>VXBR01010369.1:1071445-1160580 GCA_013400215.1 Cisticola juncidis
AAGGGAAGGGAAGGGAAGGGAAGGGAAGGGAAGGGAAGGGAAGGGAAGGGAAGAGGGAAGGGGTCTCTGCAATACCCCCAGGGAGGAGCCTGCACAGCCCCTGGGCACAATCTGCTCAGGGCTGGCACTGCCAGGGCAGAAGTTGTGCCTCCTGTGCAGCTCCTGGGCTCAGCCCCTCCCCACTGATAAATTCCAAGGAGCTGCAGATCTTACTGCTGTTAGTGGAGAAGTTCTGCACTCAGTAGGAACACCACCTTTCTGCCTGTTAAGCAGTTCAGTCTTGAGACCTTGATTTAATGTCTGTTTTCCCATTATGTGTCTGAAATTAAGTCACACTGAAGATTCAATTTGTTCTTCTCTGCTATTTCTTTCATCCAAGTTCCACGTTACTACTAAACCAGACAGCTTTCCAAGCTAACTTACTGACCAAATTCTTATGCTCTCCTGTTTTGTTTCACAACCTTTTATCCATTACTCACTCTTCTTTAGATTTATTATGAAATTAATGCAATAAACTGGGAAAAGAGAACTAAGGACGTTACACTTCTGAGCTTGATGAAACTCCTACAGCAGGAAAATTCACAGCTGTCGAATCCATTCCCTCATCATGAGTAAGCACTGTCATGCATATGGTGCACAACACTGACCTCAGATCTTTTTCACTCAGATTGCATCTGGTTCTCAATTAGTTTGATTTATAAAATGAAACATAATTGACGTCTTGGCAACATTCTGTTGCTAGCAGCACAAATAATAAATTAAGAACGAGTGAAGTAAAAGTCTCTTTAGTCATGTATGCTAATGGCAGGCTGCATGTATTTGGGATTAGCCTGGGTCTCATCACTCCCACTGGATGCTGTTTGGGCCTGGGTCATGTTTGCACTAATGCTCTGCAATAGCTGTGTAATTGTGGTTGATTCTAATGACCAAAAAAAGGCAGTCTCTGAAAGGATGGGATGCTGTGGGAATTAGTCTGATTTTCCAATGTGCATATACAACCCATCTGTAGCTGTCTGAAAGTTTGCATTTGGGAGGCTTGGGAAGAAATTGTCACCACAGAGCTAAACCAAAACAGGATGGAAAGGTTAAACAGGATTTGGAACAGAAGCTCCCAGGAAACTCTTTGCCAGAGCAAAACTGTGAAAAGTACAGAGGTGCTAGGGAGCACAGCAGAGCTGAAGAGGAGCTGGAGATGCCTGGAAGAGGACAATCAGCTTACCAGATGGCCCCCTCCACGCTGGTTCATCCACCAGGTTGGCCTGTGCAGTCCAGTGAAGACTTGATGGATCACCTCTGGCTTAGGGCGGAGGAGAGAGGGAATCTGTCTGGAGTCCTGCATCCTGAATACAGGAGAGGGGTGAATGAGGATTCAGATGGACAGAACAGACAGAAGGGTGGCAGGCTGGAGGAGCTGGCAGCTGAGCTAGCCTCTGAAGGGCTGATCCTAGCTCTCTGTTTCAGCTCTGTGCACCAAGAAGGAGTCACCCTCTTTAGCCTACTGAAGTGGTGAAAAGCACATAAGCACTGTAAGAAGCTTAAATCACCCAGACAGGGCTAAACAGTGTTTGCAGAACTGCACTGTCTTCAGTGGTCTTAATCAGAAAGGGGTCTGGAAAGAGCAGTGATCTGCATGCAAGAAGAAAGCTGGGAAACAAAGCAGAAGCAGGTGTCAGTGAAGGACAAAGGACTGGAGTGGGAAAATGCTGCCTTCCCTCCTACGTTAATGCAATCACTTCAGAAAACAACAGCACAGCCATCCCTGCCGGGAACTTGTTTGAAATCTCACTCGACTGATAGTCAACATCAAGGAAAGGCAGAACTTCAGGGAATAACAGAACACAGCTGATAGTGAGGATGGCAAAGAGAGAAGGGGGAAAGGAAGCAGAAAGCTATCAGCAGAAAGGAACATACTGAGAATATTGTCACCAGCATTCTCAGCTAGGTGGGACTAACACTGCAGTACCATGGAAAGTGTAGCCTTGCTAGGAAGAGTAGAGGGGAGTCAGATATATCACTTCAACTGCAATGTGAAATCATACAGTGAAAATGGAAATGCATCCACTGCCTGGCAAGACAGAACCTCTGAGCACTGCTGGAATGTATTGAGGGGCCCTGGGAATGTTATCATTAACTTGGAATTCTACCAAGTCTTCTAGAATTTGAGAACAATCTCAAGATGTCTGACACTGATTTGCTCCTGGCTTTTTCATTGGGAAAGGGCTCCTCTCTGTCAGTTCTTAGGCTGTTACTCCACAGGATGACATCACATCTCAGAATTGTCAGGTATGCAAATAAGAAAAATGATTATTTTTCTCACAAAGGATGACCCAGCATGCTTTCTGATCCAAAGCAGTTTCAGACAGGTGAATTGTCTAAGGACCAGGGATAAAGAAACCTGAGTACAATAAACAGGGAACTGCATGAATTATATCAGGGACTTGCCAATTGCCACCCAATGCACTGGCTCCAGCAAAGCTCTTTGCAGTGGCTGAACATCACTTTTTGCATATTAATGGAGTGGAAGTTGGAATCAGTCCTTTCCTCTCCATGGTGTCCCTGCCTGCTGGCACAGGGAGGGGGGTGTGGCAGCACAGTGTCCCCAGGTCCCCCCCAGCCCCTGGGATCCTGACACACTTTCCAGCAGCACAAGGCACACGAGGGACATAATGCTTGAAAGGGGACTCAGCAGCTTAGGATAACTTGCAGACCATCAGTAGAATGTGTAACTTCAGTCCTGTAAATCACATCTTGTTTTTAGCTGAGAAAAGCAAGAATGCATTGAAAATATAATTAAGCATTTTCTGGGAAAAAAAAGTTAATGCCAGATTATTCTTAATCCACAGAATGACAATGTTTCATAGACCTTAGCTACCTTAACTATCACATGATTTGTTTTGATAACATTTAGACTTTTCTACTCAGCAAAACAGCATTTTTATGCTTTGTTTTAATTTAACTTACAAGTTCTAATAGAAGCAAACAAAGAACTTATTGAACAAAATCTTTCAACCACATTACAAAGTAAATATTCCACTAATTTTGTATTAGCAATTTCATTATTAAGTCTATTATTCATAAAAAAATCAATAAACTGAGGTTCTTCTGACATGCACCAGGTTATAAAAATGTTGAACTTTGCTATTTAAACAACTGCAGTTTAAATGCCATGCTGAGAGAAAGATTGATAGTATGATATTTATAATACATTTTTCACACTATGAACACTCCTGGAGAAACATGATGTGTGCCTGTGGATGGCAGATCCTGACACACAAGTGCCAGATAATAGGGTACTTTGTGTTTGTTATTTTTTAATACATTGCAATGCTTTATTTTTAAATCTGCTCCTTTCACACTGCTAGCACCTTGTTATGCAAGTAGTCCTTGTGATTTCTGGTGACAAAACCACATCTATTAAAAGAAGTGGTGATCAATGCTTTTTCTTGGATTATGCCTCATATTCCTTTACATCTTCTGGATGTTATTCCATACCACTAATATTGACAGATGGTAGAAAAATAATAACTTATAAGCAAGACTGAGCACATCACTTAATTTGAAGAAAAGCACTAACAAGGATGTGATTTGGTACGTTTTGTAGTTTGAAAGTCTAATTACTGATATATAAAAGGAATGAGGACGATAATTAAACCCATTAGAGATACAGAAGCATGTGCTTTCCCTCGAGCAGTGCCATTGTGGAACACCCTCTGGCACGTGGCAGCTGGGCCACAGAGTTTCCCCAAATTGCCTGAAACTGCAGCAATGTGTGAGGATGTGCTGCTCACGTCCAAGGACTGTCTGGGTGCTGTTATTCTGCATGTTCACTGCACATCCACCCAGAAATGATGGGTTTAATGATGTCCTTGCTCTGGCAATTTGTACCTGGGGTCAGGGGGTTAACTTTGAAATTGGGCAAAGTGGAAGGAGGGCAATGAAACAGAGGAGTCACCCCAGAGCTCTCTGAGGGATGTATTTGGAGAGAAAAGTCAGTCAAAAACCACCGAAGGAGCTTCAGCTGGCAGCTGAGACAATGGCAGAGAGACTTATCCAGAAATGCCAAAAGAAACTGTTGCAGGGAAAGACTTATTTTAACACATGAGAGTTACTCTGGTGGGAACAAAAGACTCACCCTCCAGGTATGTATTTGACAGATGCTGCTAAAAATACTTTCATGAAAAAAGATGGGGAAAAATCCAGGTTTTACTGTATTAAAACTACAGTGACAGAGAAGTACTTTAAAAAAAAAAAAAAGTTATAATAAATTGTCTTATTATTTGGTATATATAAGAGTGTTTGCATGTAATTGTTTTCCTCAGCTATTGTGATAGTTTAGAAATATTTGGTTTCTAATGGTAAAGAGGTGATGAAATATAAATAATCCATAGTATGCAAAGGCATGCAAGGCAGTGATTGAGGTGATGGTAGCAGGGCATTTCCTTTACAACACCTGACACAGTGCCTGCACTTTCAAGGCAGCACAAGGAGGACATAAGCAAGATTTAACTAAGGCAAGAACCAAAGAAATGGACATTTAAACGTGATCACTCTTGGAGCTGTTGTATGTATCATAGATGTAATAGACTAAGCGTAGCTGAGAATAAATATTAAGTTTGTTAGAGAGAACCAACAGAACAGTTCATCCCTTAAGAGGATATATAATGCTTCAATTAAAAACAGAACAAAACAAAACAAAACATTTTTACTATGCACTCACCCGAATCAGAAACCCAGTTCAGAGCTCAACTTGCCAGATGGACATTGAACATTTGAGGGAGAGAGGAGGCTGATTACTGATAATCAGCCTATTACAAGCCAAATCAGGCCATTGGATTTCTGCAGGAATATGAGCTCATGCCATTAAGGTTCTTAACCCAAAGGTAAGCCCTACCCATGGGCCAGGCAACCCCAGGACTGCTCTGCTACATAAGCCTTAGAAGAAGCATGGAATATCCCATTTATCCAGGAAAGATGCACCATTTCCCCTGTCAGAAGAATTACTGCATCCAAAGGCACTGTGGAACATTTAATTTGGGGTTTACTCCATTAGGAAACAGGTTCTGGCACCAGAAAAAGGGAACAGCAATGGCAACTTCTCGTGGGAAAAACTTTAGGTCTCTTTATGTGTGGTAGTTTTTGACAGTAAAAACTGCATTGGCAGCATATCAAAATGTTTGCATGTGTGAAAACGTTCCTATCACAGAATTCTGCTCTCTCCTGAACAATCAACCTGAAGAATTCAATGCTGAAACAGGTATTGCTGTGAGGGTGTGGACTGGGATGCAGCAGATCCATGGACTGGCTCTGGATCTTAGGTAATGCTCTGTGAAGACCATTCACCTAAAAAAAAAAGGCTGTCAACAAATTCTAATTCCATTTCCAGAGGTCTCGTTTCAGTTTTCTGACACCATGACAGTACAAAATCCTCATCAGCTGTCTAAATTCCTGTCAGGTTTTTTGTCATTTATTGTGAGCCTACAGTTTTTTTTGAATTCAGACTGTCTGAATTCCAGTCAGTCTACAACACATTGCTAGAGTGTAACAACACTTGTCTAAACATCAGATATTTTAATCTGAAATCCGAGGTTTTTCTGGTTCGAAGTTTCTCAGACACACCACACAAACCACAGATTTTCATTTTTTCCCCCACTTCTGCTCCTATGCAGTAAAACCCAGCACAAAGGCACGAGAAAAGTGCCCAGAGATTCAGTCAGGAGTTGTGCAGTCAAGAACTTGTTATGTCACAGAGTCACGGGTTTAGCCACAGATCTAACACAGAAAACATGACATGATTTTCATGTAGCATTAACTTCTTATTTTTTTATATAACTCTATTTCTCTTGAGAGGGGATAAAGGTTTTTTTGCACCTGGCAATCCAAGTGCTCAGTGTGCCTTGATTACAGCCTGAGAGGGGCATGATTGCCTCGATTCGGATTATCACTCACTGCCCAGGAGCCCAAGACACTAAACCTCCAAACCCCACCCAGTAATGGACATCTGAGCTCACAAAAGGACAGAAAAAAAGCATCAGAAGAGATAGAAAATAAAGATGGCTAAGAGATAAATCTACTGGCATTCAGTGAGATGCATAATGGAATTGAAATTTACATTTTTTCACATTATTTACATCAGAAAGGCACCACAGCCTCTACAGTTTTAAGTATCTTGTCTACAGAAGGGATTGTAAATAGGGAAATTCAACAAACCAAGCAAATGAAGAACACCAGTGCACCATTTCAAGGCAAAGATTCTGCTGTGAGCACAGCATAACTTCTATGTATGTAATAAAATCTTCTGAGCAGTGTTTTAGGGTTTTTTGTGTGGTTCCTGATGAAGATACCTGTTGTGTCACTTAGTTAAACATATTTCTCAATAACAACGTGGCCAGTCATAATATTTGCAGTGTATGTCAGCAGCAGAGTTAATTACTGACTATCATGGGAACTTGCCTTAGGGTGATCTGGAAGGTTTGAACAACAGAATCAGCCTGTGTGCAACAAACTAAATTGATTAATGGTTATGCTTATGCTCTACACAGGGAACATTCCAAATCACAGGCATCTTATGTATTCTTTGGCATGAGGGACAGAAAGAGGACACTGCAGCTTTTTCTCCTGGCAGGTGCCCAACTGCACTGTTGGCACACCAAAGTCACCACATTCAGTCACCATTTCATGGTGACCACCTTTTCCTTTTTTCCTTTTTTTTTTTTTTTTACTTTTTTTTACCTTTTTTGCTGTAGGTAACCATGCAGTTACCTAAAGCACAAGGGAACCCAAAAGGGCAATATCATCTCTTGAGGAGAAGTACTTCTGTTTATCTCCACACTCAGGAGAATTTTGAAGAAAGGCAAGGTATGGAAAATGATTCAAATATAGAAATGTGCTAATTCTAGCAAGTAAAACCCGGGTTTCTACAGGTGGTTTCCTGAGAAAACGCAGTCCCTGTATGGCATTTGCAAGAGGACAGCATTTCAGCAGCAGCCATCAAGTCTCTGCTGCCTTGAAAAATTATTTTGGCAGAGCCAAGACTCAGGGAGGAAATTGAGGCTGAGGACACAGTCAGGAAGATGTCAAGGATTTTGGCCACCAGTGTGAGGGAATGTTTTTCTGTTCCAAGCTTTACTGAGTTGAGCATTGATCTGATCTCCAGAGAAGAGAGGAGGCATTTCCTTCCAGTTCCAGACCACACCAACTTGGCTATGGACAGCCCAGACACACACAATACAAAACCAGGAGGAAATTTGTCTTGTGAATTCAGGGTTCTTTTATGGATATTAGTGCTTTTCAACATGAATAATCACTCATGCTTATCTGGCAGATCTATTCAAGACAAAGTCATGGTCCAGTTCACTGTTTAAGTGGCATAACTAAATAAAGACTTACTGAGGATCTATGATGTTTAAAGGACATAAAAACTCACCTCAGCCAAATGATGCCCTGATGTTGGCTCTGACAGGAGTATTTGCTTCCTGTGGGAGATCATGTTCTAACACCAACCATGCACTGCACCCCTGACTGAGCAACCTTGACAGACAAGGACTGCATGCATAGTGGGATTTTTATCACTGGATACTGAAAGATTAAATCAGAAAAGTCTCTTCTAACAGATTTTTAATTTCAAGAGATTTCAGGTGGTTGTTTTAAGAGGATTTTCACATTTAACTGATTCAAACACTTTAAAACTGCATAAAACTGAGGGGTAATGCTGCAACAAAATTTGACTTATTTTTTTAAACCTTGTTACATAGAAAGTTTCCTCACTCCCCCTCAGCTCAGGACTCATTTTGCCATTGTCTGTGAGCAGGAACGGGAGTGGGTCTTAAATAGGTAACAGATTGGAAGGACAAGGGTAATTAGCGACGTGAGCTCAGTATTTAAACATGAAGAGAAATGCTAAGATCTTTTTTACTTTGTCATGCTGTGCCAAGCAAACCACCTCACATTTAGGATGCTTAATTCAATTTGTGTTACACTGCTGATGATTATGAAATGCATTTTGAAGAGGTTTGTTTTATCTTCTCCAGAAAACACACAGAGACTCATTTACTACAAGAAAATAGAGATATAAGTAGAGACACACTTTGCAAATGCTAGAAGAGAAAAAAACATCTAAAGCAAAGGAAAATATAGGATATATTTAAGCAGGTTTAAGAATTTAGGTGCAGTGTCATTTAGCAAAACAGTGCCATCATGCTTCTAGGTTGGAACAGACAGAATAAAAAATGCAAAGAGCATTTCCTCTTTAATTGGCATTTCTCGTACTGCTTTTACATTCCTGCACTCACAGCTCACACATACATCCTCCTATTAGTGATGGACTAAACAGGGCTCCACTTTCCAACAATTTCAAGGAAGAGACTGAATTTGACTAGAATTCCTGGCAGGGTGTGCTTTATTAAAAAGAGCCAAGACAGAATAACTTTGCTGAATATTCAAGTACAAACACATCAAGCACTCCTTATAGCATTCTTGGGATCAGTCCTAGCTCCTTCTCTCACCTGACCTTCAAACAGATCTCTGTGCCAAAGACAAGGATCAGTATAAATTTATTGCCCAACAATATTAAATGGGTCTTTTTTTTTTTTTCTTTCCATCACACGTGAGTGGTCCCTTCTACAGCCCTGCAAAATGACATTTTGTCCTTCCACAAGTGCTCCAAAGCACAGTGACTCAAAGTGCCCTTCTGGGCTTTGCTGACCTAAGGGATTTCGCTTTCTAGCAAAAGTTTCTCACCAAAATCCTGAGAACCTTTATACACACAATAAACAGGCTGAAAAGGTGCTTTCTTTGGGAGATTTACTAGATAATTAATTTTATGTTCCTATCCATAAACAGTCAATGTAGGAATCAACACTTATCAGCATAATTTCAGATTTTCATCTTACACCATATCTCTGGAATTTCAAATTAACAGGAATAATATAGGCAGTAAATCCATCCTTTCATTTTATTTAAGCCAGTGAGCTGTCTTCTGGATCTAAATTCCGTATTCATTTTCCTTTCTTATCTACTTTAAAGTTATTGGAAATAGCTTAAGAGATATAATGAAGGTACCATTCAGCTGATTATTTATGTTTTAATTGCCCAAAGGACACTGGTAAAGTAATTGGATGTCAACAAAACAATTCCAAAGGAAGTTGTTCAGATACACATTTCATATTTGTTCTATTTACCTTCATTTTTCTTGATGGTGAAATTTGGGTTGTTGACCATTTCAGGAAGAAGGCTGTACAGGAAATAATGCCCATTTTTAGGATCATCCTTGTCAACAGCACTGACAATCTGAATTACCTGCAACACAAATGGGCTCATTAAGTTTTCACACTACTGATAAACAGACAGTGCTGAAAAAAAAAATTGTATTTATCAGACACATTTAATTTCTCTCTGTGCCAGATTAAAAAAGATAATTTATAACTTTGCAAGGCTTTTATAGACCTTAGACTGAAAACCTTGGGAAGAGGAACTGTATCTGTCCCTTTTAAAATGTTTCCAGAACAAAGAACCAGCAAATATGGAGAGACAGGTAAGAGAGGCCAGCAGGAACTGCTGCTGATTTAGACAAGTAATAAATTAATATTCAAGAAAAAAAGGAAAATTTGGCTTCAGAAACACTCATATAGCCTATGGCAATCTCTCATTTATATGACCATGCTTCTCATTGGACCTGGATATACAATATATCTTTAATCCTTTCTCCTCCCCCCATCCCTCATTTCACTTCACTGAATTGTTATTTCTCTTAATTAATTTGGATGTGAAATTTTAGATGAGAAAAAAATCAAAAGTGAAAAAAGAAAAGAAAGAAAACATTGTGGGCTGCATTTTTCCCCTTAATTCTAATAAAGCCTCAGTTATTCCTGTGCTAGGAAGACTTAGCCTGTTTGATTTTTAATAACATCCTTATTACCTAATGATTCCTAGAATAATGCAAGATATTTAGGTGAGAAGAGTGTTTTGAATAGTTTGTATAATTTTGAATAATCAAATAACTTTGTATGAAGTACCTCATATGGTTTACATGAACAACTGCAGTCTGAAGTGGATTTACCTCCATTTACATTTTTTACCTTCTACATTACTCAGGTATTGAAGATGATCATCTTCAAATCATACAAAGTTGCACAGGACTATGAAAGGAAGAAACACTATTTTAAAATAACCAGGAGATTTGAAAGTTTGGGGTTTTTTTGTTTGATTTTTTGGGCTTCCTTTTGTTTTTGTTTCTTTTTGCTTGTTTGTTTTGTTTCATTGGGATTTTTTAAATATTTGGTGCATTTGCTTTTGATTCCAAAGGTTTCCAGAGAAACAGAAACAAAACCAGCCATGGATCCAGATCCCACCCTCAGATCTGGCTTTCAGGACTAGTTAGCTCATGCTAGATGAGGTTTATATGAAATTTAATTAAAATTATTGATCTTTTCCATGTCCACTGAATCCGATAACAACTGTCTTATGTATTTATTTGCAATGCCTAAAGCAATGCACCAATAATTTCTTGCACAATTAAATTCAAATTAGGAATCACTAAAAATTTAGTTTTAAAGTAAAGAGTGAAAAATTGAAGTAGGGTTTGATGCTGTCAAAATTCATAGATTTTTTTTCAAAATTTCCATGTTTCCCTAAGTAAATGCCACTGACTAACATTTTATTCTGGTTTAACCACAAGGACTATCAATCTGTATGTGTTATATATACGACAATAGTCAAAATCATTTTTATGTTCTTCAATAGTCAAAGAAAAAACAAAATCTTACTAGATAACCACAAAGATCAACACCAAAAGACAAAGATTTGAAATGATGTATGTAAAAAAGTGTCTGAGCAAGCAGTGATATTTGTATTTGTTTGGGACAACCCAGCTTAGGAAGCAATGTGAGACAAGTAACTCCTAACCTAATCATATTCTGGATAGGTCAGCTTTATCAGCATTATTATTATTATTATTATTATTATCAAAAATCTACTTAAAAAAATAGAATACTTAAATACCACATAAATGGGGTGGGGTGTGGTTTGATAACTGCATCTCTCAAGGTGGAAAACTTGATAGGATTACAAACAAACATATTAGAAGTGAAGGACAAAAAAAAAAAAGTCTAACTCAGCCTCTGCTTTTTTTACTTTAAGGAGTAGTCTCCAATTTATTAGCTGAATAACAGATCCTAAAGTGGGAAAAATATAAACAGTGAAAAAATATTTAAGTAGCTTCTGTCCCAATGCAGAGATGAAGCCATTTACAGATGGGAAATATTTTCATCTTTCCCTTTGCAGAGGTGTCAGGGACTAAAGCACCCAAAGTGATGTGCCCAGGGCTGGAGCAGGTACCAGTAATCCATCATCACAGGAAAGTGCAGTTTGGGCTGGGATCCTGAACAAGACAGATATATTTAGACAGATACACTTTATGGCTGTTCAATTTTTCAAACACCGACAGAACGGGAAAGCAATAGGAGAAAAGGATAATGGCACAGTGAAATCTGGAAGGGCAAGCGCACACAACAGATGCAGTTTATCAGGCTGTTATAATATTTTATACGTACTGGTATTGCATCCATTCCCTTCATTGTTTACAAAATCCTCCTTTCTCCAAAAATGCACCAAAAATGATATGCAAAAGCCAGGCTCAGTGCAATACTCCATTTGTTGTGTTACACGCACACATCACAGAATTAAGAGTTAGAGTTCCCATAGCAACCTTATTTCTTTGTGCGTTTGCATTAAGATAAGCTCTTAAAAAAAAAAAAAATCCACAACAGAAAACATAATATATATGCAGTGATATGAAACTGTGGTATCTTTTACTCCACAGGGGTGAGAAAAGTCCAGTAATTCTCATTTCCAAGTTTTTTATTACTGTGCTGATAGGCAGATTTTACTCTGTGTTGTGTGGTCACGCAATGGAATTAACACTGAAGTAATTCTCCAGCTCTTAATTTGTGGTTCACAACATGGCTGAGAATCACAAAATCACAGAGTCACAGAATCCCTGAGGTTGGGAAGCCCTCCCAGCCCATGCAGTCCCAGCTGTGCCCACCTTGTCCCCAGCCCAGAGCACTCAGGGCCACCTCCAGCCCTTCCTGGGACACTTCCAGGGATGGGCACTCCAAACCTCCCTGGGCAGTGCCAAGGCCTGAGCTCCCTTTCCATGCAGAAATTCCTGCTGCTGCCCCAGCTGAGCCTCCCCTGGCCCAGCCTGAGGCCATTCCCTCTCCTCCTGTCCCTGTTCCTGGAGCACAGCCCGACCCCCCGGCTGTCCCCTCCTCTCAGGAGCTGTGCAGAGCCACAAGGTCCCCCTGAGCCTCCTTTTCTCCAGGCTGAGCCCCTTCCCAGCTCCCTCAGCCCTGCTGGGCTCCAGTCCCTGCCCTGGGCACCCCCAGCCCCTCCAGGGCTCTCTGGCTGTGAGGAACCCAAAGCTGCCCCCAGAGCTGGAGGTCCCTCAGCAGGGCCAGCACAGGGGATGGCACTGTCTTTGTCCTGTGGTCACCCCAGGGCTGGCACAGCCCAGGTACCACTGGCCTCTTGCCCACTGCAGATGTCTTTTCTTTCCTGGTAAAATATGCACCCCAAAGGTGTTCCATGATAGAGAAATTGGTCAATACTTGACACAAAGAAAACCAGAACAGATTTTTTTCACTACATATCCAGAGAAAGTTAATAGCCCTTTGGCTGCTCAGTCTTGAAATTTCTGAAATTCTTACATGTAAAATTCCAACTTTGATGTTGTATTAATACTTCATGCATGCATTTGATTCTGTACATACATTAAGCAGAAACTTAGCAAATCAGCATATTTTGTTTAGCAGACAGCACTGGATTGAAATGAATAGTTAAATGGTCCCCCAGGACAACTTGACTTTCTAATTTGTAGGTTTGTATTGCAGTTCTAAAAAAACCACACGTTCCTGAAATAATATATACAAGGATAAATAGAAAAACAAAGGTATTTTCAATACATCATAACTATCTACATGCAATTTTAGTACATATTTAAAAGACTTTTCCTGTGACACAACTTGTTAACCTCACTTAGAATGGTTCCTTATCACTATAAACACTTTTCTAATTTTAATAAGACTGATCTTCCAACTCTGGAAAAGCTCTTGCAGTCCCACTGCTGTTCATGGTTATTTCTGTCTTATTTTACAGACTCAAAACACCATAAGAGTAAACTCACCACAGAGCAGTTTTAACTTTGTCTGTCTGAAGAGTCAAATGCAGGTTCTGGCTGTAAAGGGATGGCTCTAGTTGAAAAGGCAAAGATCTACCTGAAGATTTCGCCCATTAGAAAGAAAAACAATTCTAGTAGGAGAAGTGAATAAAATAGAGACGAATTGTGGGAGACTGGAGGAGCACTGTACTCAGTTTTATATTGCTCCAGTTTAAAGCTGGCTCCAGCTCTCATACATCGCTGTCTGCACTACTCAAGTGAAAATTTTGTAGCTTTGTTTCCAGCAAACAACACCTCCCTGGCAAAGTCTGAGTATGGACTGGGGAATAGTGGATGAGGCAGAATGAGGCACTTTTCTTGCCCAGCTTTACAGAAGCTGTGCTTTAGGACTACAGGAAAATAATTTTACTGGGCTGGAGAATAACCACAGCCCAGCTATAGTCAGCAAACCGTGAATGTTATGGTTTTAGTAATTAGAATTATGCAAAAAAAAGGGATAATAGGAAAAGGCAAGAGCTGATTTGTGGTTAACGTAGAGGTACTATAACAGTACATTCAAATTTGGGGTGTTTGACTGGGTTTTTTTCCCCTAAAACTGACAAAAACATTTTTGGCAGGTCTCTGTTGTATGTAAAAACATGCAAGGAGCACACAAATACATACACAGACAATTGTATTTCCTTCTCCCTCCCCTTGCTCTCCTATCATACCTTTACTCTTAAAGGTCAAGGCAAGGAAAATGCATCTGGTAGCACTGTACATCAAGAGTTTTAAATCCATTGTGTCACCTCACTAGCAGCTGTTTTTGCTACTGCAATTATATCAGAACCCAAAATAGAACACTTACAAAGTGAACTGGAATAGATGGTGCAATGTATTTAGTGGCTGCACATAAGGTCTTACCAATAGTTCAAATATAATCTCCTTTATGGTAAATCAAATTTGATTTAAACTTAGATTCAAATGGAACTGCAAATGTCAACACAGGAATACTGTAAGACAATTGTACCTTGCTTTCACATGTAACATTTGAGTTTAAGCTTTGGACAACCATCCAAATTAGGCTTTTGCTATTCTATTAGGAGTAGTATCTTTTTCATATCAGCTATTTCATAACTGGGATATATGTAGTTTCTTGAATTTTTCATCCTGACTTTTTAATATGATTTCTTCCAAAACTTGAATAGAAAAATAAACATTAGAAAATACAATAAGGCAGTGGAGTTACTAAAATCTTTACATGAGCTGATGATCTTTGAATGACAACTTCAGTTCAGAACCTAACCTTGGTGATTATTCTGGACTGGTTACTGTTCCAGTAGTGTTATTTGTTTAAACACAGAATAAATTGCAGGATCAGTGCCACCTCATCCATGCTGGCAGCCAAATATTTAATAACCATCTGTAAAGTTCACACGAGGATTCATGCTTAAGAGTGACATCTGCCATCAGATCAAGAGTGTAAGAGGTAATGGTAGATAAAGAATATCAGGCTTTAATGAAAGTTTTCTGTAAGTGTTTAAACAAAAGCCTCTTTTACCTGCTGACTCTTAATCATCTCGTTTAAAGTTTTATTCCAAAATGGAATGTGAACATTTTTCACCATCGCTTAAACCACCTGAAATTCAGTAGGAATACCTAGATAAATACAGTCAGAAAACACTGTACAACAGAACTTTCTGTTTTTAGGGAACCTCACTGAGTCCTGGATAAAGGCATAGTCATTAGGATTTAATCTATCCTGCAAAATGTAACTACTCAGCATCAGAAATCCACCCTGAGCTAAACAGAAATCCACTCAGAGCTAGAAGAACTGAAATGCCAACAGTAACATGACTGTCTGTCCACAAGGGCACATCTCCTCTTCAGTGGATAGAGAGAATCCTCATTTCTTAAATGACACATTTTTGACACCGTTTTACTAAACAAAAAAGGGTGCTAGAAGTCAAATCATCCTCAGTAACAATACAATCCTGGCAGAGGTGGATTGTCATACACTCCTATATAGGTTGTCATTTAATACTACTAAAAAGAAAATCACTTCTAACTCTATTGTCAGGTAACCTTCTTTGGAGAACAGTGAATTTAATGTCTCACACCCACATGAGACACAGGAATAGTTGGATTAACAAGCCATGTCATGCTGTCAGCTGCTGTTTATTTAAATAAAATGTCACAATCTAGAAATAAATTGCAAAGTTTAAAAACATTGAATTGTTGTAACACCCAGTGTTTCTCTTGCTGGACAAAAGTTGCATCTCATTTACACTGCATTACTTTCTAAATGTCTGTGCACATTCTTGAATCTTCACCTTGTCATTTAGGTGGCATATGAGATATTCTTCCCTATTTCTGTACATTTGTCCTTCAAAGTGAATACCTTTGAACAAATCTGCTCCATTTTCTTTGAAAAAGACTGAACAGTTTAAATCTTGCTTCTGACATGTTGCTGTTTACCTCACCTTGGCAAGTGTTGTGTGAATCCCTTCACCAAGCTTTTCTTCATTAAATGAAGAAGGAAATAACATTTTTTTAATATAATGAAAATGAACTTCCCCTCTCCAACACCACCTTCAAATACAATGACAATTTACTTCACTTTCCATGAAGTTCTGGTTTGCTGTCTCATTTTTTTCCCATCATAAAAGTGAGAACTGATTTGAGAATATAACTGAAACAAGGTCAAAGGGAAATGGGTTTATTGTTTTACCTGTTTATTCTAAATTATACCTGGGAGCAGCTGCAATGTAGGTCAATAACTGAACTGAAATTCAGGTTGGATTATACTTTCACCTACTAACACACATGAACTGAGGAAGTGCAGAGCTCCATAACACAGAGTGTGATGTTGGGAGCTTAAAGACACTCAATTTTTATTCAGGACATTGTCCCAAAGTACTCACCTTTAATTGAAAACTATACTTTAAGGGGAAAAAAAAATGTTTGTTTAATTATAGAGAGACATCCCACAGAAAATGATCATGGGTTTATCTTAAGTTAATGCTAAGAGCTGTTAGCATGAACACATGGGCACACATTTTGGGAATGAAGATGACATAAGGTGACAGGGAGGAACTCCAGCCCAGTCTCACACCACATAAAACCTGGGATACTCACTTGTCCAGGCTTCCCATTCTCACACAGAAAGGCCTCGTGCTCCGATGCAAACTCGGGGGCGTTGTCGTTCACATCAAGAACTTTGATGGCAACAGGCACCCGGGACACCTGGCTGTGGTTCCCTGGGGAAAGACACCACAGTACCCAAGGTAAGCAGATTGAACTGGGAATTAAATACAGCAGGGCTTGCACAGTCACTGTGCTCTTCGTGCTCCTCCTGTCTCCTGCCTTTGCTTGATCAGGCTGCCTCATCTGGAACGGATAGCGGAGTTGGAGCGTGAGATAAGGAAGGATGGCCAGGGCTCTGTGGCTGAAAAGAATAAATAGATCCCTGCTGCAAACAGCATTTGTTGGAGATTAGCTCAATGAAGACCTTTCTTGGTCTAAATTGGTAAGATTTTTCTTTGATGAAGTTTGTATTGTTTTATTGATAAAGTCCATTATATATGGAAAAGGGAAGGCTGCAAACAGCAGAGATTTATTTCTTTGTTTATCTTTGGCAGAGAACAGCACATTTTACTCCATTAATTGTTCTGACTGCACATCTATTATTTCTTCATTGCAAACACGGTTAAAGTGCTGACCCACATTGGGAAAAAGATGGATGGGAGACTGGCAGGGGCGAATCTAGACAGTAATTTGGACTATTAAAGCACTTTGATCATCTACCACTGACCAAAACCGTGACCTGTGAACTGTGAACTTCTTTCTTCACTGAAGTAATGACTCATTATTTATAATATAGAGCTATTTTGCATAAAATTGCTTATCACTGTGAAGAGTAGAATGAGCTGTATGGCAAGAAAAGCTAACCAATAGTTTGCATCTATTTTGAATAGCTTTCAGAGGCAGCTGCCGTGTCTTTTCCTCAATTCAGCATCATTAATTTGCTTAGAGGCTACTTATAAATATTTTAAATTCTTTTTCCCCAAGGAGCAAACCCATGAATTCAATTTAAACCGAGGTTACCAGCTGATTTGGAGAGTTTGATAAACAGTTCCACAGCCCATGCACACCTCCACAGGTAACTCAATCCCAGTTTCAAAGTCTATCTCTCAGTGAATATTATTTTCCAATCATGGTATTCTACCTCGTTTGTATCATCAGAATGACAAATCTCAATATTCAGTGCACTTCTCAGTACAAATTACTACCAAGTATAAGAAGAGCAGGCCCCACCAGTGCTCAGGGACCAACTGCTGGCAGCCCTACAAGTGACAGAGATGAATAAAGGCAGAATCCCCATATACACTGTGGGTTTTGTGGTTTCCACTCTGGGTTAATTCTGTTATGACCTAATCAAACCTGATTATCTTACAGCTCTGTTTCCTCCTTGTGTGCTAAAGACATCCACAATATGGGAGCCTTAACTCATAAATCTAAATGCAAATCTAAGTGCAATTTCAATTGCTCTAATGACATTGAAATGGCATAAAAATAACAATTTTAAAAACCAAACCTCAAATATACTAGCGCTATAAAAGGCTTTATATTTCTGGGATCGTGTGAAATATCTAAATTCCTCCTGGACAGGACATGGAAGTTCACCACACATCAGAATTTAAATGTTTTCCATCATAAGGAGCCAACAGTTTTAATATGGAAAGAAACATATTACAGAAGAAAAAGAAACACCCACTAAAATATTGTATGAGCAATATTTATGTCATTTTCCATGTTATGATCCTACTAACAGGTGAGGGGAACACTTATGCCATGAAATAATAATGTATTTGAAACCAAATAAAACCTGATATGCAAATCATGAATTCCAAACATTTTAAATACTTTTTTATCTTCACTTAATAAAAATACAGACAATGAATCTCAAGCTTATCAGAATTCTCAGCACTAGAGTCATATTTAAACACTAAAGATTTACTTTTATCTAAATTAATGAAATGATGGCAGTTCAAATTTTAAAGACATTACAGAGAAATGTAATTAATTAGATAAGCTTCTAAAGAAATTATTCATGTCCCTTGTGACTGCCCCCAAAATGTTTGTCTTTCATCAGAAATACAAACATTAAATTTAAAGATATTATAATTAGAAACTTGATGAGAATTCATTTAAAAATTAATTTACTAAACACATGAGAGACACGAGGCTGGTTTGGAAATCTCCAATCAAGGGGATATCCACTGCTTTTTAGGGTTCCTGTGACTGGGGGGAAATTTGTTGTTGAGAAAGAGAGAGATGGAGAAGGGAATGTATCTATAGCTTCTACTGCCCATCACCCTGAATACACTGCATTATTTTGTCATCCCAAAATTCCCAGAGAAATTCCACTCCGTGCTGTTTTCCTTCACCCTGAGCACACCTACTAAACACATTAATGAGTCCTCACTAAGCAAACCCAGGTTGAAAACTCTGTCAGGATGAAACAGTTCCATCTGTTCCTTTCCATACGTTTGGTGTCTGCAGACTCTCGGTGGTGAAACACGTACACAGGATGGCCAAGCTTAAACCCAACCTGCTGGCAATGCCCCAAATGCTTGAACTGGGAGCAGGGAGGGATTGAGGTGGGTCCAGGCTGGTCACAAACTGCCACAACTGCATGGTCACTGCCCTTCAGGCCCTTGGGTGTCTCACTCATTAGTATTCAACATTCAGAATTTTTCCTCATTTGTATGAATGGACAGTGAGTTCTTTCTAAACTAGGAACAAAACTGAGCTTAATTACTGCGTGGGTTTTTGTTTAGTTTGGTTGTGTGCCCAATAAACCCCTCAGTCGGTAGATTTAAGGGAGACTGAATCTTCTTGCATGCACCAGGTAACAGCCAGACTGATCCCTTAACTTCCAATCTGTTATTTTATGCAAAATCATTTTAAAAAGTTAGAGACTGTCTAAGGAACTAACCAGGTTTTTATAAGTTTTATCATCTGTATTTATTGTGATGCACAGTTTAATAAGACCTACTTGAATTTTACAATATAAAAGTATCAATAGGGCTGTCACTTGAAAAACATCAGCTTTGTTTGAAAATTTACCACTCTGAGATGCAAGATTGAAAAATATTGAGAAAATTTCCACTGGTCTGGGTAAATAAAAGTCTTTTCAAGCTAGGGCTGCACAGAAGGACTTAGCTGGTCATCTGAGGACACCACTCCATGTCTCAATGAGCACAAAACATTTCTGAATTCCAACCTCCAGATGAACACAACACACACACAGAAAGGAGCATCTAGACAGATCCAAGGAAAGGAAGACTCAATGCAAAAAAAAACGAGTGGAACATAGTTTGGGTTGATAAATAAACTTCCAAAAATTATGGAAAATCCACCTGGGTTTAGAAATGCATATTGAAAGGTTTGCAAGGGTTATAAGCACCTAAAAAGCTCCTCTGTTCTCTCCCCAGTTCACAAGATTCTACTGTAACATAAAATGCTTGAAATACCCAACTTGCTGGTACTCCTCTGAGTAACCCACTGAAACCTACCCAGGACTTAAAAATGCTGTAGAGTTTGATACCAAAATGATGAGGCCAATCAAATAACCAAAGTCAAATTAAAACAAACAAATAAATAAATATTATCAAGCAACTTAGTATCTCCAAACCTGAACTTTTGGAGGCTACAGCCCCCATGTTTTAGCAGTCATTATTGGGATCAACATTTTTCATCCTTCCTGGAAAAAACCCTACATAACTGAGATATGTCTGTATTGTAGGAAATTTGTATTACAAAGCACTGAGTGTAGTCAACATTGTCACTGCACACAGCAAGAGTTTCTAGGAGTAACTGGAGCTTATAAACACAATTTTTGGTCTTGTACCACAGCTAACAAATATCATGCAGCTTTTCAACTCCCACAAACACTTAAAGAATTCATAAACTTGCTTAAAACACTTCCCGCTGTCATCCCTTGACTGATAAAATGGTTTTTGAGATAAAGAGAATTATTGTGGCCCAAAATGAAGTTTATAATTTATTTAACCCAAAGAAATCCAATTTAGTTCAGTTTTCCTACAGGTAATTAAATCATCCAAAATCACTTCAACATTCTCTTTAAAAAGTCATTAGCTGTCTTGCATTTTACCTAAAATTTACCTGAATAAAAAATAGATTCCTAGAAAACAATTTATTTTTATTATTATCACCATAACCACCACCACCACCACATGATTTGGAAATGGTTATTTCACGCTTCTCTGATTCAATGAAATTTCTGTGATAATAATATTTTAAATTAGAAGTAGAAGAAGTCCTAGTTCTAACAAAGAAATCAAAACAAAATCTGAATCACTGACTTAATAAAAGCAACAGCACTTGGTTTACAGCCCTTATATTTCAAACTTATTAAGTTGTATTTTAAAAGATCCAGTCCCCATGACTTTATCAAAATTTTATCTGATGACTTTATTAAGGTAATCTGCAGGACAAGTTTATTTCTCCTGTTAGAGTTGATGTTGTTATTTTCTTTAGGCAATCCTTTACTTCTAGAATGCCACAGCTTATAACAATCTTTCTGTCATATAAAACTGACAAATCTGACTTAAAGAATCCTTACATACACAGATGCTGTAGTGAAAAGGAGGTTTTATTTATGTTGAAGCTTAACTCTAGAAATCACATCATGCAGCAAACACTGGGCTCGTTTGTCTGCAGCATTGGGTAATGATCTGATTCAAGAGAGATGAGTGCCTGAAACCCACTCCAGAACTGTCAGGAAGGCAGCAGCAATTGCCAGCAATTCTCTTAAAAATACCAGAACAAACTATTCCTGAGCTAGGAGAAAATTCAAACAACCAAACTAAAGACCTAGACAGACCTGTTCACCAGGAAGTTTCGATTCCCCATTGAAAGGATTGTATTTTTAAAGAATGAGAAGTCATGGATTATTGAACTAGCAATATAAACATATCAGTGCTTAGCAGGAAGGTTCCAGTACGATCTGCTAAGACAAGAAACGAACACAGCCTCCTAATTATTATTCAATTTGTAATTCTTTAGCACATGGAACATGCCAGAGGAGCACAGATTGTGGCGAGTGTCTGTGTGTACACGTGTGTGGGAGGGGCGCGGAAAGGAAAGGATGTGGAACATATTTCTCAGGTTTGTTCCTTAAGTCATTCTTTGGGAGAAAAATAACAACGGAGCTGAGAGGTTTCATCTCCTTTCAGTAGCTCCCTGGGTTTATTTCTTTGCAGGCTCCAGAAGGATGAATGAGGCAAGAGCAAAGCTTTGTCACATTCTATTTCCTCACTGAGAGACTGTCGCAAGTTTAAGCAAGAAGTGGCTTAATATCATCCACCTCTTCAAAGCTGAATTTGGAGTTAAGAGGTTCCCAAAGTTCAGCAACTCCATCTGTAAGGAGGTGACTCAGGAAGACCACTCTCACCTACCTTTATTCAATATATGAGATATATCACTCAGGACTAAAGGACTGGTTTTACTTTCAGGTTGCTGACAATACCAAAACCAAAAAGTAAGGACTAAAATTTCTTTGATACATGCACACACCATGCCACTATTTAATTAATATTAAAATATTAATTAAACACACCATGTTCTTCAGATCCTGTGTTCACTCACTTTCTTTTTCTGTGAGATTTTTTTGAATTTATTTGTACATAAGTGCACATAGACATAAAAATTATTTTATATAAACCAGAACCAATCAGATTCTCAATTACCTAAAATTTGCAGAAAATGGAGACATACCTCCAAAGAGACCAAATGGTGTTTTTTCTATGAGTGATATTCCACCTAGCCCTGCACTCAGTTCTTTGCTTGCCAGTGTAAGTAGCAATACTGAATTATTTCCTACATTTGAAATCATTTAAGATTTCAAATAGAAATATACTTTAAATTAAACCAGGGATTTCAACTGGGTACTTTGTTAACTTCAAAAGATCAACACTGATTTATAAAACTTGATAATATACTCAAATTTATAAAAAGGAGTCTGTTCCTTTCTTACAGGTACAATGCATACTGATAGAATCAGTTAGCCCTCATTTTGCTTATCTGAGGTCAGGCTGTAATTTGACATTCAAATGCAACCTCTCTGCTATTTTTCATGCCATGAAGCCATGCAGTCATTCAGCAGCTTCACAAATAGTTACTCTGTAATTACCTCTGATACTCTGTGAATTGTAAGATCCATTTGCAAAACCGGGAAAGGTTTGTAATTTTCTGCAGAAGTATCTTATTTTACTTGGTGTATTTGCATGATATTGCCTTGTCTGAGTGCACAGACAGATCAAAAGGGCTTGGAAAGGAGAGACTAGATCAGAAAAGCAAAACATCCCCTCAAATATAGTTCACAAGTATGAAAAGTGCCTTTTCTACCACAACCCTAGTTATGAGGGAAAATCAAAAGACCCTGTTCTATTTAGATTTAGCTGTGCATGATAAGAGAGAAGCTGCTGCAATGAGAATGAGAACATGGGCCACACTGAGCGAGCTGTAAATTTATCCTGGAGAGAGCAGAGGATGCTGAAAGAAATTCATATCCTTGGGGCTGGGGGGGAATTGGGAAGCAAAGACAACCCCACCCCTCGTGCCGCCCTTCCAACAACTCAACAGCCCCGAAACTTGAGGCTTCCTGGTTAATCTAAATCATTCTGAATGGTGGTTTGTCTTTAATCACAATGTGTATGTTGCAAAAACTCCACCTTGGTGTCACCACCTCCTATTCACCAGCGTGGGCTCCAAAGAACAAATGCTGGAGGCGATAGGAGATGCTCCCTGCACTGAGTAACACGAGTGCTCCTCCAGGGAACACACCCATTGTATCTGAGGGTGGTCTGAGGCTGTGGATGCATTTAGCTGGAATTCACAGCCTGTGTGTGCCTGCCATGGCATCCTCCTGGAGATCCTGCAGCCCATGGTGTGCACCTTCTCTGGGTGAGAACCTGGCTGATAGCCCGACCTAGAAATGGGGAATGGTGCCACATCCAGCTGGTGCTGAGCACCAGGGGTGTCCCCCAGGGCCCAGTGTTGGGCCCAGTGCTGCTCAGTATCTTTGTGGATGACCTGGATGAGGGACTGGGGGCACCCTCAGGCAGGCTGCAGATCACATCAGGCTGGGGGGGAGTGTGGGTCTGCTGGAGGGCAGGAGGGCTCTGCAGAGGGGTCTGGACCCTGGGCTGAGGGACAGCAGGGCCCAGTGCCAGCTCCTGCCCTGGGCTCAGCCCAACCCCTGGATCAGCCTGGGGCAGAGGGGCTGGGGAGCTGCTGGGAAAGGCCCTGGGGGTGCTGCTGGCAGGGCTGGCACAGCCCAGGGGTGCCAGAGGCCAAGGGCACCCGGCTGTGCCAGCNTCAGGCCTTGGCACTGCCCAGGGAGGTTTGGAGTGCCCATCCCTGGAGGTGTCCCAGGAAGGGCTGGAGGTGGCCCTGAGTGCTCTGGGCTGGGGACAAGGTGGGCACAGCTGGGACTGCCTGGGCTGGGAGGGCTTCTCCAATGATTCTGGGATTCTGTGAATGCAAGGAATATGCACACGGAGAGAAAAATGGGGTATGAAACCAATGGGAACAAATGGATGGGATGAGACTTGGAAAGAGTTGCAATGAGCATCCTAATCAGCAATTTTAACATCTTCGCAATATTTGAGTAAGAATTATGGGTCCTTGTCTCTTGACAGAAGCTCTGATGCAAACAGCATGTCCTTTGAGGCTGCTCTGCATATCTAATTTTGACCACAGCGAGGTTTATATTCACAGTGACACATAATGAAGATATATGTGACACATCAATATGAGTAAACAAATGCATAATTCAAAATAAAGTATTAGTAGAGAGGGTTGTATTGGAAGCTGCTAAAGTCATATCAGGTTTATGACAATGAAGCAATTCCAGTTTATTCAGGCATCCCAAGTAAATTCTTAAGAGAAAATTATTTAAAAAAAACCACAAAAAACAATGCCAACATCCTTCCACCCACACATCTATCCAGAGACCAAACTAAAACAACTTCTGGCAGAAAACAACCTGTATTCGTGATATAAAGCACTGTGTAATTGAGCCTTATTTATCTCTAACGAGGACACAAGTCAGGAGGAAGTTTGCAGTTATGTCACACTCAGTAAATTAGCTGTGTTGTATACTGAAGTGGGGAATCATTACAACTGCAGAAATTAAAAATACAGCTAAAGTTTTAGCACTTACAAGCAGTGCACTTATTAACTACTACAAGAAATGACAACCTAGAAATGTTTGAAGTTTTACAGTTAAATTTTTGTGCAAAAAACCAATGCAAATCAATCAAACAAACAAACATGAAACAAATGGAAAAATGATACCTAACTTCAAGACTGAGCAATTGAAAAACAACATTTGTGATCTCTGGAAACATCTCCAAGAAGGAAGCATTGCTTTACAGACCCAGCATTTCAGCAAAAGTCAGAGGCTACTAATAGATTTTGAGTGAAGGTTTTCCATTTCCTTGTGGCAAACACCACTAGGAAGGAAAAAAGTTAGGAAAACAAAGAACCTCAGAATCCTCTTTCTGATCCTTTCATTATACCCTCTAGAATAATAACAGTGTGATGAGGTGCCACTGGATCTGTGCTTTTGTTGATCAAAGCACCACAAGCCTAATTAGGATTCCAGATTTTCTGAGGCAGTGTAATGCCTCAAATCGTTGTGAGGAAGTAACAGGTTTTAATTTCTAAATATAACAATGAGGGAAAAAAAAACAACAGAAAATAATATGGTGTCCTTGAATGACAGAAAAGAATTTGACTTAAAAATAAGGCAGTGAACAGACAGGAAAAGAAATTGATTGAAGAAAAAAAATCTAAGACACAACAAATGTACCAGGACATGATTTGCTGCTGTGTTTCTCAATTCCAACTTAACCAAGGGAGCTGTGCTGCCATAAAACAGTCAGGAGTCTGTCCCACACTTTAGAGCAATTATATTATTAATATGCTAATATCTCATGCATATTAAAATCTTATAAAAATATTGACTCAGATATGCAAGGTCTTATTGTCAATTATAATTAGCTATGAAATTTTCTAATGACTAGCAGCAATAATAATAACAATAAGCAGACTGATTGAGGGTGAGTTGTCTGGAATATTTGGGGGTTTTTATTTGAAATTATTTCATGATTGAAGTAAAATAATTTATAGCTCAAATGAAATCTCTCCCTTACTCATAGACAAAACATCAAAATGCTTTAATAAAGATTTTTATTAAAGCAGAATTTATTATAGAAGCATTTAAATGTCATTACTTTTAGAGCTCATATTCCATTCTGAGAGTGATTTTCTTAACAGTGCAATTTAATTACTCTTACATTTCCTTTACAGATAAAATATTGCCGGATATCCTGGATATGAATCAAGTTCTAAGAGTTCAGAATCAAACCTTCTTACTTGCATACCTTCAGCAAAAAGCCAAAGAGACCCCTAGAGCACATCCGAATGCACCTTTAAAAACACCATCTCCTCTCTTTTTCAGACAGAAAATATTCCGTTCTTTCCTGCCCTGCACCTTTACCAGAAGCTCTGAGCATGCTGCTCAGAGTATTTATTCTAGACAGAAATGTGTCCCAAGAAGATTGACTGGAATTATACTGAGTTACAAACCCCCTGCTCCCATGCAGAAAAACCAGTGGAGATTTCAGATAGTCCCAATCTGCTCACAACTGATGAACTTGGGTGCTCAAATGAGGTGAATTCTGCACAGTGTTTCTAAGATTAATCTTATTTTCTTTTGAACTTCTAATTCAAATGTTCGAGGTGCACATGGCCAATTGGTAGCTGGTCAGGGTAAAGATTCACTTTGCTAATATAACATATCTATATCTCTATGTATCATCTATATGGTCGCTTAGCCAGCCTCTGAATTTCCTCACAGAACATAATAAATATTCTGGCTCTGATCAGTCACATACCTTTCTTCTTGTATTCTGTACTTGAATCCTTCCCTGTTTTATGGCCCAGGAAACCTTATTTCCTTCTAAAACACCACCTAAATGCCCCAAACTTTTGTTGTCTAAGGTTTGAACAGTGCTCCAACCCCAGTATGACTTTACTAAATGAATATTTGCCAATTAGAATTCGGACGTCCAGCCTGGATTTATAATACCCAGAAAACAGAAGTATAATTTAGACTGTTACTGCAAATCTCTCTCCTTTTCCTTGTCTTAATGCTGTTTACTATTTTCTTTGACTTGTTTCTGTTGTTTTTTTAATTTACTGAATTACTCAGATGCTTTACTCACAGCTGCCTTCCATGCCTCTCTCTGGAATCAGAGGTCTCCAACTTTGACTCAGCATCCCATACCTGAATTTTAGTGCTTGCTCCTGTACTACTGAGGCCACAGAGATTGTTTCACAAGCACACTCCTGTCCCATTCATATTTCCTGACACTATGGCCAACACCACTGTTATCCATGTGGATCAGCTCTCCTGCTGTTCTTGAGCTGTGTGAAGCACTAATGGGACAATCTGTGCCATGTCTGAATGCACTTCCACAGCTGAGAACTGCACACTGGCTTGACAAGGTGCACCAGCCCTCCACTGCCCAAAGGCAAACCTTCAGTGACCTGTGAGGATCTGAGGAGCTCTGTGTAACCCTCTAGTTATGTGCAAAAGGATAAAAACCACCTTCACAAATTCTGTGTTTTAGTGTAACAATGATGGATTATATAGTTTGAGTTCCACTAAACCAGAGCAAAAAGGGTCAAGCAGAAAAGGTTAATATTCCTGAGCTTCTCTTGTTTAAACCTCCATAAAGGCTTATTTCCTTCTCTTTCTCAAACTTACTGAAATTTACTCAGCCCTAAGTTAAGAGATAATTATATGATGTACCAAAGTAACTCCCTAAAATGTTAGAATTATTGCTAATAATGCCTATAGTTATTTTCACCATAAAAGGCTAAATAAAATTAAATAAATGAAAGCGTAATGAAAGCAAAGGTATTCACGGCATTAAAAGTACATTGTAGCTGAAGGCTTGTTCTCAAGAAATATGTATCTCTTCCTTTTTTAATTAGTGTCCTTGCATTTTTTAAAGGAATCCACACTATAGATAACTTTGCAGTGCATGTGCTGGGTGAAGATTCAATTACTCTATTTATATTCTCAGTAAACCATATAGAGCCTTTCTGGCTTTATGCCCCTTCCCATTAGGTGACAAAATTGCCTCATACTTCTTCATTTCCAAAGAATGCTGTTGGTGTGGGTAATTACCTGTGTCAGAGCCCACAGCTTTGTCCTTGAGATGCCTCTGCTCTGGGCCTAAAAAATATTTATTGTGGTCAAATCACCATTTACATTTCAAGATCTTGTCTAGATGTTCACCTCTTGCTTTGAGGAATTATTCAGGAGAATTTCTACTTGTTGTGGCAGTTCTGGTGCTTTGCCCAGCCCTTGGGCAGGGGGCTGAGGCTGCCATGGGAGCGCTGCTTGCTTGGCACCTGGGGCTGGGTGCCAAGAACCCTTTGATCAAGCAGTCAGTCCCAATGAAAATAACATCTCTGTGACTGCAGTGCCTGCAGAATAAGGACAACAGAAATTCCATTTAAACCCTTCATTCAGAGATTTAAATCTTGACCAGAAGCACGGCCCCAGGCTACAAGAAACATCCTCTCCAGGCACTGGCTTTGGAATTTCCTAGTGGACTGCTCTGCTGTGTGTCTGTGAGTGTGATGTGCAGAGTGTGAGGATCACAGGATCTCAGAGTGGTTTGGGTTGGAAGGGACCTAAAAATAATCTTCTTCCACCCCAGCCATGGCAGGGACACCTCCCTCAGTCCCGGGCTGCTCCAGCCCCAGTGTCCAGCCCGGCCTTGGGCACTGCCAGGGATCCAGGGGCAGCCACAGCTGCTCTGGGCACCCTGTGCCAGGGCCTGCCCACCCTGCCAGGGAACAATTCCTGATTCCCAAGATCCAACCTAAGAGGGAGAAGAAACCAGTGCTGCAAATGATCATAATACACTCAGAGGAAAATCTAAACCTGGAGTAGTCCACTCAGCGCTACATGGGGTGAATACGAGCCTGGGGACTTTAAAGGGATCATCATTTAGCTGTCTTTAGAGATAATGAGCCAGGCTTTCTGTTATTTATTGATGTGTTTGTCACAAATCTGAGCCAGCCAAGTGGAATATATTTAGAAGTCTTTACTTGTTGAAATCTATGGTATCATTCAAGGAAGCTCTACTATGTAATACACATATTCTGGGGAAAAAGATTACCTCACTTTTTAAAAAGAGAATTTCAGATAAGCACTGCTAATAATGAAAGCATTGCAGTATATTTTGTTTCCAAAGAATTCACTAGAATCCTGTATCTCTAGTAGATCTCAGCTTCAGTTTCGGAGGGATGGGTATGCATATATCAGGATATTCATATTTAAATCAGAGGAATGTTGTGCAGTCAAATTCTGTTGCTAATAAATTTCTTTGTAGGCTAAGTTAAACCAGTTTCTCTGAGATAAGTCTGCTTTGGTTTCAAACTACACCAGTTCTCCATTTATTACTGCTGTTGTAATTATATCAATTAACCAGCAATGGTGGGCATTTCGTCAGTATTAATGGCCCACACTGTGGGTGTGCTAGGAAAGTATTTTCAAGGTGGCTGTTCCAGCCATTAGAAAATGGAAATGGAAATCCACAGAGCTGGAGGCAGGGAGAGGACAGAGTTTAATTATTACATGCCTTATCCATGTCTGGCAATCTGATCGCTTGAATGATCAGTGATTCTGAGCTCCATTCAGAATCTGTAGGAAAAAATGGTCTAATAAATAAGTCATGGCTATTTGATTTTCTTTTCCTCTGACTAGCATTGACAACATGTAATGTGGTAAGTGCTGTGAAACCTGGGCAAGAAACTGGGAGAATACTGAGGAGGTTAAGCCCAGCCTGAACCCTGCTCTGCTTCACTGCCCAGCAAAACTGGCAGCCAGTTAATGCCAGCAACACAAGCATGTCAATGGGAGCAGGAGTTACAGCTATAATTGTAATCTGCACAACGAAAAAATGTTATTTGTGGCTTCGGGAGAATGGGATCGCATCTGACTATTCCGACTTCACTAGATTTTACTGAATGGTAGAAAATTCATTTCAAGCAAGCAGCAAAGAACCAAAGATGTGATGAGCCTTTGTACACACAAAAAAGATGCACCAAAAGAGACGTCTGTAATTTAATCATTCATTCTTACTGCACTGCAATTCAGGCTGTCAAAAAATTCTTGCACATGCCCCCAGATTCCTTTCCTGTTCAGGATATAGCTCCAGAGAGCTCAAACACATGAGCAGCACTATCAACCCTGACTTACAGAGCAAGACTACATTCACCCTTCTCTCAAGCATTTAAATTTCAAATAAACCTCCCAACCTTGGCTACAACTTTAAGCTCATGTAAAGTCTCAGCTACACCACAAACTAATGAGAAATCTCATTAGGTCAGTGTTTCAAGTCCAGAGTCAGTGACAATGTTCAACCTTTATATCCATAGAGCTCAAAGGTTCATTCTCAGGGAATCATTTTGCAGGTGGACCTGCTTCCTCCAGCCTGTCATCATCCAGATATTCCTGCTCCTTTCCATTCAGCAGGGTAAACCTGGATGAATGGCAATGGAGAAAGAAAATTTAAGAATCAATATAGCTTTGAGTCTCACCCTTGCCACAAGTGTATTTCTTCTGCACATCCTAAGCCTACATTTCAGAGGCATCTTTCAAAAATGTCAAGGTTCTTTCTAATATTATCTTCTCTTAAAATCCATATAGCAGAATTCATCAGCACAGAGGAGATGAGTGAGGAAAAAAAGTCAAGCAACAAAGAAGGAAAAATTAATTTGATCCCCTAAGAAAGAGATGTAAGAAATCACACAGTAGGAAAAATGTGCAAAAGATATTTAGGAGTAGACAGATTTAAGGGTAGCTGTTGAGAGGACCAAAGCTGTAGAAGGAGTTTAAAGGAAAAACATGTGACTAAATCTGAAATACTAAAACCAGCACCTAAATATCACCTGTATCACCTATGCATCACCTGTACTGTGTTAATCTCATGCAGCTCATTCTCTTCCACAGATGGCTCTTTGCATGGCTCAATCTCTAGTAACCACAAAAAGATTAAAGAATTCCCTCTTGTGAGCATGCAATTATTGAGGGAAGCTCACAGTGTGACCATTCATGGGACTCTCTGTCAGGCACACTCCCACCACCCTACACTGTCCCTGCCAGGACCCAGCAGCAGCTCCAGGTCCCCTCCTGGCTCTCCACACCCCACCCACAGCCAGAGCAGGTTTCCTCCAGGTTCCAGACCAGTTTCCCTCAGCAGAGTCTCATATCTCTCATTCCATAAAATGTATTTATTTATTCCCAGCACAGTACCACAGCCACAGCCCAAGCCCATAGGGAGGGAGCCCACAAAGCCTTTTATCCCTGCACAGCCAGAGCATAGGGAAACTTTGGCTCTTCTTCCTGAGCCCTGGGTTCCTGCCCTGACTCTGGGTGTCCCTCACCCAGCTGTGCCACAGATCCTCAGATCCCCTGCCACGCAAAGGGTCACAGATCACATCCTCCTGTCTCTCTGGGCTCCCCCCCAGAGCTCAACCTGCAGCTTGCAAACCAAGCTACCTGCACCAGGAGTGTCCTCAACACAAGCAGAATGCACGGTGGTCACTGGGATTGAAACAGGAGGTAAAAGCCCCGTGCACAGGTATTTCAGGAGCCAGAAGGTAAAGGGAGTACAAAAGTCTGGGCAAATGTCTGAGGGAGAGCCACTCAAGGAAGCTGTTCTTTAGTCTGGCTGTCCAGTTTAACTCCTTGAAACAAAGGCTGCAGAAAACTAGAAACTCCTTCAGAAGAGTCTGTCAGCAATGGGAAAATAAAGGAGGGAACAGCACCATCCAAAATATCTCACTTCACACAGGTCTCAGAATATGATGGCAATGCTATATGTCACTAATAGCACAAATCTGTTCTGAACAAGAACCAGACAGACACTTGCCTATGAATGAGCACAGAAAATGTATTTCTTCTTAATAAAAACCCAAGCAAATGAAAAACCGCACAAAAATCCCTCAAAAAAACCCCCAAACTGGTCTTTTGCCTGTCAAGTACATATAGATGTTCCCCACTGGTTCACACTTTTCTCCTCGTTTTGGTAGACATGAAAGGATTAAATTCATATTTTGGAGCATTAAGATTAAAAAAAATGTTTAAAATTATCCAAACACATTTTAAATCTGATCACTTTTGAAAAGATCAGCCAGTCTGAGCCTGAGGATCTTCATCCCCATTTCAAGTGGAAATGCACAAGCAGTAATGCTCAATTCAGCCACACCAATCCTGCCTTGGAGGATTCCTACCTAAGACAGTGGCTGAGGGATGATACAAATAAATTACTTTGTCATGATAACAAGCCTGAAACTGCCAAAAATTACCTCAGCTCAGAGCACAAATTTAGATGCAGGTACCTTACTTCAGCACAAAGCTCTGAAATAGCGAATTATGGTTTGTCAAAAGTTGGTGTTTATCTATTAAAGAATTGGTAAATCAGGGCATATTTAGGATCTACCATGCTGGGAATCAAGAAATAAAAATCCAGTATGATGTCTTACGTGTAGTAAGCAAATTTATTGGCTATGACATGGCCTGGTCATTGCCCTGCAGATGGAGAGGAGAGCCTTGCACAAGCCCTGGGAAGCAGCCAGCCCAGTAAGAGGAAATGTTCCTGCACAAACAATTCCAATGTATTTATTTTCCAGAGAGAGATCAGCAGTCCATTAATAAAACTGTCAGTGAAGGCATTGTAATGACACATTTTGTGTTTGCTTTTGCTGCTTGTGTCTGCCTCCAACAGATTTCTGTTATTTTACAACAGAGATTTTGTCTATTACTGTCTTGGAAAAAAAAAAAATCTAAAAATGCCCATTTCCCTGTTTGACAGTTCTATGACCAAATTTAATTTCTGCTTGAGGAGCTTAAAAATAATTTCACTTAAATAAGCAAAGACAGTAGTCTATGAAATTAAGCCCTTGTTTTATGTAAATGTCAAATAATTATATTAAGGAAGCAAAAATAAGCCATCAGCAGGAACACAAATGCTTAGAACAAGATTGGCGTTATTATTTTCATAGCCAGACTGATAAGAGGCAATTTTACAATAGCAGTAGATGCTGAGGCTCCCATGAAGTCTAATGACAAAGCTGATTTCTTTCAAAATTCTTGAGTATAATTATGTTTCAAACAACTGAAAATACAACAGGCAGACTTCATGCTTGTGTGGCTCAGTAAAGTGCACTTCTGGCAACTTTGCTCTGACACACACATGTAAAAGAGATACAAAAATGAACTGAAGGAGTGTCTTGCAAAATTATTCCTTTTATTTTGTTCCTTTTTGACTTTTTTGAGGAAATAAATTACAAAATTACTTCACTTTACATCTTATTATTTATTCCAATGTCTGAGAGTGCTGGATTATAAAGTAATAATTTTGCTTTCCATTCTATTGGTAAATCTCATGATCTGAGAAAATTATTCTGGACATTTTATACATTTTTCCTTTGAAAACATTAAAATTATTAACTGGTTAGATATTAAGCTGAAAAAGTATGCCTGATGAAACCATGCCTTCTTTTCTTTCCTCATGTGCTTCCCTGTGGCTTGGCTTCCCTGCAAGCAGGAAGTATTTCTGCTAATTTATTGAAGTATTTGGCTGCAAGATGGCACAGGAACAGGGCACTGTGGGCACCACTGGCAGTGAAACCTCCGAATGACTGAGGGGGGTCAGAGGAACACGGGGTACAGGGGCTGTAAGGTGGGAGCTCAGCTCACACCCAGACCCACCTTTCCCATTTTTGTGTGACACGGATCCCTAGCATGTCTGGTTTTGGAAACAAGTACCACAGGAAAGATATCAGACAACAGAAATGGGCCAAAAAAGCATATTTTATCCCCCAATTTATTATGTTCACAAGGTACAGCACTATGAAACTGAATTCAGATGCTCTGTCCTATAAGGCTGTATCCCTCAAGGCAGAGTTTGGGGGAAGCAAACGTTGCTTCCTGCAGTTCTCTGCGTGCAGGAGTGAGCAGCCCTGATCACAGGCTCTGGAGACACAGACTGCTCCAGTGCTGGCCCCAGGGTGTGCACAAACAGGGTCTGCTGTAACTGAGGGACAACAGAGGCAGCAGAGATGGGTCCAGGGTCTGTGTCCCAGCTCAGGACCCGACACGAGGTGCCAGCCCCACCTTCCCTGCCTGCTCTTTGCCTCAACACGCTTGTGTCAAAAGCATTGTCTGAAATACAGTGTTAATGTGAATAATAAATTACACTGTCGTGTGTGATCCTGTCAGCAGCTCCAAATTAATTAAGAATTCTCCTTGATTAAAATCTCTGACCCGTATTGCCAGGCAGGGCAGCTCTCCTGGCTCAGGTGTGCAGAGCAGCCACCAGGGCTCCATGGACCTGAACAATGCAGGTTCTTGTTGGGAGCTGGGTGTGAGTAAACTCATCCATATGTATCCAACAGCACCACTTTCATGCAACATTACCCCTGTGCTTAATCATTTATGGCTCTGAAACATAATAGCACTCAGAATTAAGAACGTCTGGGTTGAGCCTTCAATTTACTTTTACAATAGCAAAGCTTTAATTTTTTTGTCTTAATAGAGCTGACTATGAGTCTTTGGTTTGAGCTTTTTAAACCATTTTTTAATGTTTACCCTGCATATCCTGTAAATATGTACTCATCTATCTCTTCAGAATCCCTACCACCATATTCACTGGAAAAAAAATGCAGTTGTGAAACCTAAAAGAAATAGAGCATGCACAAAAATTAAGCTTTCTTTCTAAAATTCTCTAACTTGAACACCCAACACATTTTATTTTACTGAATTATGTGAAGTTTCCACTGCACAGCCTGTTAAAATCAATTATAAACCCAACAGAACAGTCAGAGTCCACGGACACTTACTGGTTTCGGTGGCTACAATAGTGATGTTGTGCCATGTGCTGGTTTCTCTGTCCAGGGGTGTTGCCAGAGTTATTTTCCCATCCTCTGCATTGATGTTGAACTGTCTCTCAAGGTCAGTGTGGCGATCAATGGAAAACCTGCAAAACAGACATCCCTGTAATCTACTTAATGAAGTTGGTGTAATCCATACAGTCACAGAGACAATTTAGGGAGCCCTCTGAGAGCTGCAGTTTCATAGCCAAATGGATTGAGAAGCTCAATAGCGTAATAATTTAGAAGACAAAATGACAAACTGAGGCAAAAAAAACCCTTAACAATTATTGCCCAAGGAGTAATTAGCTGTATACCCAGTGTGAAGGTCGTAAAGTGCCCTCAGGTTCACTGGGTAGCATCTCTGAAAAACAGTGCTGATCAAGAGTTAATTACACAATCCATCACATTTATTGGACAGTTTCTATGGTATTTCACAGTAACTGATGATAATTTCAACAATAATGTATGAAGCCACAGAAGTGGTGGGTTTTGTGGTTATTTTAAAAAAGGGCCGAATAATATTATTTTACCAATAAATTTCAGATTAACGAAGCATGAACGAGTCACCAAGCACATTATTTCTGTATGGCTCAAGCAGCTCCATGGGCAGAGCACAGTGAATCACCATATTTTCCTATCAAACACTGCAAACACTGGAGGCTCTGTTCTTTTATGGCTTGACATCACTGATTTTAAACCAAACAAGTTCCATCTGACAGGTAGTCAGTTTGCAAATGTGAATGTCCAGGTAAATTCTGCAGCCCAAGCAGGGGCAGCCTGACTAGGAGCCAGAGCTGCAGTGGATTGCTCCAATGGTGCATTAAGCAGGATGATGATTTAAAGCTCAGGTCCAGATCTCCAGAAAGCTTTTATGTTTGTCCATTTGGACAGAGTTCTTTTATTAATGAATTATTCGCAAAAAGAAGCTAAATCACAAAATTGAGCCTTCAGTTTCTTGACAGGAAAAGTAGGGAAAGAGGGAGTTGAGTGATAAACTATTGATATGGTTCAACAGAAATTGACTTCAAGGGGTTTTACTGAATCCTAATTGTGGATTTACATAAAAGCCTTTTCCAGCCTTTGTGTCTGTGTATTACAGCAGCTACCAGCACGCACTGGCAGTTTTTACATCTGTTCTGCATTACAGCAAGGCACAATAGGGTGAGTTAGGATAGAGTATCAGACTCAATTACCTTATGGAGTGCCCAGAAAAGTAACTCCAGACTGTCACTTCCTTATCACTTTTCTACCTTTTGCAAGACCATTGTTGAAATTCCCCAATAAAAGTAAAAGAACATATTTTACTACAGTGAGAATGGCATAGTTATCTGAAAATCAGCTATTCCATTCTGGTTTGTGCTTTATCAGAAGCAATTTCCAAAAAACATTCTGATTTGGAGGTCCCTTTATACACTACAATAAATATATTCCAATGAACTCAAACTCATTCCAGCCTAACATCGTCGATTTTAATAGACACAGCATTAGCATCTGATTTCAAAGCTTAGGATTATTGTGTTCATCTTTTTTTAATTATTTTATTATTTCAGTATCAGATATTTTCATATTTGGAATGAAAGTTACATTACAATTAGATTATTTGTGCAATGCATTCTGTAAGATACAGCTCACTTTCAAAAAGAGCTCTAAATGATGTAAACTTATCAAAATCTCAAAGTTTAAGCATTTAAATACTGCATTGCCAGAGATCAAGGCTAACCTGATCACACTGGTAAGATACTTAACAAGCAATGGATTTAAGAGGGAAAACCCCAGCTTAACTATAAAATGGGATTTGTTAGATACTTACTTATTTTGTTTGAAACTCTGAGAAGAACTGGGTTTACTCATTGAAAAATTATTGGTTTGGTAAGAAGAGTACCAGAAAAATATGAAGTCAAATTCCAAATATCTGTGTCTGAAGCTGGGCACATGCATTTATATCTGGACATTTAAGTAAACTGATTTTCTCATGAGCTCCACATACTCAGTTCTCAATGGTTTAATGGGAACTGCACTAAACTCAGCACTTCTGAAAATCAGGTCACTTGTGTGGAAGAATAAAGCTGTAGGTACTTAACTTCAGGCAATCGTTTTTGAAAGTTGATCTTAACCGTATTTTGATGTCTCCCTAGTTCCAATTAAAGTATTAGAAGTAAAATTCTAGTACTAGTGATGTTAGTAAGAAAACCCTTACAGCCTTTCACAGGTTTAAGCTTTCACTCAGGAAAATACAAGAAAAGACAGCAATCAGCTCTTTTTAAGGAGTCATCACTTAAAACTGTCTTTTAGTTCTTGAGTTTTATGTAATGATGCTGAAAGAACTCTACTGATATCAAACATATATGAAATTTTCACAGTCCAAAAACAAAATAAAATGTGAAATGCTAATATATTATTCAGGGTTTAGTTGACCTGGGCTTGACATAAATTCCACAGTTTTTCTCTAAGGATCAATCCTTCCTTAAACTTCCACTCACAGCCATGCAGGTTTTGAAGTTATAAAAGAGGGAGTGACACATTTGTGGGTTTATTATATCACTTTTCATCCCATCCCAGCAGTATTTCCTCACAACACAAACCCAGCTACTCAAGAGGAAACATTTTTAATGTAAGTTGCCTGTCTTTGGAAGACAACTAAGAGGTAAAACCCTCTCCTGATTTTAATGTGATAAATATTTGTTACAAAACCAAAAAATAAAATCTGCAGTGTCATAAACCTCGGAAAACTAATGGTACATTTGCAGTTTCCTTTTCGTGATAATGGTGTTGTAAGTCTTTTTAATGGGAATGATTTGTCAGATCCATAAAACATACATAAAACATATATTTCTCTAAAAATGAGAAAAGAATATCTTGGGAAATAATATCTTTGAAATTGCCATAAAGCCAGCACAGGTTATTGGGAAGTTTGGATTAGTTTATGAGTCTGCTATGGCAATTATAGGAACAACCCCACAGTGGTTTAACAGAAGCCTGGAAATGATTCTCAGTCCTGCTCTTGCACTGTTGCTGTTATGATTTCATTTGATCTACTCCTTATAAGCACCGATGTAAATAGAAGCAGAAACCCTTTTTTTGCTGCTCCTGCTGAGATTTGAACCCCACCACTGACACCCCAGGAGTGGTAAATCTCCATTTTTATTAATGCCAGGCAGATTGGACAGGGTACTTAGTTACAGATAAACAACTGCACCATTGGGGAGGAACAAAATATTTGATCTGGGCTTTTAAGGCCTGCTGTGAATTAAGAAAATGATCAACTGCTGCCAAAGATGAAATCTGTGCTGAAGGGAATGGGGAAAACCTGCTCCAGTGAATCTTATCTCTCCACAGAGAAAGCCACTGAAGGGCAGTGATTTACAGGGGGCAGTTGCAGTATAGGAGGAAACATTACTGGTGCTTTTTGCTATGTGCCTGCATCATGCTTTATCCAAGATAATTCACTGCTGATAAAGAGAGAGCATGGTCATAAAGGAACAGCAGGAGCATGGAGTGAGCACTGCTGGCCCCCACAGCTGTGTGCCCACAGGGGATGATGTGCCCAGGCTGGAGATGTCCCAGGGTGTGCCACCCTGCCCACTGCAACCACAGCAAAGCCTCACAGCCCAGCTGGGCTCACTGGGACCCATGCTCAAAGGAGAGAGAGGCAGCATCCAGCTGTGGCTCTGACACACCCTCCTGGAATTGCTGGACAAACCACAGACCACTTCTGCAATCATTAATCACCTCTTCACCATCAGCCTTTAAAGCAGGAGGCCCTGGAGCAGCATGCACTGCACAATGGCAGCTAAGGATCAAAAAGAGCTTCTGCTGCTTATGTTAAAGCTGATGGATTAGAAAAAAAATATCATAGAATCACAGATCCTGACCCACAAGGATCATCAGATTCCAACTCCTGACTCTGCACAGGACAGCCCCAAAATTCCATGTATACACCTGCCTGTAAACCTGTGAGAGGTTTTGTGCCTTTAGAGCAAATGAGAGAATGTTCAGACAATGCTTCACCTTTTCTAAGCAAGCATTATAAACAAACTACTGGCCAATTGGTTAGAAATGAGGATGAATTTTCCATATATCTATATCTATCTATATCTATGTCTCATATCATAGAATAGTCTGGGTTGGAAAGAACCCTAAAGATCACCTCATTCCAACCTCTTCCTTGGGCAGGGACACTTTCCACTAAGACCACAAACTCCTTTCTAGGCTGCATTTTATACTAATTTCTCTAAATTCTTTAACATTTTGTCCTCTGACTCAATTATCAGACTCTTCCCGTGTTCAGAGATATCCAGGTTTTATTTCATTTGTGGCACTGCCTTTCTCTGAACGTGTGGAGCCTTTGTGTATCCCACTAATGCAAAGCAGACGTGGTATTGGGAGCACAAAAGGTGATTCTTATTTTGTTTGTGCTGCCTGGGATTTTATAACGAATGTACACTGTAGCTCTGTCTAAGCAAAGTATTGATAGAACAGATATCTATTGAAAAAATGTAATTTCCTTGAAATACAATTCATTGTTGCCTCCTCAAGTTCTGTTTTGAAGCAGAAAAAAAAATAAAAGCATTTTAAAAAGGCCAGGCAACACTAACATTAAAACAGTCCATCAGTTTTAGAACAGCTTGTTGTAATTTTTCAGATTTTAAACTGAAGTTCAATATTTCTGAAGTGGAATTATAGAAAATATGCATAAAATCTACTTCATCTACAACAGAACACCTGAAATATACATTCCAAACAATAAAACCAGTGCTTGAATCTATTTCTGTTAGAACCTGCTAGGTTCTTATTTTGTTCCAAACTGAAAAGAAAGGAATTCTATCCTTGCTACCTACTTATTTATATTATCCTACTTATCCAACTAGTATTTTTCCTCTTTTAATAGTAGAATTTCTAACTTGAATTTTTTTCTGTCCTTAAAATATTTTTAAAGCAAAAAATGAAAAAAAAAGGGAATTTGAGCTTTCTAGAACTCTCCCAGATAAATCCAAATTAATCAGGTAAGCAAACAAGAGCAAAAAAATTGCACAGAAAATTGAGCCCTGTATATTTCTTAATTAGTTACTAAGCCAATATTTTGGAAAAGATTAAATCTTATAAAGTACTGCATCAATTATTTAAAGAAAATATATAAATCATACTAATAAATTGCCTTTTTGTTTAAATGTAATGAATTTTGGCCAGTTCTGTTTCATGTATGCCAAGTGTTTTTATATGACCTGATGAACGGCAAAAGTCTAATTCAGTTTATAAATACAAAGTATTTTTGCTTTTAAAACTCTGAAGGTCTCTTGATTTATAAAATGATAAAGAAGTGGAAATTAGGTAAAACTTTTACTCAGATCTATTTCTCGGGCTTGGAAAGAATAAAAAGGCTAAGTTTTAGAATAGAAATAGGTTTGTAAATGGTCTAAATTGTTAAGAGTTTGAGGCAGGTGAGAAAAGAATTCCAGGGCAGCAGAACGAGAGTGTAAAAACAGCCAAGGCAGAAGTGAAGCAGGGGTGAGGCCAGGCTGGGATGAGGAGCAGAGGGGATGGGGAAGAGGCAGAGGAGCCAGGACCAAGCCAAGAGCAAAGCAGAGCAGGGCAGAGGGAAGGAACTGAGGGTCAACTGAGAGAGAAATTGCTATGCAGGGAAGAGAGCCAGCTTGCTGTCACCATGGCTGGTCTCACACGCCTTGCAGAGGATCCTTTCTGTACCAGCAGTGCCTTTTGCACAGACACCAGTGGGCAGCACAGAAAAATCAGGGATGGAGCCACTGCTTCAACCGTGACAGATCAAACTCTACCACTCTATGGGATTTTTGTTCAGAAATCTATGGTGCTGGGGCTGTGTTTACCTACTTTTGAAAGTTTCATTTAAAAGGAGAATCAGAGGATATCCTGAGTGGGAAGGGACCAGCAGGACTGAGTCCTACTCCTGTCCCTGCCCAGACCCCCAACAATCCCCCCTGTGCCCCCCTGGCAGCGCTGCCCAAAGGCTCCTGGAGCTCTGGCAGCCTCAGGCCATGCCCATTCCCTGGGGAGCCTGGGCAGTGCCAGCACCTCTGGGGAAGCAGAACCTTTCCCTAATTTCCAGCCTAACCCTGCTCTGCCCAGTTCCAGCCATTCCCTGGGTGCTGTCCCTGGCCCAGAGCAGAGATCAGTGCCTGACCCTCAGAAGAAAGTTGTATAAAACTCAAACACACTCTCCAGCATCTTCACACACAAGATCTAAAGTGTCCAAACATGCTGGGAACTCTGAGTTTCTAATTCTGAAGATACTCTACTATGATATGTATCGTGTAGGGCCTCTACATAAAGGTTTAAAGTCCAGCCCTGTAACAAACCTGATGGAAGTGACAATGATTAGAAAATGATAGTGACAGAAAATGATGGATTACAACAGCTAACATCATCCTCCTGATGCTGCAGACTGCTTGTCTGGCTTAAATTCCCTGAGGCAGCAAAGCACAGTGATGATTACTATTAAATAGACTCTCTCCACATATACTTTTGCTATGAATTTCACATTTTGGTGTTGGTTTTCCTAATGCTTTTAGCAGGCAGTCCCACACAGAGCAGAATGTGCTTTGGAGCACTCACCACACCAAGCAATCACTACTGAGGGGGAGGGGAACATGTGTGCTCATCAAATTAGATAAAACCCACTGATCTCATCAAACTGGAATAAAAGGGTTTGTTCAAATTAGATCAATAAGGGAAAATATTATAAACTGCAGATGCAAAAGTCATATGGGCATAATCATCTCTGAGTTTGTATCTTTAAACCAGGAACAGGTTTAGACAAAGGAATACAAAATGTGTTTTGACAATCTTACAACTGCATGGCACAAACTCAGTATTGTTAGTGCAGACACTACTGGATTATTTAAATTCACTGCAGAGATACACTCTGATGATTCAACCCCATCCAATCTCATTTCTCATAAGAGCCACTCACATTTCCTATTTTCATTGCATTCCTCTGTTTCATAAGACTACTCCTATGGCAAGGAGCGTTTCAGGGACTTTGAAAATTATCTGAACTGATAAATCTAAGATCATAAACCAAATCCTATCCAGACATTTTCACAGGAGCAGAACAGCATGAAAACAGTCACACAATGAGTGGGGGAATCCACTTGGGATCTGCCAGCAGCATTCCCAAAGAACACCTTAAAGCAGCCCTACCTTATGGGGCTGGAAGACACGTCGGGGTCATGGGCTGTCACCTGTCCCAGCACAGAGTTGAGAGCAGCATTCTCATGCACTTCCAGCAGGTAGGTGGGTGAGGAGAAGACAGGGGGCTCATCAGCATCCTCCACCACGATCTTGACGGTGGCCGTGTCCTTGAAGGGGCCCCCGCTGAGGAAGCGAGGGTCCAGGTGGATGTTGGCAGCCTCCACCTTCAGAGTGTAGGACTTTTTGGACTCAAAGTCCAGTGGCTGTTGAGAGGGACAAAGATAAACGTCTTTTACTAATGGCCACAGAGAACAAGGGATGGTGGTGCTGATGGATGGGATCATGGGCACTTTTAAGCACACGGAATGAATTATAATGCAGTCACTTCCCTCTCCCAGAAACCCAACCTCCAGATTTTCAGGTACACACTGATATCTGTTTATTTACCAGGCTCAGAGAAAGCAGCACTGTTTCCTTGTTTTCCACAAGAAATTTACTGAAATATTCTCTCCCATGAATTATATCATTACAATTACATATCAGACAAATACAACAAATTTGTTGGGGGTGACATGAGTCGCATACCAATAATGCACCTCATCAGTGCTTTACTGGCTGGAGATGAGAAAAGAATTAAACTGGCTCCACAAAGAATAAATATTTTATTACTTCCAGAAAAATGTGAGAAATGCAAAGAGCTACAAATTATCATGTGTTGGATAGGAGAGGCAAGATGTAGAGCTAATCATATAAGGAAGTACTTCAATATTCTTGCACTACAAGTACCTCTGTATTTCAGTTCAGAGGAGTAAATGAGGTAGACATCTCTCAGGAATTTCTTAAAACTGTAGCAATTTCTGCTTCTGTATCTTTTATCTTTTTTTCTCCTCCCCCCCCCCCCCCCCNACCAAATTACTTTATCCTATCAATATACCTGCCATGTCATCACTGTTTTTTACTATTTTACAGTTTCATATTAACTCATAAAAGATGAAAACTCAGTGGATTTAAGGGACTGAAATACCAAATAAACCCCAAATCTGTGACACTTTTGAGTGTTAGACTTTTCATTATGGGAGATTCAAGTTTGTGTCTTGAAGTACATCAGTATATTCACTATATAATTCTCTTGTGTCTCGCAACAATTCAAATTTCAAAGATGCAAATTGCCAAGCATTGGAAAGATATTAAGATTTGCATTATAATGTCTGAGGGATAAAAAGAAGAGGACATAGACACTCTGAATCTGCAATGCAAATACCAGCAAGAGCACAAACAGGAATCTTCAGGAAGTCTGTCAAAGCCTTCAATAGGTATATTTTCAAATTCTGATGATTTTTTTTTCAGGTATGAATCAAAGTCTAATGGGATTTGCTCTTTCTCATAAATTCTAGTAAACACAAGAAAATCTTGCTTCTTTTGCAGCTCTTAAATTAGTAAGCTTTTGAAATTATGAATGGGGATTTATAAATCAGCATATTCACAATTTGCCAATCATGGCTCCTGTAGCACTTTTTAAATTGCTTTTCATATGCTTTACAGGAATGACAGCACCCCAATACATTTAGTCATGCCTAATCAGAATATCATATTGAAAATTTACTCAGCATTGTCTAAAGCCCATGATTTTATGCTGAAGAAAATCTGTTGGTGAGCATACATCACCCTCCATACATCATCTACTGGAGTAGAACCAAAGTTATTATTGCTGTCAAAATGAAAATATGAAACAACATTATGGTTGTGATTCAGTTATGAAATAAAGCCAAGGGAACTGGGGCAAAAGGCTAATTGCCTCAGCTTACAGGAGAGGCCACAGCATCCAATAAATAACAGCAAGGAAGAGCTGGGATGTATATCATAATTTTCTCTTCAGAAAAACAAACGTAAATTTAGATAAATATACATCAGTTTATTATAAAGCTGCAGTGCTGACCTACTCACTGAGAAAGAGAAAACACAAAGTTTTGACAGGCAATCTGCCTGACCTCTTTAATGACAGGTACAGGAGGAATATTAATTACCTGTGCTCATTGGATTCACCTTTTCTCACTGGAATATCATGGTCTGAGTTTTGTTTACTTCTGTTTTTTATAAACAAAGATTCATTTAGAGTGATCTGTGCTATGCAGTTAAAACTCTCTTCCACAGCCATAAATTATATTCATATCCTTTTTCAGAACACAGCATGAGGAACAGCTTTTTCTCCTTCTCAGGATAATAATGACAACTAAATCTGCAATTAATGTTTCCCTGGCTTTACTAGAGGAGTTTTGTTCTGTGCTGCCTCTCACCATTTTCTGTATGTAATTGGGTGATGCTTTTGTTTTCTACATGCAAATACATCACCTTGCAAACATCAAGACTGTGAAAGCATAAAAAAGATACAGTTTTCTTTAAGGCCCAAATTTGACACTTCTCACATGAAACTACTGATTTCCTTAATAAAATTCACTGAAATCCCTGCTCATTGTGTGAAGACAGTTCAACATGAGAAAAGGTGGGAGAGTAAGCTCTCACATGTCAGGTAATTTAATTAATGCACTATGATTTATTTTTCTCTGAACAGCTACACAGGAAATCAAATAATTGAGAGAAGTTATTTGATGAATACTCAGCCAAGATTTTACAGAGGTTTAAACCACCACCAAAATCTAGTCTACTCTTCTCCTTTGGAAGCAAGGAAGCAAAACCTGCATGCTGTGACCACGTGGGAGCCTGGGTAAGATGAACTCATTTGCAGCACCCATGGATGTCTCCCCAGTTGTCACCTCAATGAAAATTCAGAGGCACAAGGCCAATCCACCCCTTGTCACCTCTCCACTGGCCTGACACCTCATCCACAGATGAAGAATCCCTGGAAATCCAGCATGTTCTCACAGAGCAAAGCATGCCTGGGTAGCTGTATGTACAATAAACATTCATGTTTTTAACAGAGATGTGATTTACCTTTCTCACTCTAATAATGCCGTCCTGAGTTTGGGCATCTGTAGTAATCTCAAATATATCCATTCCATCTCCTTCAATAATATCATAGGATGATTTAGCATTTTCTCCAATATCCAGGTCATTTGCTTTCACCCTTCCTATTGGTTCACCAAGAGCAACATCTTCCATTACTGAGAAGTGATACAGACCTTACAAATAAGAGGAAAAGACTAAACATTACAGCTGGTCCCAGTGTCCCCAGTGTGCTCTTCAAAGTTTACACATCCCCAGTGCCAGCTCCTGAGATGTGCAGCTGATCCAACCCCCATTTCCCCAATCATTGACTGCAAGCACCAGAGCATGGTCCTCACACAAGAATATTCACTTTACTGGAGCTGAGTGTCCTTCCCATTCCAGCAGTCTCCTGCCTCTTCCTTGCAGGGATGTTTTGTGCTGGCAAACACAAATATTGAGCTCCTTTCAACATTTCAGAACTTACCTTTTTATACAGGTGTTTTATTGACAAGGAGTTACAATTCAGCCAAGAAACTTTGGCTTTTACTCCACAAAAAAATTGGTCTAATACTTTAAAAACCTATTGTGTAAACATTTACATAACTTCAAATATTTACTGCTTCTTAAAATGTGATTTGATTTTGTTTGTTTGAACCCTTCCACCTCTCTTTTGTGGTAAGAAACTAAGCGGGAAACATTCAAGGAAACTACTAACATTTATTTTTTTACTGCAAACAATAATTTTTCATAGCAATCATTACTGTATTTTCTATTTGTTGTTGAGTTAGACTAAAATCCATTAGAAATTGCTGTTCAAAGTGTCAGTATTTCATTTTTTGTTACACCTGCTTCAAACCTTTTAAGCTAAAAAGCATCAAAAATATATTTAGATATATTATTTTAGGTAGGGATTTTATTAAGGCAAAACCCCATATACCTATTTTCTTTTGTATATCCTTGTTCCTATCTGTACACAGAAAACCAGAAGGCATACATTTTACACCCAATATTCTTTCTGGAGTCCCTATGTTTCTACCTCTTTATAATTGAAGGTAAAGTTAATACACGATCTAATCAAATGAAATGCTGCTCAGCAGCTAAAATAGGCAACAAGAATTCAAGGATAATAAAAGAGACCATTAAAACAGTTTTCGACACAGGAATCTGGCCTAGTTCTTCTCTATCCTCCCTGTTGTTCTGAGACAATCTGATAAGTGCAGGTAAGAATTTTCCAAAAACAATGTTCCAGAGATGTTGCTTTACCTGTTGTAGCTGATTGCAGTAGCAACAGCTGAAAATACAAAGGAAACTGTGAGGGATTCACAAATACATGTATTAGGTACACAGTGCAGTCCCAAAGTGACTTGTTTTTAATGTTCCTAGGCTAAATTATTAGAGATAATTTGGAGATCGTCAAGATTCCTCAGAATATCCATAATGGCTCAAAAACAATGAGCAGCCAAAGCAATGAAGTGCCCTGGGAGACTAAATTATGCGTTCATCATTTGCACTGCTGTCCACACTGTGGTTTGAATCCCCAGGCACAGCTGATTGTATTGTTAAGCTGATATTTTGCTCTCAGATTTATTAAAATAGTTTACAAAATATGAAGAAAAAAATTAAAAATTATGATGCAGCAGACTCTTTCACACAAATTCCTCTCCAGAATTATGCATTGTGTCGTAGTGCTGAGCTGACCAAAATATCCACACCGGGCATCTTTGAAAGCCCAGGGTTTCCACAGCAGTGCACAGTTCTTCTCATTACAATTCTGTGGTAAACTGCCAGGTTAAAAACTTTGGTGACTTATAAAACGCCTCTAAAATTATTTCAGAGAGATCACAGAAGTAGTGAAAGTTCATCTTTTTCATTTCTAAAACCCAGGAGGCTAACACTCTGAAATCAAACCATAAATATACATTTCTGTCCTGCCTGGAAACAATAACCCGATAAAACACCCTGTTTCCCGAGCTCATTACCATTTATTGTGCAAGCAGCATGTATTACATCTTATGAATTTCGATTTCATTCTGGCTAGGCTTATTGTAAGTTTGATCCTTTCTTATTTTCTTTTCCAGGCAAATGCAAACTGTGCTTCAACAGTGTGAAAAAAAAAAAAAAAACCAACCCAAACTCAGACTTGCTCAGCTCTTGTCCAAGGGCAGAGTCGTGGCTGATCTGTGGTGCTGGGCAGCCAGCTCAGATTGCTGCCTTTAAAAAGGCAGAATCTGTAATAAAACCCAGCTCTATTGTTACTAGGGCTCATCCTTAAAGCAATAAATACACAATACCCAGTGAGGGTACATGCAGGGTTTTTCCCTAAAGAATTGGCATCATGGCCAGGGGTTATTCCTAGAGGGAAGCTTGAACACTGCAGGGGCTGTAACAGCTTCAGAGGCAACCCCTTCCTCATTACTGCAGGAAAACTCATCCAGGAGCAAATTATCCCAGGGACAACGATGCAGTCTGGCTGATGCCCCCAGTCCGTGTCACTGTGCCCAAAAGCTGGGAAAGGGCAGTTCCACCTCCCCATGCTGTGCTCCTGCACTGCCCCCAGTCCCAGTTGGGACCAGTTGTGCTGCTGATTTTGGGGTCAGATTTTTGCCAGAGGCTTTCTGAGGCAGTGCTGGTACAACACAAAAGCCAGGTGAGCTGGCAAAGGCAGGGCTGTGCTCCCTGAGGTGGAGCCACAGGACTCTGCAGGTATAAAAGGGACATCCCTCTGTGTGCTGGGGACAGAGTTCATCTGCAGACACTGCACTGTTGGGAAAACTGTTGGAAAACACCAACACAGAGGAAAGGCACTGCAACGGGACACAGAGTAAAAAATTTATGCTTTTCCTGCTTTATGAGAGAAAACCTTTTGTTTTGCAGAGTGCTTATCAGTTAAAAACCACTAAGATGAGGTAATAAAATATACATTCTGAAAATAAGCTTTTGCCTCTGCTTATTTGTATTAGATTTCTCTCTCTGCATCTCTGTGTGTGTTTTCTACAGGCTACAGAAGCATATTTATCATATGCTGAGCATTAAGACAAACCCATTTTACTCTGTGTCCTCAGAAGAGGGCAAAAGTGGAGTTCAAATAATCCATACATGGAAAAAATTAACTTTACACTGGGTCCCCAAGCACCTTGTTAGAAATACATTTTTCTAAGAAAACAAAAATGATGCAAAATGTAGGTGCAGGCTCAAAACAATTTTAACTTTAATTTTCCACGAGAAGCTGGATAAAAATTCTGTTTCTAATAGTGTATTAGGTTGCACCTGTTCCAAATAAAATCAATCCAGCCATTATGCTCTTCCTCTTTTTTTCCTTTTGTCTTCATCTTGGAAATAGACTACAAAGCTTGCAGAGAATCTCAGCAGGATGCCAAATCATTTTAACCTAGCTCAGCAAGATACCCATTGGAACCACAGTAGAAAATATGGATTTTGAATTAAAGATCAACAATTATCTAGATTCAGACTTATCTTCTTTGTTTCCTTCAGTATTGCCTAATTAGTCAAGGCTTTATTCCTTTTATCAGTTATATGTGTCTTTTAGTGGTGGTGTCACTTGTCTGCATGAGATGGAAGCAACAAAGCACACAGAAACAACTGCACTGAGAGGAAATAAATATAAAGTCTCCAGGCCCTTCTGGGTGGATGTAAGAGGGGCAACAAGGAAGGCAGAGATCTGCATACACTGCTGTGAACATAATTCCCTCTTTTTTAAGCTCTTAATCAGGCAGTGGACTATTAACCTTTCTGTAGTAACAACTGCATCTTTTATATTACATTAAAAACCCAGGCAATAGAAAGATTAAAGAAAAACAAAACAAAACTTGATTTAAAGAAAGAAAACACAACACAGTAACAGTTTCTAATACAGGAGCACACACATATAATGGCACTTACTCTGTGCAAACTTCGGAGGATTGTCATTCACATCACTGAGGGTGATTGTCACCGTGGTAGTTCCAGAGAGTCCACCCATATGTCCTCCCATGTCCTTTGCTTGGATGACCACAAAATATTCTTCTTTGGCTTCTCTGTCCATGTTGGGAAGAGCTGTTTTAATTATAGCTACAGTAATGGTGGGGGGAGGAAAACAGGTACAGACACAAATTCAGTTTGCAGAGATTTTTACGGATATATGCAAATATTGGTATACAAAAGATGTCAAAAGTCCAGTTAGGTTGCCTCTTAATACAAAGGATGAAGAAGAATATGAAATTTTGAAAAAATTATACTAGAGGTCACCTACCTTGATTTAATTAGAAGTGCACTGAAAGTGTAGTTCAAAACCCAAGAATTCATTGTAGCTTTGATGCATATTTGTTTCACATTTTATTCCTGACAAACTACTTGGTTTCTGCCCTACCTTCCACAGAAATCCATCTTTTCCCCATGGAGTTCCCAAACAGAAGACAACCACACAGAAAGCTGATTCAGTGAACATTGCTAACCACACCTGTTCAGATTGTTTAAAATAATTTAAACCAAACCCATTATTTCATCTGCTCTCGTGTATATTTAAGTCTTAAATGGATGCCTGCACTTGAACAGGAGAAAGACCCCACTGCTCCAGGGGGTCACCTGTGGAACAAGGACCTCAGGGAGCTGCCATCACCTACTTCATCAGGTTGGAAGCTTTTAAACTTAGAGGAGCTCAATGATCTGTACACCAAAATATAAAATGTCAGTGGGCTGAAGGAAATATCAACAATGGACAGCTTGCTTAATTCTGGAGCCAGATCCACTGTAAACTATAGATTTCACAGACATGTAGTGGAGAAATAATCAAATCATCCTTTCTTTCCCAAATTTTTCCACCTGTAATGTGGAAGATTAGATGCACAATATGTATTGAAAGTGTAATACTGAATGTTTAAAGGTAAACTTAAATAGTGCTCATTGCAGTTTAGTAAAGTCCACCATCATCATAAGGTCATAATGGGCTAAAGAAGCCCCACTAAACCTAGGGAAAACAATTCAAAATGTTCAACTGAAATATGGCGCGCTTTTTTTAATCAATTTTTTAAAAATTCCATTTAAAAAAAGAAATATTGTTTCCTTGCAGACATTGACAGTAACTCAACAAATCTCTTAGTTTTTCTTTCTTTGTTGGGGTTGGAATAGCTGTGGAGGCTGCACTCATCTCTTACTCTTTTGCCTGGCACAGGTTCTACTAACCAAGCTTTTTAGAAATGACACTGGCTGAAATGCTGAGATTACCTATTCATATAGAATAAAGAAATATTCTTTTTGAAGTAATAGAGATGCCTTTTAGTAAATTCTAGAATATACAAGCGATAAAGAAAATGCTAATATTGATTAAATACCCAGTTATCTTTAGCAATGTAACACTAAGAACATGATCAGATCTTCTTTTCATGGCTGAGGACCACGCTAAGAGCAAGGGGGTGTAAAGCATTTAAAGCAATAAATACACTTCCTCCATAAACCACCAAACACAACACAAGAGCAGGCTTGTAACCTACACTTTTATACATTTTTTTCCATAAAATATTTTTGGTTGTTGCCTTACATATTTTATAATTCTGCAGGAAAATGAACCCCCTGCCTTTCTGTCTGCAGCAGCAGAGGCAGGGAAGCCTCTTGTTCCTGAGGAGCTCAGAGCCACAGAAGGGCTGGGATGAAGGGAGATCAGCAGGGACAGCCCCCCTGCCCAGGAGGGGTCACCTGGAGCAGGGGACACAGGAACGTGTCCAGAGGGACAGCAAAACTCCCCATTAGTGAGGTTTTATTCCAGCACAGGGAATAAAAAGCCCACGGTAAGTGGGGTTTGGAGCCCCGAGGGCAATGGCCCGGCAGGTGGAAGTGCCTCAGGAGGGAACACACATTATTCTGCCACACACTGAAGAAAATGCTTGTGTTAAGTTTTCTGAGTGAAAGCAGGGGAACAATAAACCCCATTTATCAGATTTGATAGGTGCAAAATACAGTCAGTGAAAGAGTAGGGTCATTTCCTCCATGGCAGCCTGGGTAAGGAAAGTAAATGATGCTTAATTCTAAAAGCATCTGACAGTTGTGGCTGGTTTGGACTGACTGGGTTACTACTGACGAATAATAATGATGTATTCTGCAAATAGGCCTATTGTTATAAGTGAAATGACTCATAAAAAGCATTCTAATGCAAACCTAGGCTATCAGAATTTGGTCCACATTCATTTTTTCACTAATATAGCAGATGCAAATATCAATGAACCCTTATTTCAACAGGGCTTGTATTAAGCATAATATACTTTATCTCCATTATTTTTTTAGGCAGAGCTTCTATGTTTGTTTGGTTTTTTTAACCAAATTTACATAGTTAACTCTAGCCTACAGATGAGTTCTATGAGATGCCATATTTTGTATTCTAGAGTTTCCACTGAGAAATATCAATTATTTCACTAAATTGATGATTTTTCCTAGACAGGTATTTTAATTTGTCTCTTGATGTATTGAACAGTTTAGCCCTTGCCTGTGGTTTGAAATATATCAGGCAGATTAAATACCTTTAGGAGTGCCAAAACAAAAATTAAAATTTTGGCTTTTAAGTCATAAAAATTTGGGGGTTTTTTTTTCTGTATAAAGGCACTAAGACAAGTTGTTGTTTCAATAGTTTTATACATAAACGCTGTCACAGATCATAAACCACTTGCCAGAAGCTGAGTCTAAGTCAAGTTTCAATTTCAAACACAATAAAAGGCTAAAAAGCAGTTTACAGTTTAAATTACTCTAAGAGGAACTGAAGGTTTTTAAGAACCAGATCTATCCAAATTACATGGGCTGATTGTTACCACTGCATTCAGAATCCAAAGAACTGAGGCCAGCAACAGGGAAGTGTTGGTATTTCTTAGGAGGCAAATTTATAAACACCAAAAGCTGCATCCTCATCTATCATGATCAAGACAAATACAGGCTCAGAGAGTTCTGCATAGAGAATCTCGAGGATATTTACTTGTTTTTTGCTTTATTCACCAGTCCTCAGGCTGGGCTTGCAGGAGGTACTGAAACCATCTGTTTATTTTTAGAACACAATCCAGGCTCACCAAATACCAACGCACACCCAGCACACAGAACATTAACTCACTGAGCATTCAACCTGCTCTGCTTCAGATCAACCCAGAAACAAATGGGGAATAAAATCATAATCCCTTTCAGCATGCAGTGATGGATGAGAAGGAGATGTGCCAAGCAGGAGTAGCTCAAAAACGAGAGAATTACCATAAACTAATGTAAGGCAGGTAGATGCTTGTTGGAAGATTGTATTCAGAACAGTTATCAATGGCTTACTGTCAAGTGGAGAGATGGATGACGTGGTTCATGGGGTTTGTGCTGCTTCTAGAATCATTCAATATTTCCTGAAAGCCAGAAGGCAGGGAGAACTTATCAAGCCTTTCAGATGACACAAAGTTGGGAGCCATCGCAAGTACAGGAAGAACAGGATTAGAGTTCAAAACAATTTTCACAATTTGGAGAGTCTAAAATAGCAGGATGCAACTCAATTTGGCAAGTAAAAAGCATTTTGTGTGAGGGAAACAATTAACTCCCCAATTACAATAGAGCAGATGACTCACAAGACAGAAGAGAATGTGGAGTCAAAATGAGCTGAATGTGAGACAACAGCAACTTGCTGATGGAAGTGCTCAAGCATTTCCTGGAATATTAGTTAGTATGTTATGTGCAAGAAATGTGGAATAATCTCTCCATACACCTCACACAGGTAAGACTGCAGCTGGAACAGTGTGCCCAGTTTTGAAAAATACTGATTTGTATAGTCAGGGAAGTATAAGAAAAGCCTTTACAACCAAATATTTTAAAAATTACTGGGAACTACTATGCTTTTCCACTGGGGATAAGAGAATAATGGGCCTAAAATATAACCCCCAAATGGGTTTCAGCTACACCAAGAGAGATTTCAGTTGAACATTAGGGGAGCACTGACAGAAGGCTGCCTCTAGAATTTGCAGTGCTCCCACTCCTGCAAGTTTTTAAGAATCTATCAGTCCACCATCTGCCAAGAATGGGAAGTGAAAATCTGATCCTTTTTGGGGCCAATGGCACTCACTGCATTCTCACTCGAGGTTCCTCCCCTCCATAATGTCCAAGTCAAGGCTTTGTCTCCTCATAGCCTGAAACATTTCCCAAAGCTCACTGCCATGAAAACATTCACAGACATGGCACAACCACTGAACAGGCACCCCCAGAATCTCCCTACAGATCCTCTCCCTCAGGCTGGGAAGATCAGGGAACAGCTTGGAAGGTAAAGAAGTCAAGAAGCAAACTATTCCCTCCAAAGACGAAACCTCCAAATATTGAAGTACCAATTTTTTTATTTTTTTTTTTTCTGAGTTGCTGTTCCTGAACATCCATGGGTGTCCCACTGCTCAAGAGCAAATAAAGCAGCTGCAGAAGGGGATTTACTTTTGCAGTGGTACTGACTGCACACACTGAGCAATTTGCACAATCTGCCTCCCAACCTGAATCAGTTCAAATGCACCCCTGGGGACTACATTCAAAAACCGATTTGGAAGAACATCCACTGCCTCACTCTGAAAAAGTCCAGGGGAAAGGAAGCAAAGTGGCAGGGGCTGCAGCTCATGAAAAGAAAGAAGAAAAAAAGCAACAGAAATAAGAACCTGGCTTTCACTTTTGTCTTCATTTTTTAAAGGATATCTTTATGATAATGCTATAAAACTATACATAATAATAATTGAGCACATGGAACAAAACCAAGCAAGCACTATGCAAAATTGGAACCTGGCCCTGAAAAGCCTTTCTCAAGCATCCCATTCATCTCACAAGCTTTGCTGAAGACTTCCTGCTTTTTCAACTTGCACACGTTGGTGCTTTGGAACTTTCCCTACTTCATTTTGCAAGAGCTAAGTAATTGCTTTCATCTTCCTTCCGTGCTAGAATCTTGGTGGAGATTCTTATTAACTGTAAGGACCCAAACTCCTGAAAATCAATCCTGCAATTTCTTGAGAGCCACGAGTGGCATTCTTTGTATTCCCGTGAAGCACAGCGACCTCAGTGATGTTTTAGCAGTCCATAAAATAGGTTTACTTGGAGAGCTGTGGAAAACCTGTGCCATAATTCTTAAAAAATTAGTAGATCACAACTACCTTTACTCAAAGTTTAAAAAAAATGAGTACTTTGATGATGTGATACAGGAATACTGACTCACTATTTTTAATTTTACTTACCTTTATCATAATCTCCTTAATAAGAATTAACATCAGATATTCTAACTGTTGTTTTGTTTTCTTGTCTAATTGTCATTTTGTTTCTAAACAAGACAGGAAACAGATCTGCAATCTCTAGCAAGGCTGCCTAACTTTCTATAAAAGTTATTAATTACAGGAGTTATATGAACTACACTCAGCTCTAGATATATTTCAAATCAAAGACATTAAATACAGTAAAAATAAGGACTAGTTGAAGAATCAAACGCTATTTTACATTTTATACTTCTGTGCCACTCTCTATTTTCAATAGAGAATCTAATAATGTCCATGTTTTATTCTAATGCTTATTTTTAGGGAATGTATGGGGAAGATGGCACTTTTTTGTTAAACAGAGAGCTCAAGGTTGAATATGGTTTTATTAATTTGGGTTTTTGAACCTAGGATTTATCGTATTTTCTTTTCAGCCCAAATTACTACAATTTTTGCAGTTTCTGCTCTTGTTTTCATTTTGAAATAGACCCTGCAAGTTTCTTAGTGCATGTGAAATTACCTGCCTTTCTCTATGTGCATTCTGCTGAAAGTACATCCTATAGGACATGACTGGGTAACATTATTATGTTGTTTATTGTAATGTTATCTTTTTAATTCAGGTGGACTCGTCTCTGGCTTTTAGAGAATTGGTTCAAAGCTTTAAGCTCCACTTACCCTTTTCCCTGGGACCCTTCCATTGGCAAGGTGAAAGGATCACTCTCTCCCCAGCTGAGAGCAAATTCTGTAAACAAACCTTTGGCACTGCATTTACAACCTCGTTTCCTTAGGATTTCGTTTTTAGCAATCTAATAGCTGTGATTACACCAGACACTTTACAGAAAGTAGCCTTGGATTCTTTTTCAGGTGCTTTCCAGCTCCAGCTGTGTAGCTCAAATTCCTCTCTCTCATTCAGGCCCTTGAAGCACATTATTTAGATATGTCGCCCGTTTTCCTACTCAGCATGAGGAACAGTCAAGTTCAAACTACCTCACCAGCTTTCTAAAATGATAGAGCTATTGCTCTGAAATGCAAGAAATATGTGTGGTATCAGCTTTTTTTTGTTACTGCTATTATTTGATAAACTCCAGAAGCAGAAATCGCTTCTTTCCAAATGCCAATCTGCCTTGATCTTAAGCCACTCGGCTTTACCAGCCGCAGACCAGCAGAACTGTTTTCAAACATCTCTGCAGTGATTTTGTACTTATTTTATTAATCAGCAAGGACAGCTCTTGGTGCTACTGAAGAGCCCAATCCTCAATTCCTGATCCTTAATAGCTGCACTTTGTACTTGTAGCTAACGAGGGAGAGCTGCGGGACTGACTCAGCTCCGCTCTGTGTCAGCCCAGCCCTGTCCTAATGGGCTGTCACCAAGACAACTCACAGGGCCCCAAACACCTCGGTACCAACACACAGCACATCCTCAGCCTGCACAGACTGTTTGGTACAGAGACATGAAAGGGCTCCCAGCGGGGTGAGCACAGGCTCTGCTTCCAGTGCTGTGACACACTCCAGGAATGCTCCAGGAATGCTGGTGTGTGCTGCAGCCACCCTGCTACCCTGGCACTGCTCCCCCGGCACTGCTGCTGCTGCTGCAGCCACACTGCTGCCCTGGCACTGCTGCTGCTGCTGCAGCCACACTGCTGCCCTGGCACTGCTGCTGCTGCTGCAGCGACACTGCTGCCCTGGCACTGCTGCTGCTGCTGCAGCAACGCTGCTGCCCTGGCACTGCTGCTGCTGCTGCAGCCACACTGCTGCCCTGGCACTGCTGCTTCTGCAGCAACGCTGCTGCCCTGGCACTGCTGCCCTGGCACTGCTGCTGCTGCAACCACCCTGCTCCCCCGGCACTGCTGCTGCTGCTGCAGCCACACTGCTACCCTGGCACTGCAGCTCTCTGGGCTCCATGCACCTGGATGCTGCTGCACACCCCTTCTTCTGCTGCCTTCTTCTGGGGGAAGGTGTCCCTGCCATGGCAGGGGTGGAACGACCTGAGCTTCAAGGTCCCTTCCAACCCACATCACTCTGGTTCTGTGACAGTACAGTTCCATGAAAAGGAGTTTCTACACCCCTCTTGCTAAAGCAGAACAACACCCACCAATCCCAGTTCATGCCTCTTTTTATTATTTCAGTCAGTTTACTTAACTTTAAACCTGCAGTAACTGCACAGCCATGGCAGCAGCAGTAGTCAATAAAATGAGCTGGAAAGCAGCAGCTCAATCCACGCTCTGACTCATGTTGAACAAGTACTTTCTCTACACTAATCCCATGAGGGTTCAGATCTAAAGTATTTAGAAGCTGAACTATTTAGGAAGGCTCTGTTGAACACGAGTGAGTTCTGTTCCTAGCAGCTCATTACTTTCCCCTTACAGTAGTAGATTCCTTCCTGTACCAAAACTGTTTCCCCATTTCTCTCCAGCTTGTAGTGCCTCCTTGTCTCTGTATCATGAGTAATTACAAAAACAGTCCCCATATCTCTCTCTTATTAATACCTCTGAAATATTTGTGCAGTGATTTCATATCCTTCTTTAATCACCTCTGATCCAGTTTATACAAATTTAGCTCAACCAATCTTTCATTATAAGTAATATTCTCCTGACCTTAGCTACCCTGCTTTGAACCTTCTCAGTATCTCAGCAGTGTTTTTATGATGCCAGCTCTTATCAGCCCTACACACAATATTATAAGGGCACCTTGTACCACTGGGAATGAACTGGACATTAACAACCAGATAGAAGAAATAGCCTGAACATCACAAACGTATCTGTGACCTTTGAAAAGGTGCTGGTTTATACCCTCTTGTTCCCATGCTTGTTTTCTTTCTGCTGGACTCTATTATAAGGTCTAAATGCAGGCAAGACTGCAAATTAAAAGATTCAAAGCTGGCTTCTGTTGAGTGAAGTTTTCATTCCTCCTAGGCCTATTCATTTATACTCTGAATTCAGGGACCAGAGAGGGCCACACACTAAATTAAAAACTCTGCTTTTTAAAGCATGTGCTCTTCCAACTGAAAGTTAAACCAGGTATCAGGAAAAAAACCCACAATTATTCACTCTCCAAAGAAATATCCACATCCTATTAGGAGAGTCTTCAGCTTTCTGGGTCTGCTGACTCGTTCATCCATCCTACTGTACCTCCTTGAGCCTTGGCTTTGTACCAAATGCCCACATCCAAGACAAGCAGTGCTTAAAAGCTGTTCTTTTTCAGCCAGAATAAGGGCTTGTGCTCCACTAATCCCATGTGCTTTCCAGTGCAGTAGGGCTCTGCTGTAATTTGCCTTATTCATGGAACTGTATTTCAGGTATGTGTAGGAGTGACATTATTTAAGTTCGTGTGAAATGTAAATAAGTCAGACACAGCTGAAAATGTATTTCCTCTGCCATCCCTATATTGTAGAACACAGTGTCACTTCATATTACTTTTCATTATGATAATCTTATTTTAAAGCTGACAGTCATGATTTAATATCCTTGAAAAAGCTTAAAAGTGAGAAGTGTACTCCAGCTACTTTTAGCAGTCTTAAGAAACCCCCTTTCCCAGCGTTTGGATTGCCATCATTTGGATTATGAGAGCATCCAGCAACTCGTGTACCTTTATAAATAAAACACACCAGGCAGGGAGCCTGCCATCAGTTACTGAGATGGAACCATAATGGTATAAGGAATATATTTCAGCCCACCATGAGTTTTGCTACTAATCTGATGCCATCACGTTGTAAGTTTTGTCTCTCATAGAAAAAATCTAAATCTGTATCTTTGTCACGTATTAATTACATTCACCCTCTATCAACAAACCAGTGGTCATAATAAAATTCACCTACAAAAAGCAAAAAATTTTCAGAACAAACCATCAAAGAGCATTTACCCTAAGCCACATTCAGAGCACTGAGTGTAAAATAACTTCTGAATTACCTCCTTTCATGTGTCTATAACTCTTACAGAAGAACTTGCAAACTAGAACTGTGGCAATATATGCATTTTTCATCTCAGGTAATGGAAAATTATTGTTTTATGGGTCACTCACCAGCACTTGTTTCTTTGTGCCCAGCATTACAGAACTGTTTCAGAGGGGGTTGAGTAATGTGAGTTCCAGCTGAGGGTGATTCAGATAAGGGCCACACCCAGCTCCTGCCAAGCCAGGAGAAACCAAAATGCAGGAGAGGGAGCAACAGCTTCCCTCACACACCCTCAGGTGTGACAACCCCTCCTTAGCACAGGCACAAAGCCACATCCTCCTCCTTTGCTCTCATTTTCTTCTGAGGATTACAGAGGCAGAGGAAGCAGGAGGAAAGGCTGGGATAATTCCTCATGGTTTGGATAATTCCTCATGGTTCACTCTCCACGTGCCATTAAAACCAAGCAGGAAGGTCAGACAATCCTTACTCTGAGCCAGGAAATTAAAAAATTACAGACAATACTGCCCTGGTGTCGGTAGCTGCACAGATCTACGCTTACTCTTGGTTTCTAAGAAAGATAATAAAAGGCCAGTCATCTAGAAAAATTGTAAATAGATCAGCTCTCAATAGCTATACTTTTGATAACACTTGATACACTCCTACGAATGACAGACAATATTTACATTCTGAAGTGGATCACTCTCACACAGCCCATTTCTTCAAATGCTGATTCCATTTAGGGGAAGACACAATATCTGTGCTCAGAAACAATTCTGTTTCAAATTAACTGAAAAGGCTTTCAGCTTATCAGAGCACTAATGAAGTGTAACCACAGAGAAAATGCAGCTATACACACACACACATTCCCTCTCACACCCCCCAAAAATCCCAAACAACCCTCAAACCCTAAAATATGTACCACATTTGGAGGATCATTTTCAGGTTTGATTTGTTTGAGGTGAAACACTACTATACCTGCTCTGCTTTAATTTGTACACTGTCACAACAGCACCAAACACCTTCCCACATGATAACCCCCCTGAGTTCTACAAGATAATGTGTTTTCCTGGCTTAGTTACTGAGAGTTGTGATGGTTCACATTGCAAAGATTGGACAAATACAAAAGAAACAAATATCTGCACACTTCATATTTGCTTTGGACATTTTGCTTTAGAACAATCATTTTCACCCTGTACATGTGGCTGCAGTTTCTACATAGCTACTTGCATCTGGTTTGAGTAATGATTAAACTTTTATATATATTTATATTTTATGTAAATAAACCCTAAACAAACGTGTGCTGTTTGGTGAGAGCAGGATGGTGATTCCACTACAGATGAAGGGCAACACACAGAGATGGCACAGAAACAGGGAACAGCCTCAGTGCAGAAACTCAGGCAGTTGCAGAGAATTAGAGAAGAACATAATTGATGTCCTCCACAGATCAAGAAAAATGGGGGATCTGAAACCATTTATTCACTCAGAAGCAGCCCCACAAAATGAAGCCACTTCAGGACTGTGGCCACAGCTGAATTCTTTGTCAATAAATTCCCCTTGGACACAAACATGTCATTTTCATGGTAACTGAACTGCTCTGCAAAGGAATATTTGTAGCTGGAAATGAAGGGAAGAGGGGGGAATTAATGCCAGTGAAACAGGAGAAAACCCCTGATTTTCAGGTTCACTAAGAAGCTTTGGAGCTCTCTCTGCTTTCATAACAGGAATCACTTTCCTAGTGAGGAAAAGTTACTTCTTTGGATTGAGCATTAGGGTTTAATGCAATACAAATAAGAAAACTAAGTAAAGTGAAGTATTTTTTTAATATGTGGAATATTTTATTCAGGCCATTTTTTTGTGAAAGAAAATGTTCTGTGTGGGTGTAGAATGCACTTCTCAGCTCCTCTAGGAAAGCTGACGTGTTCCTATGCCAAGGCACTAACTTTCCCTAGTAGAAACTGAGAAAATCCTACAGTCGATTCCCCTCTAATTAGGACAGCTCACACAGGTCATTACTGCATGCAACAATTTATAATATTAAAGAAACCAAACAGTGTATTTAGATACTTGATGGCCAGTGGTCTGTTCAGAGTTATATTGTGACAAACAAGCCACAGGAACAAAGGGCCTTCTCCAATAAACTCTATCTAAACACACATATTTTGGAACAAGCTGCTCTTTTTCCATTGTACTGTGCTAGAATTTTTCTCTGCAAAACTCTATTTTACATGCAGTGTAAAAATAAAAAGCTGAATCACATTCCAGGGATCCCTTTCACATTTGGGATAGTTGTTCTTCAACCAAAAAAACTACTTTGGGCTAATCCATTAATATTTATTGATGCACACTAATTACATAAAGTCCCATAAAGTTAGGGCATTTCTAGGAATTGGAAAAAATTTTTCCATGCAATTTCATCAGAAAGATTTCAAGAAATTCCAGCTTTTAAAGATTACTGTGTTTAATGTTGGTGAGAAAACTTAGTTCACTTAATCTACCAAAACCATCCTTTAGTAATTTCTCTGAGCATTTATTTTATAGTTTTGTTACTCTGCACAAGGACAAGAATTTTTACTCCTGTTTTACTGCTTTACAGCTGATAAATTCAGGTTGATATTTGTATGTTTTAAAAAGAGTTTTAATTTTCCTCTCCTTAGGAGATCACAGCTGCTTCACTCACAGTGATTTAAAAGGATTTCTAGTAACAGGTGACAGAATATTAGAAATATTATCAAATTACCTTAAAACTTGCATAGGACAACCTACGTACAGAAAACAAGAGGGAATGGATTTATTGGCACTTTTTTCATTTGACTTTCAAGACTACAAAACCACAGAGAAATAAAGCCACCCTAAATGCATGCTAATAAAACTTCACACCAACACTCCACAACTGATGCCCTTTCTCTCCCCAAATTGATCCAACCAATCAAGAAAGAAAAAGAATTTTCAATAGAAATATAAAATATATTTACAGAAATTCCCAGGCTGTTGCAGCAGCCCTTTTGTCAGAGGGTAGAAATGAGCTGAGGCACAGACTTCTTGTTTATCACAGCATGAAAAGGGCCCTGGTTTATTCCTCTTTACAGCTCAGCCATCCTGACTCAAACCATTCACTGACTGCCTGCAGCAAGGTCCTGCTGCAGGTTTCCCTTGCAGCCTCTGACTGCTGCTTATTTTCTTATAAACGCTGCAGAGATTGATGTGCAGGCTGTGACTGCAGCTTTTACCCAGCCAGACTGTGACTGCAGCCCCAGACTGACCTCACAGCAGTGATTCTCTACCCCAGGATCCTTCTTCTTCAGGATCCTCCCGTTCATGATAACCCCTCCCCAGCTCATCCACTCCCTTTTATCACATTTATCTTTGTTGGCCATAGCTGTGACTCCTCAGGGGCAAGGCTGTATTGGTAATTAACACATCTATTACTTATCAGGGGCCAGATCACCTGTATTCCCTGCTCCTACACCAAGCTGAACTGTACTTTAGCTGGGAATGCTATAGAGTCATACTGAACATCACATTACACTCATCAAACCCCTCAGGCCAAGCCCTGCATTCCCTGACCAGTTTTGTCACACAGCTCCTCTCTGCCTTCAGTTGCTCCAGTAACTTCTGTAACATTGCCAGCACCATCACCCCCATTAATCCCTGTTTCTCCTGTGTTTTTCCCTGAGATCTGACTCTGAGAAACACCAGTGAGACTCGAGGTACACCTGGGTGAGAGACACACAGGAGGCAGGGGATGGTCACCTCTGCAAACATAACCAGAGCATTACTCCAGGTTGGAAAAAGCCTCTAAGACATCGAGCCCAAGCATTCCCAGCACTGCCAAGCCCACCTTGTCCAGGGCCCCAGGTGCCAGACCCATGCAGCTTTAAATCCCTCCAGGGATGGGGACTCCCCAGCCTGCTCTGGGCAGTTGTGCCAGCCCTAGACAACCCTCTCCATGAAGAAATTGTCCTTGATCCCCAATCTAAGCCTCCCTTGGAACAACCTGAGGTGATTTCCTAAGCCAGGAGTTGCTATTTAGAATCACCTACCTGTATGGGGCTCAATAGAAAAGTAAGGCTGTCCTTCCAGAATGCTATAAACCAGCTTGGCACTATTTCCATACACTGGATCATCTGCATCTGTAGCTGTTACTTTAGTAACAAAGGTGCCTAAATGGAAAGAATAAACACAATTAATGTTTACACTCACTAGAAATTTGCATATCTTATTCAAAAGCTAATTTGAAACAAAAATTAATTTCCTTGTGAGCTGTAGAACAATAATAAAAGAAGGAAAAAATATCAGTAACAAGTTAAAATATTACTTGTGGACCAGAAACAAAACATTTCCCTTCAAGCTGGTATGTGCCAGCAGCCTGAATTTCTGGGTAAAATAAAAGCCCTTTTAGTACCTGTATTATTTAAAGCTTCTTTGTAGAATGCATTTAAAGCTACCTGATAGATCTGTGTAGACTTCAGTATTTGCAAAGGAATCATATCAAAGGGATACAAAACACAAGGTTAATGATACAATATAATATGTTGCATTTAGGACTTGCAAATTCACATTTGAAAGAACTTTGCCAAGTTACAGAGACCAGATAGAAAAACAATAATAAAGAGGGTTCTTTTTCCTTCCCTTGGCTTGCAGCCATGATAATGATTTGGTGTGGCCACAGTGACAGAGTTGGGACAACAGTGATGGTCTCTGAAATGAGTCTCTGCCACTCAGGGGGCCATTGTTCAGCCAGAGTTATAAATTCCATACTCTGACAAAAATAAATAGGAAAAAAAAAAAAGAAAGGAAATTACCCTTTTTATTTCTTAGACAACATAGCACTTGCCACTTCTATAAGAAGCAAAATGGAATGAAATTCAGTTGGTTGCATTAAGGTTGCTGCAGAGAGGTTTTTTTTGGCTGACATAAAAGTATGATGGCATTAATTAGGCTGACAATAAAGACAATATATACACAGGGAGAGAAAGCAAGGGAAGGAGAAAGGTTAAGGGCTGAATTATGTTCAGAAAGGAAAATAATTACAGCACCCATCAAAAAAATCCCCTTTCTGGATATGCCAATAATAATAGCCTCCTGTTCCTTCTCAGCCTTGGTGTGCTGTGAATCCTGATCCTTCAGGACAGCAGAGCAAAGGGAAGAAGATCCTTTGGCACAGCCTTGGCCCTTGCCCTTTTCTCCCTTTTCCTCCCTCCCTGCATGGCAGTTTTTGTGGCTTACAGCACATGTAAATTATTTAGAGAAATATTTGCATATCTGGACACAATTTGCACGTGACCCAATAGCTGGCATTTCACTTTTTTCCACCTGGCCACTTCAAACACCAGGGCAAGATGTGAGGTTAGGATTTGGGAGGATGGAGAACACCTCTCTTAGGGATCACAAGTTCTGCAGGGACTGAGGTTGTGGCAGGTTTGCTAGTGGAACTAATGGGATGATTCCCAGTGAAGGGAATGTGGGTTGCAGAAATACATCTCTCTAGAGAAAAAATGGCTTTGGCTGGTACTGGGCATTTATTTTTGTGTAAATTTACCCATTCATACACGGGAGAATATCAGCAAAGGGAGGAAGAGGGTAAGTATGCCCCCAGCATCTGTCCTGGGCTCAGCAGGGGCCAGAGGAGCCCTGCAGCTGGTGCACATCCCATGGAAAAGGAATATTATGTCTCTTTGAAAGATGCCTGCTGAACCTGTTCTATAAATAGGAAAACTTTTCACGTTTTAAAGCTTAACTGTATTCCGTGCTGAAAGGTGATCTTACACCTAACCTTTAACAGAACAGTTTTTAACCTGTCACGGGGCCTGAGAAATGGAGTTTATCCTCAGCTTGGCTGTTAGTTTGTAAGGAATTACCATCAGAAATGTACTGTCTGCCCAGTGACAACAACCAGACAGTGACACACCACTCCTGGCAGCTCTGAGTGGAAATGGGAAAGGGGACAGGTGACACACGTGGTGCCCAGCCCTTGGCGAGCTCAGCAGCCTCACCCCACAGTGACATCCCCAAGGCCTCCTTCAGCGTGAGGAGGAGGAGGGAGGCAGCCCTGGGGCACATTCAGAGGCTGCAGGAAACAGGCAACAGCAACAAGGGAGTCTGCAGGACCCTGAGTGTGGATGCTGCAGGAAGAGAGGACAAGAGGCTGCTTTTGGCTTCCCCACAGGAGTCAGGTTTGAGGAGCTGCAGCTGATGGGATTGTCTCACATGCTGAGGTCCTGGGGGCTCAGCTCTTGTACTCACATCCTGTCACAGTGGACATGGAAAGAATCACACGAGGGCACACTGATGAGCAAAGCAGGAAAAAAGGGCCAGGTTATTTACAAAACTCAGTTTTATACATTTCTATGGGACCTGTGGATTGGAGGATGAAATTCCACCTCTCAATCCACATTTGTCAAGCCAAATGTCAATCACCTTTCTCCTCCCACCTAGAAATATGTAAACAATGAAAGACAGTTAGCAAAACATGGCCAGTGTTTATAATAGAAAGTGTGATAAGGTAACATTTCTGACTCCAATATGAAGAGCGTTACAGAAGGCTTAGAAAATCTTCAGGGTGACACACACCCCTTACCAGGGCTCTGTCCTGCTGTCCCCACAATCATCCCTCAGCCCAGCTGTACCTCCCCTCTTTGGAAGTGAGATCCCAGCACATCCCAGCACATCCCAGCACATCCCAGCACATCCCAGTACACCCCCCATGTCCCAGGGTGACACCAGCCATGAACGCAGGCTCAGAGCTCCCTTCAGCTGGATCCAGGCTAAAGTAGCAGCTGATGTGTTCATTTCTGTGGCTGCTATCATAAAACTTGGGGTTTGTAATCTCCTAAAACAGAAGAGGTTTGTGCAGAACGTTGTACAATGGGACAGGGCTGGAAAAAGATAAGGCTCACCACAAAGTGAAAATTTAAGTTGGAGTATTTTATCGAGACTGTTTCATTTTGTTTCCATTATATACTTTATACACAAAGGAAAATAAAAGAAAACTGTTGACTTCTTGGAGATTATGTTTGATTTTTTTTGCTGGCTTTCATTTCAAAGGCCTTCAGAAATAATTACATTGCTTGTTTAGAAAAATTTGATATATAATTTCTATTCTTATCATACTTTGCTTGAGAATTCCTGAAGACTTTCTATAGATATTTATTTCAAGATCCCCAGACTTGAATAGATATGCTGATTTTTTGATAAGCACATTCTTTATCCTAAGTGTTCATTAGATGCTGAAGTTGAATACACCCTAATAAAAAGAGTTAATCAGTGTGTAACATTGCTTCCAATCCTGATGCTCAGCTACCAATTTTACCAGTTTTCTTCTTGTGATATAAAATAATTCAATCACTTATTGAGACCCCAAGTTCCACTGAAGTTTATAAATGTATTAAAAATACACGGGTAATATGTGTGTCAGTATTTCCAGTTAAAGTACACATAAGGAAGGGGGAAAGGTGTAATCTGAAGTGTGATTATAATCTCACCTGATAAAATTAATGAAGGGAATGGACAACTGAAATACTCTCCTGCCTCCTAGAAATCAAGTCCCTCCCCAGCCAGTTTCTCTCACTCAGCACTTCATTTCCAACCATCACACACATTTCTGAGCCTGTCAAATCCACTCATTTGCTCCCAACAATCTCACTGATGAAAATTGTTTAGGGAAGATGCAAGCGATCATGAAACAGAAATTAAAGAAATTGCTTCCACTACTGAAATTAGTTAAGCTTTGGCATAGTTTAAATTTTATCACCTTTAATTTGATTTTTTTTTTTTTGCTTTATGCCTTGAGTCAAATTTTCTGCAGGTGTGAAACACGCTGCATGATGTTGTTCACACTGACAATAATCAGTACATTTAAGAGCAAACCCTGTCCCTGCTGCAGCTGCAGGTGATGTTTTAAGTCAGTGCTGTCCTGGTTCCTCTGCAGTGTGCTGAGAGCTCACACGGAGCAGCCAATCCCACTCCCACAGCTGATGGACCCTGGGCACCAAAAGAATTGGAGAACTGAGAGACTCCTGATGGTGAAAAACAGTGCAGAAAAAAATGGAACTCACAGCCACCAGGGCTGTTTTTAGTCACCTCCACACCAGAACTCTGCAAGCTTTGGATTATCAATATTTAAGCAGGATTTTACTCCATTACTGACACTGCGGTTATAAACTACATGTACATAAATATTTTTTACAAGGATGATGCGTTTAAAGTTTTAAAGATAAAAATTTTGCATTGAAAAAGCTGTAAGAATGCAGGGAAGGCCATTTATTAAGTAAATGCTTTTGGAAAAACAACATTCTGGGTTCTGCTCAGCAAATAAACTGCTAAGGTCTCTGTTTGTGTTTAATTTTGACTGCATTTGGCTTGTGTTTGCTTCTTTGTCAATGCAACAAGAACTCATTTAGCCTGGGACTATGAATTTGAAATGGTGCCATTTTGATAACTAAGCCACTATTGTAGTCCAAGTCACTGTTGTCCTAATTACAATAATATTGCAGTTTTATATAATCAGGCCCAACAACATAATCACTGTTTCTTTTTTCTTTATTTACCTAATGTTATCTTATGTAAACCAACCCCCTTTTTTTTTTCAAGAGATGAAGCAAATTTTAAGACGTTCTGTTAAAAACTTTGTGTGTTTTTTCCTCAGTTACACTTTTGCAGCGCTAATGACCCTTAAGTATGGATTGAACCACCGTAAATATAGACTGCACAGAGATTCAACAGATTTTAATTAATGAACACTTCTAATGTGCTTTAACCATTAGCCATTGCTGATTGTTTTACTCTGTCAGTGTCAGATTGTTTTACTCTGTCTTTACAACAGGCCAGCAATCAGAGGCACAATTAACAACAGGACTGTTTTTATATGGCTAGGTGAGAGAGCCTGTGTTTGCTGGCAAACTAAGATTAAAAACCATCATAAAAAAATGAGATGTGTGTGCTCAGCTAGTGCTTTTCTGTTGTTTTGGCTGTGTTTTTATGTGCAAGTCAAGGTACAGATTCTGCACATTAGTCAGAAAGAAAAATGCATATGCTGCCACAGGGAGTAGGAAAGCAAATTCTTTTGGTGTGGCAGTGAAATGTGCCTACTGGGAAAAAAAAATCCAAAAAATCAAATCTGAATGTTTTAGAGGAGGTAAAGCATAGTTGGTGCCAAGAATTTACATGAATCCATATTCAGTGAACAACCATTTTGTTGAAAGATTGTAATGGCTGGTGAAAATAAATAACATGACCATAATGAAACCTGGTGGGACCTGATGTTTTCTCACCTTCCCAGGAACTTCTGGGGATTTTTTTTTTCCTTTTCTGATGCCCTTTTTGGTCTCACTCACTCTTTTCTCACCTAATCTTCCCAAATCTTGACAGGCTGAAATCTCCATTTCATTCTGATGATCTGATTACCAACCTGATGGAGCTTTAGGAGAGCATTTGCATGACAAAGCCTCACCATTATTTACCAACCCTTTTGTTTCCCTAAGAGGATCCTGTGCTTCAAAACCTTCAGCTGGCTCTGGAGCTGGGCTGGTGGAAGCCCTGCAGCCAGGGATGGTCACACAAAGCATTGTTTGTACCCAGCAGGTCAGATAAGCATTCTTCCCAAAATGAAGCCTTTTCTTCACTGTCCCTCTTTGCTATAATCTCACAGGTAGCATGACAGTTGTTGTCATGGTAACAATTTTTTATTGAATAAAACTGCAATAATCTCATAAAAACGTGCATAACTTCTTGACATGTAAATTATTACTGCCTCAAAGCTTAAGGAACTTATTCTTATTTGTTTTTCATTGTTGCTTATTTTTTTTTTAATGGAAAAACATAGTTTTAAGCCTTATCATTCTGCATTATTGCGTGAGACCATTTCTAAACACAAAATCTATGAATTACAGGTTTCACTAACCAAATAAAGAAAATGTATATGAAAAAGGAACGTGTTTAAAGCACTACAGAACTTGTTAACATATGCAAATTACCAACATAAAATATTGCATGTCTTGGTGTTCATGCAGATCTATGAATACACACACACATAAATTGTGGGAATGTTGCATGAGTGTTTAAGGTTCTTTTGCAGATCATGTGTTATTATTTCAGCCCTGCCTTCTGCACCTGTATTTGAATATATTTTAATTATTATTAACAGCTAGTTTATTGCCAGAACTCTGGGAGTCCAGTGTGAGGATCAGATCTCAGTGCAGGGGGAGACCCCAAGGGCCAAGGACCAGGAAGGACAAACCCAGAGAGAAGAGAGACAAGGAGGCTGCTGGGCTCAGTGATCCTCGAGGCTCCTCTCCAGCCCAGGAACTCCACGATTTCCTGATTCTGAGAGGAGAGGAGGTAAATCCTTTTGGGAAGCAATGCTGCCAGCACACAGGCTGCTGCCTGACCTACACAGCCCACAGGACCCCAGAACCACAGCAAATGTCAAGGACAGCTCTGGGAACAGATGACAGAGGCTGGGGTGAGTTTTTCACATCTTCCCAGAGGAAAGCATGTAAAAAATAACAAATAAATCTGCTTTTTATGTGTCCAGTGGACCTTTAATGAACAAAAAATGATTGAGGCAATAGATGACACCCACCCTAAGCAGAGGTAAAGGACAGAGATAGAGGCCAGAACAGTCCACTGAGGGAAAAATGGGCAACCTGTACTTGCCCTGCTGGAGAAACAGGAGGGCCAGCATGCATTCTGCTGTTTCCATGGCAGAATCCAATATGCAATCATTTCTAGAGGCAGAAATGAGAAAGACAATTTGTGTATGTTACAGATGTAATACTGGTTTGTTGGTAATGAGAACCACATAAATACACTGATACAAGACTTCTCTTTATCTTCTGCGAAGAGAAAAACAACAACAAAAGCTTCCTTGCAATGAGAAATTGTACAAGGAGGAATAGCTTCCCAAGGGAAATAACAGAATCCTCCTCAGTGAAGAGTTCACTCTCTTGCACAGGATGCTGGAATAATGTATTCTAAGGGAAAACCCTAGAAAGACAGGAAGATTAACTAATAGGGTAATTTGTCTTTCCCAGCTGTAATTTATTTGACTCTAAGTAGTGAAATACTGTGATGCTGTCATGATCTTGTTTATGATGATTAAGGTAAGGAAGAAGGAAAAGAGGGTTATTCATACAACTGAGTTTTAGGCTCAACTGGCTAAATTAGATACCTAGGCTGCAGCAGCTACCTGCTCTACCTGAGGGAGGAAGACAGAATCATCTCCTGGAATCCTCCTTTTTTGGCTGACTGGAGAGGAACAGAAATTAAATTGGCCAGCTAATGTGAATGCCTGCATGTCAGTCCTGTGACTCCTTTCTTTTGTGGATGTACCCAAAACAGGCCACCCCAGTCTCTAATTCCAGCCCTCCATGAACTGCAAGGGTGTAAAGCTGACACTCCACCAAACAGGACAAGGAGAACCTTGCAGGAATTTTGGGTTTGTTTACATTGAATTCTATCACAGAACCCCAGAATGACAGAACCAGTGAGGCTGGAGAAGCCCTCCCAGCCCATGCAGTCCCAGCTGTGCCCACCTTGTCCCCAGCCCAGAGCACTCAGGGCCACCTCCAGCCCTTCCTGGGACACCTCCAGGGATGGGCACTCCAAACCTCCCTGGGCAGTCCCTGCCAAGGCCTGAGCTCCCTTTCCATGCAGAAATTCCTGCTGCTGCCCAAGCTGAGTCTCCCCTAGACCAGTTTAGGCCATTTCCTCTTGTATAAATCTCTGTCTAAACACCAGTGTGCACTTATACACTCATATACAAACATCTGTAAACACTTTCTAAAATAAACTGCAACTGATACAGTTCCTGTTTTGTTTTTAATATTAAACACGAGTGACAAAACATTATTTGCTTGTTTGGCCACTTTGCTTTACATAAATAGTTGAATGTAATCTCACTGAAATGCACTGAGAGATTTTTCAGTACTTTACAGAGCTGTAAGAAATGGCAGATGCTGCCCTAAAGAATTGGTAATTTAAACCAAAGGTTTCAGCACCTAAAAATCTGACTCAATGAAAGAATCTGAAAGAACTAATAGCTTGGTCTATAATAAATTATGTAGTACCATGCAGGGAAATGCAAGAAGCTGTTTCTGGGTTCCAAGAGGAGACGAATCCTTTCAAACCTTTGATACACCAAGTTTAACTCCATAAGCAGAAGAGCTATCCAGACTGCTTCTCCCACATGTTACATATTTCTCAATGCAGTTTCTGGAGTGGATGCTTCAGGAGGTTAATGAAACCTTTAAAGAATGTTAATGTCATGCAGCACATGTCTGAGTGGAGATCTCTGCACAAACGCATGACCTGCCACACATAACACAACCACGTTTGTGCAGACTGCTCATGTGCTGTTCTGAGGACTTTGTATCATGTGAGGGAAATGGGAAAAACATATTGTATGCAAATGTGTGACTGCAGAAGTATGAGAGGAGCTGGCTATGCCTGGAGAAAAAGGCTGTCTGAACACGCAGGGAGCGGAGCGCGCTGGCAGCCCCGCACCTCCAGCTGTATAATGAGGGCTGCAGGAAGCGTGGCTGGGAAATCTAATCAACTGCATATCCCACCACTTCTTGTCTGCATAAACTAATTGTTTTGGAACTCTGATGCTGCCTCTTTAATGTAACATTTTGGAATCAGAAATACTGTACAAGAGAAATACATATTCAGATTGAGGGATATGTATTCCTCCCTGGCAATTATCCTGGCTGGTGTGCCCTGGGTTTACCTGTGTGGATCGAACAAGAAGAGACCTTCTGCCTTTTCAGCTTGAAGGCTGGCAGCTCTTTCTTGCTACAACTTATGAGATGGTGCCATTAGAGAGCCTGCAGGTATTCTTTTGCAAATTCCCCTGGGTGGCTGTTTGTTAGGATTAGTACACGGTTTGAAACATCACAGGCAACAGCAGAAGGGTAAAACGTATTTTATGTTTGGCTTAAAGAATTATGTTTTCCTTTCATGCTATTTTTTTTTTATTCTCCCTTCAGATATCATCCTTGCTATAGAATATTAATTGATATTTGTGAGAGAAGAGGGAAATAGCTCCTCTTCTGTTCAGGACTTTTTGAAAGACTGCTTGTCTCTAATCAATTGACTATTTCATCAGCATTCATTCTGCGAGGTCCCCAGGCAAAGGCAGTGAAATTGGATGATCACTGTACACTGTATTACCAAGCAGAAAAAAAGGTACTGTAAGTCTTGTTGATTCCAGTGGAAGTTTCAGGTTATGCTCAGGTGTATTGTAAAAAAATAGAAATAAATAATAAAGCAGCCTAGGCTGTTTATTGCAGAAACTCTTTCATTTATGACTCTGTGTGGTGAGAACTGCAAGTGGCTGATACCATCTCGCAGCTTTGATGCTCTGCTGGCTTTGTTTGGGAGTGAAGCCCGGAGTGCCAGCAAGTGTGACCCAGGGTGCAGAAGCAGGGTGTGAAATATTGTCCCGCCGGGCCACTGTGGGGCCAGCAAATGGCAGCAGAGCCCTTCTGTGCCCAGGGAAGGGGCACGGCTGAATCAGCTGCCCAGCAGCTCCCAGGGCTGGCTCTGTGTTGACAGCAGCTCCACAGGCAGCCGTGAGCTGTTCTCATGGAAAAACAGGAAGAGCTGCAGATTCAGCACTCAGCCAAACCCAGAGGTGTCAGCTCAGGGCAGCGTGGGGAATGACCAGTGCCAGAGAAAAAAACATGGATTCTGAATTGCATCTCATTTTGCCAAATATCAAGTGTGTCCATCAGAGAGATGCCTAACACAGGCCACTTAACGAAGAATTTGAGGAGTGTTGGTCCCTGATGTTCTAAAGCCAAGTCCTCCAGCTGGCAGGGGAATAGAAATTACAGTAGCCAAAGTTTCTGTGAAAATATTATCACACTGAACTTAATTTTCTGACCAAGAACTTTGGTTCACCACCTTGTGGTGAGACCTTGTCCACATTTCCTGTGACTGGAAAAGGTGAGATTATGCTCCAGAGCTGTGGCATTTCACAGAGGCTCAGTCTGGCAGGAACCTGTGCTGCTCTACTTCCTCTCATCCCTCTGTTTTCCACTTAGGCATCATCCCCTGGCCAGCAAACAGGCTCATGTCACCAGCCAAGCTTAGAAAAATGAGATAACACGACTTCAAAGCCTGCAAAACCAAACCATACCACTCTTTGAAACACCTTTTTTTTTTTCCTTCAGAATTTTACATTTGAGGAAATTGTGAGAAATCCACGCTGAGAATAGATTTAAACTTGTAACCAGAGGAGAATGCATCAGACACCTGAGTCAGAGACTTATTTTCACACAGTCACAGAACACAAACACGATGACGCATTCCATATGTACAAATGGAAGCAGCCACAGAGGATTGCACAAGCAGAATATCTGCAACAAGAAGAGGTTTGTGACTAGGAGGCAAGAGGAAAAACCACAGCAGGACAGATCCCTGTAGGTACACAGGACATTCACCTAAGATTGCCAAGATTTCCTCTGCTCTGCCACCACATGATCAACATGTGACAGCTCTGTCTGTCCTCATCCCGAAACAGGAACATCATGGAAAAATGAATTTCTCTATTTGGAAGAACTCCATAAGGAACTGTGTCTTCAGCTGTGATCCCAGCAGATTTTTCCTGCAGAGTTTATCTTCACTGTCTGTCATCTGCACAACTTTCCTTCATGCCAAGGGAATGCATGTGTGCAAAAAACAATTTGGGACAAATTGCTGCCAGTGAATGGAGAGGAAGAAAGGCATTGTTTGTCCAAGGAACCAGCATACATCAGTAGCTCCACACCTTGCACAGGTAAGCCAGGCCTTGCTCCTAAGGACCACACAGTGCCTTCAGAACCTCAGCACTCACGTATTTCCTGCCATTGGCACAAACCACTTGGAGCAATCCCACTGATTTTGGTAATTCTGTATTGTCAATTAACTGGTTGAGTACAATAGGACAATACAGAGGGGGATAACTGAAGAATCAGTCTATAAACCCCTAAGAATATTAATTTCATCATGGTCCTTGAGCTCATAATGACCATGTAAGAACAATACAGAAAGATAATGACATTTCTGATCAGACCTCATGAGAAATTAAAAGCACAAAAATAGCAGCACATGCTCAGAACTGTGTTTTCTCAAGGCTCAACAGCCAGTCAGGTTAAGGACAGACAGACAGCCCTGGTGTTGAATGTCCTGAGCCCCTCCTGAAGGTTGTGTGTGACCATTTTAAACACACACACATTCACCAAAGAAATCTCAGATAAAACTCCTCGGTACCGCAGCTACTGTGTGTCATTATGCACAGGAGGAACAAGTGGAGAAACAAAACACCAAAATATACTTTTTTTTTTAACAGCTGTTACACTGTTACCACATTTTACAACTTCTGCTGGTTTTTCCCTTAGCTTTTGCACTGCCTTTGCATTTACCCTTTGGGCTAATTTGTACTTGACCCCAGTGCCGCAGTCCCTTTACTCCACAATTTTGTGACAAACTATCATTGATTTAACAGTCATGCTCTGTGCCTTAAAAATCAATGATAAAAAGCCCCAGCAAGACAGTGAGGCTGATCTTGATAACATCTCAGGTCAGGTTTTTATCACAACTTTCTGATTTGTCAAGTTATTTTATCACTATTCACATCAGACATTGCATGTTGATTTCATATGGAGCAGATTTTGTCCTTTTGCAAACAATTTGTAAGTGGAAGAGAGTGAGCATCTTTGGGAGAACTGGAAAGCAAAGCTGCACTATGTACAGTGTGGTCCTAATACACCTGGCTGGACTAAAGAACTCTGCTCTGCTTTTAGGGAAAAAAAATGATAGAATTTATCTGCAGTGATGTAATCAAGGGCAAACCTTGATTCAAGGGAAAACAGTCCTAAGTAGATGTACTTGTGCCAAAACTGAAAATTGATATTCTGACTCAACTGAAAGCCTAAACCTTTTCCAGTACAGACCTTTCATAGAAGCATTTAAGGACAAAAAATATTATTATTCTAAGCTTTTTCATACCGTTACTATTTTCAAGTGGCAAAGACAAAAGCATTTCTAGAGCAATGTCAGACTGAATTCGACTGTGTGTGGATTTTTTTTTTTCTTTAATGACTGTCAGGAGAAGCCTTAATATTTGGAGATTATTACAGTTTGTCTGTTTACCTTAATTCAGGCAAACGAGGAGAGAATTCTCTTCCCTTACGGCTTTTGTTCTTCCTCCATCTGTGTCCTTTTTTATTTCACCAACACGTTTGTCACTCTGCTCAGTCGGCTCCTGTCTTTCAACATGACACTCGCTGTCTAAACACTCCCGGCTTCGCTGAGAGCGAAATCAGACTTCACTCCCATTCCTCTCCCGAAAAAAGGGATCCTAAAACTCTGCTGCCAGGAGACAATATCCACTTTGGCTCCCATCACCACCTCTGCACGTGTTTTGGGGAATTCGTGAATCTGTGTGTACACGAGAAGGTAACACAGAAACAGAACATACTCAAGGGAGAGTGTGGGGCTTTTTCTTTCTTATTTTCTTTTTTCTTTAAATAAGCTACAGAACTGGTTCCAATTACCCTTATGGATCTTCTAAGCTTGCTCATTCATTTACATAATATTCTATCTTCATTGCAGGCATAGATACAGAGCTCAAAGACAAATGGGGAGGGGAAAAAATAGAGTCTTGGGGTTCTTACTCCCAGAAGCACAGCTAAATCCTTTTTTTTTTTTTTTTTTTAGAGGGTTTAACTGACTTTCTACCTCAGTGTGCCCTTTTATATTTAAAAGTTATTAAGCAAGATTTACAGAAAAATTAAATTATTTCCTTTTTGTAAAACTTGCCATAATGAAGTGATTCCACCAATTTCACTTTTTGATCTTTAATTCTTTAAGAAAATTAGTACCATAATTAAAAGATTAAAGTACACAGATTCAGCAAGGAACACATCCTCCATATACACAATTATCTTTCACAAGCAAATTCACCATTTTTGGAGGTGAGGAGCAGGGCTTACTGTGGTAATTATGTAGGAATTACAGTTTAAAAAAATCAGTTTAGTTCTCAAAAGTTTTTTTTTCTGGAATGTGCTGGTCTCTTTGCTCAAAGAGAGCAAGAGATGATTTCAGAATGACTCTGCACAGAGCGACGTGGCCGGCAGCGAGCGCGTGCGGGAGCGCTGAGGAGTGAGCAGCTCTCCTCCCAGAGAGAGCCCTGGTAACACTGATCCTCCTTGCACCAGGCACTGCCAGGAGAGCCACACAAATCCCTTTGCTTGAGAGGGAAGCAGGATTTTCCAGAGAGCACCGAAGCGCAGAATGAAAACCAAGCAGGGGACGCCGTGGCCGTGTGCGGCTCTCGGATGCTGGCACACACAGAGCCCCACATGGGCTGGCACACACTGCAGGTAGGGACAGAACCCTGAGCTGGGCTGGCAGGGACCCTAAATCCCATCCAGTGCCACCCCAGCCATGGTCAGGGACACCTACCCCTGTCCCAGGCTGCTCCAGCCCCAGGGTCCAGCCTGGCCTTGGGCACTGCCAGGGATCCAGGGGCAGCCACAGCTGCTCTGGGCACCCTGTGCCAGGGCCTGCCCACCCTGCCAGGGAACAGTTCCTGATTCCTCATCTCTAATCTAAACCTGCTCTCTGTCAGTTTGAAGCCAGTTTCCCCCATCCCTGTGTTTCATTGCAGTTCTAGACAGTCAAAATAACAGCTGACATTCCTATAATACATTTCTTATGTATTTCTTATGTTCCTAGCCAGGAACATCAGACCAGGTCTAAGGCACCTCTTAGGAAAACTGCATCACGTTAGAATCTTAGAACAATGAAAGGTTAAAGCCTTCATCTGTATTTCATGCACTGCCTTCCCCTGAGGCCCAAAAATAAAATGCCTTGTACTGCATCCTCATTACATAAGCACTATATATAGAGAGCATATGAGCTTCTGTTTCAGAGCAGAAAATTGATATAAGCATTTTGAGGAAAGAAAAGGTTCAGTAGAACTTTGTTTTATCCTGAGTAAGAACACTGCCTAGTGATGCCTATACAAAAGTCAAGGCTGAAATTGGCAGTGGGTGGAGATCTCTTTAAGGGAATTAAGTAAGTGGATAATGGAAGTGAAATACTCTTAGTGGAGGGAAAATAATAAAAATTCCTTGAACTCTGAAAGGAGACCATTTTCTTATAAACATTACAGAAGACTTAATGTACTTTTAAGAAGACTAAAAAAAACTTCAAAAAGCTTGAAATAATTTACAGAGAATAATATCCTTCATCTCTTGATATTGCTACCTGTGGGTCCAGAGAAGAAAGCAGAAGGAAATATTAACAGCAACATTAACAAAGGGTAACACTCTCATCTTCCACTTTCCAGCCTTGATATTTGGTTCCATCAGAGATTAAGACATAGACTCCACTGCCTCTACTTCAGAGGCTTTACACTCATTCATGTCCCATGTAATGCAATCAGAAATTCTTTGAGTTTTGAACCAACAGCAGAGAAATAGATTTTGTTTCTCAGCAGAAAAGCAGGAGTTCTTGGTGCTCTGTAGAGCAGCAGCTTGGGAACCTGCACACCCAGGAATGTCCTGTAAAACACATGGAAGGGCCAGGGATCCTAAGGGATAAATGTGCAAAACTCTCAGAGTTACAGTAATGACCCTCAGACCTGCCAGATCTATTGCCACTCTCTGCCATACAGGTTGTTTTAGTAATGGTAACAACCATTTCTGTAGTTAGAACACATTTGCTTTTGGACAAAACTCTTTCATGCAGCCTAACAAACTGTAAGAATGTGGAACTTTGTCATTTCAGAGGCAGCTCAGTGTCTCTCTTTTCCCCAACATGCTTGGGGAACAGATGAAACATTTTCCCGTGGAGCTCCTTTTGCTATTCCCTGAACTACATCCAGCCATTGGTCATTTCTGCTACAATTCTCTACAAAAAAACCTTTCCTAGATAAAGTTTTAACTTATAATTCATTTTTCACCTTTCTCCACATTTTGCCCTCCTCTTTCACTCTTTCTCCATTTTTACTTTACCTCTTTTCCACTAATATTTTGTCTTTTATTCTCTTTTATTCCCTTACTCTCATTGCATTTACCATCCTTTAAACCTCATGTTAATAATTTATTAGATTTTTATTCATCTTTTGATTAGTTTCCTCTCAAAGTTTTCAGTTTTGTTGTTTTTTTTCTTCTTCTCCTCTTCTTTACAATGAATACTGCTTGGATAGGGGTCATTTCTATATCACAGATTATAAATATGCACAGATACAATTTATTTTTATAGTAGGCTTTGTAATCAGAAACCATTTTTCTTTTCCTGCATATATCTTTCTTTTTTCTCCAAGAATACTACATAAATCTCACTTACATAAGGAATGACAGCATTCAATTTTCCTTCCTCCTTCTCCCACACTATTTTGTTTTGGTTTTTTTATTCTCATTTTATTTAATTAAGTTGTTTGCTCACCTAGAGCTTGGCTGAAATATCTTCTGAAAGCAGGTCCAAATTATGTTTGTGCTGCTGTATAATTAAAATAACTCATAAAAGCTATGGTTTAGTAAAAGAATGGAAATGCAGGCTCAAAAATTCACCTATCATTTTTGGCACAAGCAACTCAGCACAGTGAAGATATGAAAAGCTGTTGGAGAAGAGTTGATTTCAAAGATGAAGCCCCAGCTAGGACCATGCAGTCAGCACACCACACTTGTGTTTGACAGTGACTCAGTGTCACTCTGTGCTGGGAGGGAGAGGATGGTCCTGGCTCCTCACATTCCTCCTCTTTTTAGCTAAAGAAGAGAGAGTGGTGTTTTTGAAACTTTGTGATAGGATGCTGCTTTATTTCACAAAGTGCCTTGGCACTCCTTCAATTACCTTGCTTTGCAAGATGTAGACAAATCAGTGAAAAGCACATTATTCTCAACCTAACACTAAAATGCATTAGAATTTCCTCTGCATTTCATGGCCAGATTTTGATGCGTTTGCTTATGCTGAATTCTTGTATTGCCCTAAAATGGATTCTCTTGGTTTGGTGGGTTTGCTTCCCTCTGTCCTCAGTGCCAGCTGAAGATGAGCTGCCCTCAGTGTGTCCTGGGGAGTGTCAGTATCTGCCTCTGCAGGGATGTTCACTTGCAAACACAGAGACAAACTACAGAAAAGATTCTAATGTATTAATCCACGAGGAAATAGATTCACACTAATCCGACAAAATGAATAAATATAAGTAAAATATATTAAGAAGATTATGTTCTTCTCCTTTCTCTTTTCTGCTTTCACACAGTTAATTTCCCTTTTCACCATCTTTTTCCACAGCTTTCTCTGCTTTTCCCTTCCATCATCCATGTAAATCCTGTGGCTAATTGGTTAAGTCCACTGCACAGCCTAGCCATCAATTCCCAGACACAGCATCTTTCATTCCAATGTTTTTGCCTGATTACAGTCGCACTTAGAGGAAAACAAATAAGAATGTATCAATGCCCTCTAAGTGTAGGAAAACAACAAACAGATAATTAAACATCAACAAAATATCAATAGGATTAGAGCGTCATGCTGGAGCAAATCTTGATAAATCCTTCTCAATAACAATACTCTAACTGCAGTGTCAGGAGGGAAATATAAATTTAGCCCATTAAAGTGCTGTTGGACAAAGACACATTAATACAGCTGTTAGTCATTTCCTTACTACTGAGGGACTCGACTGTTGTGCTGCAGATGAAAGCTTCGGCCAAGAAAAGATTTGAAAATATGCAAATGAATGCTAACAACATAATAAACACCTTATTATTCATCACCAACTCAACAGCCTCGTGGCAGGGCCAAAGCTGTGAGCCAGGAGAGCCCGGGCTGCTCAGACACACGTACCCACAACAGACATCTCTGGCACCGTGGCGTGGTAGGGACCCTCCACAAACTCAGGAGCGTTGTCATTGATGTCCTGAACCTTGATGATGAACTCTGAGGGGGGCTCCAGGGGCTGGTTTGTGTCCCTGTCCACAGCCTGGGCTGTGAGGGTGTACTCAGCCTTCTCCTCCCTGTCCAGCCTCTTCATGGCGTGGATGTCCCCAGTCTTGTCGTTGATCACGAAGATGGTTCCAGCTCCATCTCCAGACAGAATGTACTTGATCTTGCTGCTGCCAGGGTCCAGGTCTGTGTGCAGCTAAAAGGGGGTAAAAGAAAACAAACAAACAAAAACAAAGAATAAGTCATTTTAGAGACAAAAAAATGTACACACAGAATTATGGGGGGTTTTTTTGCTTTGGTCTAACTGTAGATTTTGTCAGCTGTTCCTTTGTGCTTCAATCTCAGCACCAGTGATCCACAGCTCAGCTCGAATACACATGGAGAGCAGGGATTTGTATGCATACTAATCAAAAATGGATGCAATCATAGGCATAATTAGGCTTTCTATTTAAAAAGCAGCTGTTATATATATTTTAAATCCCCATTTTAAAATGTAAATGCCTTCAGAACCATTATCAGCCCAAATGAAGAAGTACAAAATGTCCTTAACCTAATTAGATCAAAGGGTGAGGGAAGGGTTAACCATAACATATGTTTTAATCTAGTGTCTTATTTTTAGTTATTACTTTCAGCTTATTTCTAGGTGACTGGAAGTGGTTGAACACTGGCATCTATGGAATCTTGTCACAGACAGTAGTCACAGAAATTAAGAACTCTATCACAACTCAGATCTTTGCAGAGCTTAAGATCTTTATTCTAAAAGTATGTGCCCTGGTAGCAGAACCCCTGCACACATCTTCCCCTTCTCCTCAAAACCCCATCAGAAAAAAAACTGTATTACATTTGTATTTGGCTTTTAAAAAAACAAGAGAGGATTATAACAAACTGAAGCAGTATGAGGAATATATTATTTCTTTTGTATTCTTCTATTTATTAAAAACCTGGGGACAGAGGACTTCCACTGATTTTTTGGTGGGCTCAGAGCCAAAAACTGAATATCAGGTTATCTCAAATAATTTTTAGGTTGTGAGAGTGAGAGTGTGAATTGGTTGCATCATATGTATCACTGTCAATACATTCAAAAATACAGGATAATAACCTGAATACACAGTAATAGGGGTTTAAATTCTGTTTACTGTTATGTCTAACACACTCAATACGATCAATAAGAAGTGAATAACATCATTAAAAATGTAACTTGCATCTATTATTATTTATCTCTGCCTCACAAAGACAGTCTGAAGGAAACGTGCAACTTGCTTAGGTTGCAACATGAGTTACAACCAGCACTAAAGACTTTTTCCTGTTAGCTCGTTTTGTGCAGACAGCTCAACAGCAGTTGTTGCTGGTTATGCATTTTACTCTCAATTGATAGCAGGGGTTGCCAGGGCCAGGCAGCAGCATCATTTAATGTAAGAGCCTGCATTAGGATATTAAAGCAGGTGTGGAGAAAAGCCTTGTAACACCAGCTACGGCCAAACCACAGCGAGATTCTTGTGCCACAAGTGGCTGTGCAGGTCCCTCTGCCCAGAATTGCTCACCAGCAGTTGTATCTACAGCTCATCTGTTCAGGGATTCAGCTGTTCAGGAGATCAGAAAACTCAGAGCTCTGTTTGTTGCAATGAGCACAGTGGTCAGCAGGGTTGATTTCCCCATTGATCTGGTTTGTTACAGACACAAAATCCTGGCCTCCAGAGCCTTCCCTGCTCTGCCAGCAATGCAGATCTCCCACGAACCACACGAGGTGCAAACTCAGCCTCTCTGCTTTGCTGGGCAGCATTTTATGGCACCACCATTGTTCTAAGAACCTTTTCCAAGCATGTAGCTGTGAACACATGACTCAATCCAGTTCCCTCTGCCTACCCAGCCCACAGGAGCACACAGAGATGTCAAGTGACAGCTGAGTCCCCCTTCCAAAAGTTCAGTCTGGTTTTTTTCTGCACCTGCCATCAGCTCCTGCTTGAGAACAATCAGCCTCCTTTACTGAGCTGCTGCCCTCTCCTCTTGGTGTCACAGTTTGCTCTGCTCAGAAAGTTAACACAACTCCTCCTGCTTTAAGATTCCTGTCCTTATGACCTTCATTTTCAGGGCCCCAGAGCCTGTAAAGATGAATCCAGAATCTGTGTTTTAAACAGACTGTTTATAATTTAAGCATCTGTTTGCTCCCTGAATAAAATCTATATGGCATTAACATTGCATATGAAGGTTTTGGCAGCATATTGAGAGCTGAGTTAGAGTGATGTAATATCACAGCATTGTCTGGACACCCACAGCTCAGCAGAGGAACTGGGAACATCACAGCTCACACAGCCACACAAGGAAAAGCTGTAATCTGAACTCTGAAGAATAAATCAGATATCCCACACAGACGTTAGAGAAGGCTCAAAAGTTCTCAAATTTGCTATTTGCTAATAAGTAAGAGAGGCTGTCTGGGTAATTTCAGTTTTTACCCATAATATCCAACAGCAGTTATGGTTCATAAATCAGTTCTGGTAGATATTAATGCAGAGCCATAAAAGCTTTGCAGTTCTAGTGAGATACCAACAGTTAAAAAGATGAAAATATCTATGGTTACCATTAATTGTTTCCTGTAATAAGTTAAATTCCATTGTATCAAAAGCAAGAATTGCTATTTGCCATTCAAATATTGCTATTTGAAACACTATAAAATGAAAGGTTAAACATTAAACAAAGTACAAGAGATAGGAGCATTTTATAATATTGAAGTTGAAACTAAGTCTGATGAGTGGAAGATCAGTTTTTTACCCAAAGATTTATAGGCAATTTTTTTTTTAATTCTTTAATTAAAAAAAACAAGACATAAATGTGGCATTGATTACGATCTATGGGGAGTATCCAAACTGATGTAAATAATTAAAATACATTTTCTAGGTTTTGAAATCCTCTACTCTCTAATGCCAAAATATTATAACAAATGACCTATGGAAGAGCCACTTCTTAAAAATATTTTTATTGTTTAGATTCAAGATTAAATCATCATCACCTATTACAAAGTCATATCACAGACTGAAGTGTTAAGTCAGATAGCACAGCATTTTCCCCAGGAATATTTCCTCTCCTCTACCAGACATGAATGGTAATTTACTGCAAGAGTCAAGCTTCAGCAAGCTGTGTTCGTGTGAAGGGTGAAGATCATTAAACACATAATTATATAGGATCTAGGTGAATGATAGAAGGGCATAATGAATATGAGAAATGAATAGTGCTTTCTGCTCAAAAAGCCTCACAAATGTAAATATGAAACTGCTTTCCACATCTGCAGCTTTATCTGCTATACCTAGGCTTGAAAGCTGACCTTTTTCAGAGCAACATCCAGATGCAACAAGAATTTCTGTTTAAAACAGAAAATGTCTGTATCTGCCCCAATGCCCCACTGCAAGAGAGCACCCCAAAACAAACAGACAAACACATTTACTGGAGAACTTCATCATGTTCAGAGAGAGGTAAAATCACTTCCATTATGTGAGATTCACTTCATTAGACTTCAAAGGAAGTGAAATCTTCTTCCTCCATCACTGCCCTGCCCGTGGGGCTATAACTCCAAACATCTCTCTCTCTTAAAGCACCAGATGCAAGTCCATCACACCAATTCATGCCTGGATTTATGGAGTGACTTTGGAGCATCTCTGAGTTTTAATGGTGATGCAGATGCCCTGTATTAATACCTTACTAATAGCTCCCCTGCAGCCTCAGCATACATCATTTTTTTCCCTAAAAAATTAACTTCATTCCAAATGAACCCTCAGACTAGAGCAATTTCTAGCCTTTATTAATTCCTCTGCTGTTCTATCTGATAATACAGATGGAAATCAATTAAGCCAGGACTGACAGGAACAGCACACAAAGGGTGCTGCCACAAAATCAGCATTATTTTCACTAACGACCAATGCACATCTAAAAGTATTGGCAAAACACTATCCAAAGGTATAAAATACATTTATAGTCTTTCATGTATATATATATTGCAAACATGTATAATTAAAATCCATGCCAGAGAAACTGCAGAGATGGAACTTAGAATAAGAGCCTCTATATTCTGCAGATGCAAAAGTGCTACTGTGCAGTAAAACACAACTCCAGGAGTGTGGGACTGTTATTAAATTTTCCTATTCCATAACTCTTTGTTCAGCATATTTTAAACAAGGTTTTCTTAGCAAGTACTTGGCTCCAAACTGCATTTGCAGCCAGGGATTTAATGTATGGACAAAGGCTGGGAGCGAGGTTGGTGAAGCTCCTTTGCAATTCTGAGCAGATTTATGAGTCTCCTCTGCAGATGGGAACTGTCTCACCTGCTCCAGCTCAGCTACCTGGCAAACCCAAGGCAGCCAAAACAACAGGTTGTTCAGCACAAAGAATTCCATGTGCTCACCATCAGGAAAGTGCCTCACTTGGGGCTGGGCCATGCCCAGATGAGCAGAGAGCTGTTGGTTTTCCTCTGCAGGAGGGTTGGGCACCTCCAGCCCTCTCTGGTGTGTGGTGCTGCTGCACAACCTCACACACAACAGCCCATAATAGATCCCTCATCACTGGGAGGGTCTGTAATCCCAGTTTCCTTCTATCAGTAAAAAAGAGCACAAATATAGAGATAATTCACGTGGGGAAAGAGGGGGGAGAGGTGGAATCGACACATTATGAAAATGCTCCTGGACATTTTTAATTAAGGCAAGAGAAGGCGGTATTATGTAGTCAAGTTTTTATTTGAGTTTGTTAGAAAGTAATTAATTCATCCTCATGTAATTACAAGGGAATTACCCCGTCCTTGTTTCAAGGGAAAAGGAATCATCTGCCCTTAAAACTTCATTTTCAAATTTGCATCATCCTTCCCTGTCCTAACTCTGGGATCTTTTCTTCTCACTGAAGGGTGCCTCACTGATTTTCACCTGATGTTTCACAGACACAAGCACAACACACCAGCACTGCCCTAATGCTTCAGGTTCTTCTTCTATTTTTTACCTTTGCCTTGCAATAAAATTCCTCATTTATGAGGCAGACCCCATTTAATGGACTTTGAGATGGAATTTTCAGCTTTTTATGACTCTTTCCTGAAACTACTGGGTTCTAAGAAGCTCTCACTCATTCGGTGAAAGTATAGAAGGGTTTTAGTGACTTTTACAACCATTTTATATATATATCAAAAACTGTATGCTGGCCTTGAAATGCTTTCCAAAACTGGAAATGCACCTTACTCTTGAGGTGTTTCTTTCTGCACATGGCTTTGCAGGGGTGTTTTTTTCCTAAAAACATGAACCTCTTCAGGAGTTAAAGAAAGTTTGTTTGTGTGTTTTTGATGTGCCCTGACACATCATGGACAATGAACATGTTTATTGAGTTAAAGAGTCATTCCTAATTAAACTACTATAAATAGATTTGATTCACATGCACACAACACAGAATTAATAAAGTGAATTTAATTTCAATTTAATAGAATCTTTCATTTTCTCCGTGGATAGGCTGATCCCATCTTTAGCAATGGGAATTGTAAGTGCACAATGGGGAAGAGGAGAATCAAATATTCTACATTATTATTCAGGGTAATGACAAATTGGGGCAGAGAGTTGATGCTCTTGACATAATGTCAGTCCTTGGAACACTTTCAGAAGGGAAACAGAGATGTCCATGGATGACAAAGGTTCCATTTAAGATCCAAAAATCATGTAAGCTGAAGCCTCTGGAGTACCTGTCAAAAACATTACTGCTCACACTTCTCAGCTGTAGTTTCATAACCAGATTCAAAGGGAATTAAAGCAATAATATCCCTAACAATTTCATTTAAGACTGTAATCTCTGCTTTTGTCTGCCTCAGTTTCCTACCATGTCATTTGAGTATCTTTGATTCCAGATGGCTTCTTTTATGTTTCTGTTTATTCCTTGCTACTGCTTTTTTATTCTATTTGATTTGCTAATTTTGTCTCTGTTTATATTCAGGCTGCAACTGTGCACAAATGACTTTTCATTGCTTACCTTTTGGTATCATCCCACAATACAGTGAGTGAACTGCTATTGAAAACTGCAGACAAGCCTGGGTTCTAACAGGTTAGTTTAATGCACTGATAATGACCAGCTAATGTAAGCAAAGAGCTCAGTGTGATAAATATAGTGGGTTAGTTCGTGTTTTTAGGGATTATAACATGTTAAAATCATGGTTTGGTAAAATGTAATATAAAGTGTAACCTAAAGAATTGAGAAATTCCTAAGCAGGCACCACCCAGTAACCACCATTCAGGAGGACACAATGAAATGTGGGGAACTGGAGATGATGAGATTGGCATTAGAAAAGAAGACACACTAAGATAAGGGATCAGTTCTCCTCCCGTGGGCAGCAGACCCATCAGAGCACCATCATCACCCTGATCTCCAGAGGAGAATGCCTTTCCATTCACAAACCTCTGTTTCCATTCACCCACAGAGGACTAAATCTGGCACCTCTCCCTGCCGGAGGAGAATCCTTTCAGCTGACCAATGACCAATACCAATGTTCAAATAACTAATCCCGGGAAACAAAGAAACTATGAGGAAATCTTATGCCAGAGGCAAAATAAAGTGCATAAAACCTGGACTCCAAATGGGGCCAATTTGTGAACATTTGGGGGGCTGCAGTGCAATAGAGGCTATGCCCCAGTTCACCCTTTGATGACCCCCGGGTTTATCATCACAGTAACTCCAGTAGGGGTTTTTACCGAAATTCTATAATTTGATTTTTAATAAACCAAATCATATTTTCAACTGGACTATTGGATTGGCATTTATAACACCACCCAAACCCCGCTCCCAGGCCGATTCTTCCCTCACGCATTCCTTACACACCTTGCTGTTCCTGAGCCCTTATGTTAAGCCAGCTGATAGCTAAAGCTTTCTGCTTTCCTAGCTCTGGCCTTGGCCCTTTCCATTTGGGAATACCATCTGTCCTCCCTTCTGTCCTGAGAGCACCAGCCTGGCCGTGTCCCACCGCAGCCTGGCCCGACGCCTCCGGCCCCGCTTTGCGCGGCTCTTTAGCGCCCAAGTGTCCCGTGTCAAGTGGCCTCAGATGGCTGGCACCTTTTTGTAGCTGGCTCTCTGCCCAGCTGGGAGTTCATGCAACTATTTCTGAACCCAGGCTGCTGTTGCTTTCCCCTGTTCCAGCACACACCGCTCCTGCAAGCAGCTCTGGATTTTTTTTAACCCAACTGTTCCTGGCACTCGGAAGCGTGCGATGAAGCTGTGTCATGCTGCCGAAGAGGAATCCTTTCCCATCTCATTTACTTGACTATTATTTCATCTACAGTGAACAGTGGCTCACCACAGGAGATCTGAGAGCTGGGCACAGAGAGTCTCAAAAATTGCATGTGGCTTTAGTCTAGTAAAACATATTCCCTCTTTTGTGTCTTTACGGGGGGAAAAAGTATCTGTCATCTCCCACTGTTTGGGGTCAAGCTCTTACATTAACAATTCTGTGCTTCAGGCATTATAATTAACAGGGCCTCCTCCTGCACTTGTCACTCTCTTCCCAACTCAGTGAAAGAGCAGCAAAGCCATTTACTGCCTCCTCCAGCTTGTCAGTCTTGGACACAAACTACGCTGTAGCTCTTGCCACATGTAAGGCTTGAGAAGCCTCCAGGAATGACTTCAGAGGGCTCCTCCCTCTGGGCTGTCACTTGCATTGCCAGCAGAGGCTCACTTGATCATGCCCAACAGACAAAATATAGAGATGGCTGTACAAAACCATAACCTACAGCCCTTCTCATTCCACAGGCTGGCCAGAAGCTCAGCAGTTCCCATATCCCAAATCCTACTCTGTTGTTCGTTTAATCATCATAGTTATAAATACATATTATATAATTGGCTTTTTGCACACATTCCATGTCTTATGTTGGGAAGTTATACTGCATTCATATAGTTTCTTTCATTAATATGATAAATGTAGTTTTTAGGTTATAGAACAATAGTAAATTAGAAATTATGTCATGTAAAGGTGCTTTTGTAATTAGCTCTAGAAACAGAGAAAATAACCAAAGAACTTTTTCACAGTATCCTAGCTTGATAAGAGATAGCAGCAATGACCCAAAAGGCTCTGAGAAAAGATTTATGATATAGCTCTGCGACCTAATGGCTCCATGAGAAGACCAGATTTATGAATGGAAGGGAGAAGGGGAAGATTGAGATTAAACAGGAGCACCTACGATCTGAAAGGAATGTTTGAATCATGTATGTAATGTATAAATATTCAACACACTAAAGTTTTTAAGGGATGAGTCTTTTGTTAAACAGGGTGCCCGCATGTGAGGGTACCCAGGCGCCTGTAAAAGAATACTTTTGTTCTTATTGTCTCCTGATTGTCTATTTATGTTTTCTATTAAACTTTTAAAATGTTGCTAAGTGAACCTAGTTTTTCACATCATCATCTTATTCACCATGTTCTGAGCTTTTCTGCCACGTTGTTTGAGCTGTATTTTTCCTTTCCTCCTTAAAAGCTTACTAGAACTTGCCAGGCTTCATTCTCAGGCCCGGAGTTCACTGCAGTTGAGCACCAGGACCTCTTTGTGTTGTTGAAATGATTTCCTCGAGAGAATGTCAAAGCCACATCTCACAATACATAGACTTTGGATTGCAGAAGAGGAATAAAAAAGTTAATCACTGTGTAGGCACAGCAGCAATTTGAAGGCTGCTTACAAAATCTGCCAAACTACACAAGTCAGAGCCTAGATCAGCCAAGGCACAGAGAAGTACAACAGGCCAGAATGGTCAAAAGGGAAAAGATATTTCTATTTATTTAAGCATATTGAAGTTGTCATGATTTTAAAATCCTTCAAGGCTCTACTTTCAGCTGCTTTCACCAGCCTGGCTTCTTCTCATGTTTTGCTCAAAATGATTGGGAGGGTCCCAGAGATAATATATTTAACCTGTCTTCCTTTTTAATAAAAGAATTTCAAATCCATGCAGGATTCCTTCTGCTAATAATATTTAATAAAACCAGTCTGAAAGCAGTAAAATACCTTTCTTTTTGGAAGGTAATTTTTCAAATTTAAGATTACTGCTTAACATCCTTCAGTGTCTGAACAAGGAAGTAAGTACTGTCTAAAACCACATAATGTGTAAAGCTGGCAGTGCAAATAGAAAGCTCTTCTCTAGCAATTGGCTGTCAAACACAGCTACAGTGCAGAAATATAAACATCAGCTCTGCAGCCAGCTCGAGCTAAAATTGAAAGCTGTTGAGAAGGTAACAGTGAAATAAAGAGAGCTGAAAAATTAAATTGTTGGTACTTACATATTGCTTCTCTTATAAACTATCTGCTTACAGGTGACAACATGACTGATTTCTAGTGCACTTACACTAACCTGTGAACTGTTCACAGGGGTGCAGTAGCAGTTTTTTCTTACTTGAAATAGCTTTCAAATTACTCAGAATGTGAAAATAAACACAACTAGGAAATGCTACAAAGCAAACTCCTTATGAGATGTCAAACAAACCAGAACCGATTCTGCAGAGCTGCTCTGTTTGCAATTACATAGCAACATCAGAGTGTCATACATCAGAATAAATAGATGTTACATGAAGATAATTTGATTATTTTTCCCTCTTTTCTTGCAGTTGGATGTTTATTAGGGATAACTCATGCAGAATTGTAAGTTATTTGGAGGAACCTGGTTGAAACTAGTTATTATCATTTCATGCAGTTTCACAAGGAGTTATTTGCCTCATCACTTCTGTGGTTTTCAAAGCTTCCTAATGTAATTTCCCATGCATTTCCACTAAGTCATGCATTCCTGTGAATTTCTTACAAACTCACTCGCAAAGGTTATGTCTCTCATAATGCGATCAATTTGCAACACCATTAAATTTGAAATATTCCTTAAACCACTAGAGAAAGATCATAGCTTCTGCCTTTGTTAATGCTTTTCTGCAAGAATTGAATGGGGAGAGGATGCATAAACCATTACACATCCACAGTATTAAATATGCAGAAATAAACCACTGTGCCTGCTCCAGCAGGGTTTAATTTCTAGTGATGTATTACCTCTGATTCTCTAGGAACATGTTTGGAGCCCTGCAGTCCCCTGCCCAGGACATTTGGAGACTCCAGTCTCAGGGACAATTATCACCTTTTTTTTGGCACACCAGATAACCTAATTTGTTTCAAAGGAAGAAAAATTAGCAGTTCTAGGATCTTAAGTGTGGGCACTGTTCGGAGTATTTATGTCATTTGCTACAAGCACCTGAACTACCTGTGATTCCAAACACCCAAAATTTGGGGTCAGCTTCCCAACGAAAAAGAAGCTCTGCCTCAGCATTGATACAGCTAGCTTGTACACAAATCAGTATCCCAGGAGCTGGAAGTGTGTAACATATGTCAATCTCAAACCAGCCAGAATCTATATAGACTTAGCAATGATTTAGTCTAGACCTTCATCCAAATTGTCTGAGCTCATGCAAGGACTCCTGTGGGAGGCTGCAGGAGACATCTGTACTAATTTAATGACTGAATCACTGTGGGTTTGCTCTGCCCACACAGGCTGGGAGAGCTCGTGGCACTCTGTGAGCACCCAGCAGCCAAAACCCCATATGGCCCTGTCCCCATCCAGCTGTTCCCTGCCATCCCCCAGTGCTCCTCCCAGGAGGGACGGGAGAGCAGCTGTCCTGAATCCCCTCTGCTGGGGTGGAAGGAGAGGACACTCACTGTGGCACAGAGAGGAGGCAAGGAGTCACAGGATGGGATGGGATGGGATGGGATGGGATGGGATGGGATGGGATGGGATGGGATGGGATGGGATGGGATGGGATGGGATGGGA
>VXBR01010369.1:1169356-1192741 GCA_013400215.1 Cisticola juncidis
AAAAAACCGGAGTCAATAATTAGGAATTTCCCCTTTAACATTAAGGAAAGAGTTTTCCATTTCCAACATAAAATTAACCAGAACAGTAACATCTTTTATACATTGCCATGTTGATATGTTTGTGTAAGATCCCTGTAAACACAGGCAGAAGCAGCAGTGGCAGGGACACCTCCCCCTGTCCCAGGCTGCTCCAGCCCCAGGGTCCAGCCTGGCCTTGGGCACTGCCAGGGATCCAGGGGCAGCCACAGCTGCTCTGGGCACCCTGTGCCAGGGCCTGCCCACCCTCACTTGTTCCAAATCTCTGATCTAATCCACCCCTTCCATCCATTCACCTAAATCCTTAATGAAGACATTAAATAACACTAGCCCCACTCCAGCCCCTGAGGAACTTGTCACTTATAGCAGTTTGCACTGTTCACTTTCCAGGAAACAAAGCAGATTTTGGGTCCTGTTTCCCCAGCCCTGAATCTGAAGGTCATTGGTATTAAATGCACTGGCCAGGCACCTTCTTTTCAGAGAGCTAAACAGCTCTCTGTGCACAATACCAGAGAAATAACGACAGGAAATACAATAATGAGAACTGCTATATCCCTGCCACTGAGCATTCCCAGGCTCCAGGGTAATCAGGACAGAAATGAGCCCACACAGGCCCATGGTGGCCAAATCAGTTGAGTAAAAGCCTTTGAGCAACGTCTGGCCTAACACACTGGAGCTGCATTTTACCCTCCTTGGACACAAAGGAACAATAGAAACTCCAGATGTGATCAGCCCCACTGTGCCCTTACCAAAGTCACTGCAACTCCACAGTGCCAGGAACTTTTGTGATGGCTTTTAATTAAAGCAAACGAACAATGAGATTAACATGTAAATTACCAAAACAACACCATTCAGATAATTCCATGTTGGTTAAGTTTTCTTTTTCTATGTGGTCGCCAAAAGCACACAGGTAATTTAGTATTTCAAACTGATTCTGCAAATTGTTTGGCTGTTAATGTAAAATTGTTAAGCAAATCATTTCAGGAGAAAACCATTCTGGGATACAGACACAGGAAGAGGTCGCATGTGCAAAACCAGGCTTTGCCCAATTGATTTCCAATTATAAAATCAGAGTTTGTGGTTAATAGTGCTTCCCTTCAGCCCAAAAAAACAACCCTGCAGCTTGTGCTCCCAACAAAACACAGGCAGTGCTCCCCAGGGCATTAGGGACAGGGTGTGTGTCCTGGCACAGGGCAGCACCAGGGAACCACAACACCTCACTGATGCCAGCCCTCAATGCCCCACCAGGGCAGCTGTGACACAGCAAACTGCTTCTCAGAATAAAGCTACAGTGATGTCTGTCTGGGGGGAAAAGAAGCCACAGGCGGCTTCTGCAAGGGCTGGATAAATTTAAATGCCCATATTGTGTAATTGCATAATGTTATGTTTGCCTTTGCAGGAGGATATCAGCTAAGGATTTCATGCACTTAACCCATTCACTCTTCAGCACCAAGTCTGGACTGCCAGGACTTCTGAGTCTCTTGTCTCATTTAATCTTTGTATGAAACTGGACAATTCTCAGGATGAAAAAAAAACCAAATAATGCAGGGTTATACTTATTAAGTGTGCTCAACATAAGGACATTTTTCTGAGTACATGCTGCACCTTCATCACGGATTAAAGTGGCATAAACATGGGTATTCTTTGTCTGCAGCAGAAACAAATCAGGAAAATCTTTAATATATGATGTGCAGGAGTATTTGATTCAAATGCCTGTCTGGTTTACATTATAGCTTTATTCAGTGTACAGGCATCACATTTTAGAAACTAACGATTTTTTTTCTTGAGCTCATAATTTTCTAATGATGAAATACTAATACATTCATAAACATTGCAAATCTTTTTCTTGGGGAATCTAAATCCCGTGTTGTGCTGCATGATTACTCAAATAATAAATCACTACTCCTCATGACAAGTAGAGAAGAATTGTGATCTATACAACTTGTCATCTCCATCAGTGATGTTTACAAATGAGTGCATTTAATGATTCAGCTGCTAGAAATTTCACCTTGTAATACTCTCTAAAATGTCCTCATCTTCATTATTTTTCTCTCTAAAACTGTAAAAAGAAATCTTTTTATCAAGAAAAATATTTCCTGGATAAATCATTCCTTTCAGATCTGGGCTTGATTTTCTGCTGCATTATTCCACTTGCACACCTATGAGAGTCAGCAGAGATGACATTTTTGGAAGAAGTAGGTTTTTCCTTGCTCTGCTCCAGCCCTTTTATCACCCATTCAAAGCTAAACAAGGTAATCTGGAAAACAGTGCCACGAATCCAGTTCATACATTGGAGCAACAGGTTTTTAATCACATATTGATAGTAGACCAGCTTGCGAGCCAGCAGTCAAATTTTGTGGTGGCATCACCCACAGATGTTTCACAGAAAGTCAGACACGGGGCGCTGTCAACCCACTGTGAATCAATTTATTCATTCTCACCAACTCTCCAGCCAATTTCCTCCTTCAAGGTGCAAATTAGCAATACAGATGTATTCTCTGAAAAGATCTCCAGCTCCAGGTTTTTAAGAGCGAGCTCAGAGCCTGCTGGCTCCCATCCAGGGCAGTATCAGTTTAGCACTGGAGGAATTCTTCTGCAGGGAGCCACATCCCCAACCTTGAGGCAACCTTTAGAAACATTTCTATCAGTATTTCTATCAGTTGTTATGCCTCTGCAGACCTGCCTTAAGCCTTCATAGCCACAGTCTAGACCTGGTAAAAGGCTGCTGGGTTTTCAGCCACCACTTCTACCACAAGAATAAAGTTCCAAGAATTTGCCAGTGTCTTAAACAATGCTTGACATTGTTAATACTGGGGACCAGAATGTGGAGGAGAACTATCCACAACTACTGCACAAAGGAGGAGCTTTAGAGATTTCAAGCTATGTAGAACAGTGAGATATCTTCTGTCAATTCAAGATGTATTCCCTCTACAATGACCTCGAATGGGAGGAAAAAGAAAAGCGGAAGCTGAGTCGATGAATTCCCCAATAAAGTCATTAAAGGTTTGTGACGAGATGAGATGAGCAGCAACAAAGGATAAACAATGGTGTGTTACATCTATTGCACACAGCTATGGCCTCTGGAGTGGAACTGTGTCCTTGTCATTTGTATTTACTGTGAGAACTTTTACAGATCAACAGAGAAATAAAACATAGAGTGCCAGGATGGGTGAGGTTGGAGGGGCTGCTCTGGTGCCACCTCCCAGCTCCAGCAGGGCCACCCCAGAGCACAGGGCACAGCAGAGAGTCCAGAGGGCTCTGCAATATCCCCAGGGAGGAGCCTGCACAGCCCCTGGGCACAATCTGCTCAGGGCTGGCACTGCCAGGGCAGAAGTTGTGCCTCCTGTGCAGGGGCAGCTCCTGGGCTCAGCCCTGCCCGTGGCTCTGGGGCCATTGCTGGGCCTGGAGCAGAGCCTGGGGCTGCTCTGCNAGACACAGGGACAGGCACAGGGACACTCAGGGACACACAGGGACACTCAGGGACTCCCAGGGCTGAGCCCCTCTCCCTGGGCTCCTCTCCAGGCTGAGCAGCCCCAGCTCCCTCAGCCTCTCCCAGGCACAGAGATGCTCCAGTCAAAAGAAACAATAAAAATCTGTCAGATTCTCTCCCACCCCTAACATTTAAAGATTTTTCCCCCTAGCATTGCATGGTGATATTAATAATGGTATAAATCAGTTTGACTGATAGAAAGTAGATTGAATTTACCTGCCTAATTATGCCTCACTTTGGCTTAGCTGTGAGCACTGTGGAGAACAGACAACTAACCCCAGTGGGCTGCTCTGCTGCTCTGCCTTAGCACTTGCAACACTGGCTTCACTTGATAAAATATTTCACAGGATCAAAGAAGAAGACTGTGTAGGTAAGAATCAGCAATGAAAATATTTTGTTCACAATACACTTGCTACCCCTCTTTATTTAGCTAGGAGAGCTTGGAACAAAATATTTCATTCCTGCTCAGAGATGCTGTAGCATTTGTACTAATATGTGCTGTTCATGTGGTTTTTAAACCCCACAAAATTGAATCTAAAATAATACTACCCTGGACCCTGAGAAAGTATTTTATACCTCTCACAATGGCACTGCTATCTCTCTTTTTTTTTCATATACACCCCTTCTCCTAATATGCAGATAATAACAATCCATGGCTACATAAACATAAACACCAGAGAATCCATTTTAACCAGGACACATAAAACAAATATACAGAGGTGCAGAGACAAAGCAGTGCCTCACAGATGTAGGGAGCCATACAATTACACAGTTTACATGTTTATTACTGCCACTGTGTTCTTGACTCACTCTTGCAAACAGCCTCAGGGTGGTGACTCCAGCAGGGCGAGCATCAGCTAAATCCAACAAAAGGAAGAAAAACAATACATACATTTTTCATTTTTCTTATGGCACAAGACTGAGCACTCCACCCTGGGCAAGAGTCCCTCAAGAGTATCAAGAATATGTGCTACAAATGGCTTTAGGGTGCTCGTGAGTGACTGTTTTCTTTCCAGCTACACAAAACCTCGTAATGGATTCTTCTGTCTCTAGGGGAACTTTGAAAACCAACCCAAAATTTCAGTATTATTTTGCAGAAAGAATGAACTTGTTGCTGTAAACCTAACTGCAGATGCACAGATTTTACTTAAGCTGTGTTTTTAGAACAAAGGAGTCAAAAAATCCGTTTTGAAGGGGTAAGCTTTTATGGAAATTAATAGGGCAGGACATGCAGCTGGCTGACGTATGGCTAATGTGGTGCTTCCCAGAGCTTTTAACACACTTTGCTGATTGTTTGCTCAAGGCATATGGTTTGAACGAGCTGGGCAGTGCACAGTGCAGCTGGCAGATTAGATATCCAAATCTGGCACTAGGTATCAAATTTGCCTGAATTTTATGTTCCAAATTCTGCCATATTCATGGGAATTGGAAGCTTCTTCAGACTGTACTACAGTAGATGTCAGTGCTTCAGATCGTGCAGCAGTAATTGCAGCTGACCCATGTGGTGGAGGAATGATCTGAGAAGGGCAAAAGCTTTTTTACAGAGCAAAAAAATTACAAAAAGCTTTCATTAAACAAACCCAGAATTTCCAAAATGGGCAAGCACCATTTTCTCTAGTGCACAGATTGGGAAACTGTGACAGGTGCTGTTCCAAATACACATTCATTTCAATCAAGCAAAGAATAGGAAGTTTTTGGCAGCTTGTCCTGTTTTCACCATTACCTCCCATAACCCAAACCAAATGGTTTCAGCCTCAGCTCTGATATTCAGGAAGGTCTACAAAACTCTCCAACAGAATCTGAATACGATTTTTGTATTAATTTAATAAATGAAGCATCATTTTTGGACTCTCAGCATAATAAACTCTCATTTGCACTGAGTAGATTCATAAATTCATGCTGTTAAAGCTGTTTTCATCAGAAATGGGCAAACCTCCTGTGGTGCCCATTCATATTCCAGTTCTGAACTGCAGGAGTGTGTTTGCCAGTCACAAGTGCTCAGTTATTATTGCAGAGTTTCCTTTATTGCTGCTTGAAAAGCCAATATAGATACTAAAAGTGACTCTCTCATCTCAGGGTACATACAACTGCATATTTCTGAGGATATATTCACATCTTTTCAGTGAAGTGCATCCCATTTTTATGCCACATGAATCCAGTGTGATGAATTAAGATGAATATTAAGAGGAACAGAGAAGCAGCAAGTTCCCAGCTCCAGACCTGCCTGGCTGTGTCACAGTCTTGGTAATAAAAGGTTTGTTTGTTGTAATGCAAATGTTCACTGAGCTCCAAAAGAGTTGTAAGAACAACGGATGTCTCAAACAAACAAATACAACAGCACAGAGTCTCCAGTCAGCTCAAATATTAATCTCCTAACTTTACAAAGAAACTAATTTTCTGCTATTCCTATTTCCAACAGAGAAAGTCTCATCCATTTGTGAGGCTGACCAGTCTCTTAAATGACAACGAACAGCCAGACAATTAGAGGTAAAAATAAAGATTAATTGCCTTGAAATCTTCCCTTTTGCTATCCCCACAATCCTTTCTTCCCACTCCCTAAGTTGTCCTCATGATAATACTGAACACGGAGTCAGCACAGATACGCTGCACTTGGACAAACTGAAAGTAAATGGCAAAGGATTTAAAAAAAAAATTATCTCTCTCAAACTTCAGTTTCCTTATCAGCATAAAGCAATGTAGAGAAGGAGAAAAATAAGTGTGAGGAGCAAAGGTTTCATGGTCTTAGAACAGAAGTGCTCCACTAAGTTCTTGAACCTTTTGAAGCTGACCCTGTGAGCAAGGAATTGAATGTGCAAAGGACACTGTTTTACAGGACAAAGGGATACAAAACACAATGAAAATGTCACATACACTGAAGTGAAGTTTGTGGAAGCTCATTTCAGTAGCAGGGAGGCACAATGCAGCTGGAAATGGTGTAAGGTACCATTTCTAGCTCAGCAAATAGTGCAGCACTTGCACAAGCTCACCCAGCAGCTCTTCAGAGAGGTGTCACTGTGTATGTTGTGACTTGTGCCAGGGATGTGCCACCCCTCTGACTTCCCTGCTGCACTGGCTGCACTCTGAGGGGGGCTTTTCATTATTTCAAATTTGTATTTTAAAAACTGAACACATTATCCAGCCCTAAGAGTTGACAAAATATGCAAATGCACATTCTTTAATCTGCAAGGTCTGACTTACAGACAGGCTCAAAGCACGTGCAAGCCTCACAAGAAACACTGACTGATGTTAAGCCCAGCTACATATAAAATAGTCTGAGGTGCAGTTCAAAGAATGTTGAGAGGAAATAAGGAGTGTTAGAGGTCATCTCACCTACAAAGAAGAAGGGCCATCAGAAGGCAAAATTGGATTTCCTAAGCAACACCCAGGTTATTTAGCTGTTGGGTCCAGGTGAGGTCAGCTCTGTAACACCAATGTGGACATGGGCAGATGCCTTCTGAGAGTCACAGAGAATTCCATCCACCAGCAGCCTCAGCAGCTCTGCCTGAATTCTCTCTAGTTCTGAAACAGCCAAATGCCTTTTTCCAGGCTGGAAAAGAGCTGCCAGCCATCACTCTGCACAAATGTGAGCCTTCCACACCACCAGGGTGTAAAACCTGCCACACCCTCTCACAGAGGGACTGATGGACAGCCAGGAAATGTGCTGACCATGTCCTCACCCAGCATTTTACCCATATAATTAGGCAGGTATTTGACATTCCTCTTCCCAGGACAGAAAGCTGAACAGCAGCTCCCACCCATTTCAGTTCCCCAGTTCCGCCCTTTCTCTCTATCCCTGGTCTTCATTCTGCCCATAATGTTCAATTCCTTTGTGCAGAGGTAAGAACTTTCAGAACAGAGCCACTTCACACTCTGGGAGCCCTTGGAAGAAGGTCCTTGCTCCCCTGGAGATGGAACACTGGCCTGAGCGACAACCCAGGAGAGGGTCAAAACCAAAGTTGTGTTACACGTGCCTTCTACCCTCACTGAAATTGCAGACAGACACAGGGGATCTGAGCTTGTTCCATCAGCAAATAAACCCAACAGATCATCAAAACTATTACCAAGTCACCTCATCTCCACTGCTGTTTTAACTCAGGCTAAAAATATAACTTTCTATATTGAAGGCTTTTGCTCCTGGGTTTTTTTATTTTTTTCATACTTAAAAAGCCAATTACTGAATATTCCATTTTTACCAATGTTTTCACAGTAAATTAAGGCAATGATTAACAAAAAACTCACTAAGCATATTCTTTTAGAATTCAAGTGTTATAACTGGAAGAACTCAGTGGATATTTTCATAGTAATGCAAAATAGAAAAATCTTGACCCAAGCACATAAAAAACCAAATTCTGACCTCAATTATCAGACTTCATATAGGACAGCCATGGAATAAACTAGCTAACTGAAAGTGGAATTTAAAATCATCCAAAAGCTAAATGAAAAATGAGCGTAATCACACCATAAAATTCTGAATTACCAACTGCTGCATTTAAATATGTAACTAAAGTCAAGCCAAACTTTTAAGCTAGAATAGGGAAAAAAAACCAAAAACATCACAACAAACATACACAAAAAAAAAAAAAAAAAAACACTTCCCTGAGCCATCTAGAGTCTTCTTTAGCTTAAGCACAGTGATCAGGGCAGCTATCTTGCTGGGTTATACACTACACTACAGAATGGTGAATTATTTACAGCTGGGGACTCAAATGCTCTCTCAGTATCGTCTTTCCCTGGGTTCTGTACTCACCAGAGCCCTTGATACTGAAATGAGTGAGAATAGAAATGAGAATGTTCAATTCCACCACAAACATGGGGGCTGAAAGGTTTCAGTGTAGGTCCAGCACAGATTAAAGTGTCTGCTCAGCCTAAAACCAGTCTCCAGCTTTGTATCTGCAGTCCCTTAGGGCTCCCTTGTCTCCCCTTCAGCATGATTTATGTCAGAAAGTTTGGAATAAATTAACTGTTCTGCTGGGTATTGCAACTGAGAGGCATCCAAAGACATGCTGATTTCTTTCTTTATTTCCCTCCCCCTCACATTTATTTTGCTCAACACAGTAAGATAAAACCTGCATCAAGATGTGGTTTGGAGTTCTAAGTGGGCAAAAATAGAACTATTTAGAAAGGCTGTAAACTCCTGCTATAAGCCAGGGTTAAATAATGTATTAGACATATCTATATATACACAAAGACACAACACACGCACTTGGACTAAAATATTGTGTGTGTATATATGTTCCCTTGCAGTTCTGTATTAATCAAATGGAATATTCTGTAGTAGAAATACGTAACTAATAACTCCAAATAGCACTCCTGTTCAAGTTGCCTTGTACAAGCTTATTTGAGTTCTAATTGTGTGCTGAAATTCCCTTTTAATGCCTCGGTCTATTTGAAGGTTAGCTTTTGGTCCCATGGAGATAAAGGAAAATGTGCCAACATTTGAGAGATTTGATTACCTGTATAAAATTATGCTTGCTCATTTTTCCTTGGCAAGATACTCTTGGGGAAAGTTATATTAAAGAGAGGATAGAAATAGTGTACATCCAAAGAAAATATTTTCCAATTATGCTTCACAAGATGCAGAAAGTATTACTTGTTATGGAGGATTATGAATGAGATAATTACTGAGAACCTAATGTACCTAAAGCTACAATAAAGGACAGAGAAAATCATTAATAAGTGGTTATTGACTGTTCTTCCTGCTCCTTGTAATAAAAGGCCAGAACAGCAGCAAGGACAAACCTTTCCCCAGTTTGGCTGTGACAGGTTATACACAACAATACCTTTTCTACTTACATGGCCCATCATTAATGCCTATAAGTGAAACCATAGCAGCTTTGATTTAGCACACAAAACACTTTATGCCTCTCCAAACAGCCCTAACAAGAAATGTTTCATATGAAGAGTCAATTGAAAACAGAGCAGATTTAGAATGAGGATGAACGTTTCCCTCTTTTAAATGATTTCATTGCACGCATTCCTAATGAGCAATCTGCACTTCCAAAGAATCCAGACCAGCGTTCTGTTGGTGAGGCACAGAATGACAAAACACTTTTAAGGATTAAAGGATGTCTCATTACCCCTTTTTGATACTCTGATGAAATAAATGATAACCCAATTATTTCTGAGAAGCCCAGCAAAGAATGTTTGAGCTCCCACGTTCAGGATTTCAATACAGGTGTGATCAATAGGGGAGATTATAAAATAAAGGATTTCTGAGTGGCTGCAAATCTTTTCTTATTGCAAAATAGAACATGGTACCACGTTCAAATTACCTTCAGCGCATTCTCTTTTTTTTCCTCTTTCCCTTTCAGCTCCCAGTCCTGCTGCATTGAGGCACAGACACTAGAGAAAAGTTCAGCAGCATTTCTAACAGAATGGGACAGGTCACAAACATTACAGAGGTCAATCCACATGGACTGCAGTGCCTGAGGGAAGCTCACAAGAAAGATGGAGAGACATTTACAGGGGCCTGGAGAAACAGGGCAAGGGAAAATGGCTTCAAACTGATGGATTTAGGTTTAGACTGCATATTAGGAAAACATTTACTCCCTGGCAGGGTGGGCAGGCCCTGGCACAGGGTGCCCAGAGCAGCTGTGGCTGCCCCTGGATCCCTGGCAGTGCCCAAGGCCAGGCTGGACCCTGGGGCTGGAGCAGCCTGGGACAGGGGGAGGTGTCCCTGCCATGGCTGGGGTGGGGCTGGATCAGCTTTGAGGTCCCTCCCAACCCAAACAATTCTATGAAACTTCACCCTGGGCTGATCTCCCAGCGTGGGCAGCAGGGAGGGGATTCTGCCCCTCAGGTGAGACCCCACCTGCAGAGCTGGGCCAGCCCTGGGCCAGCCCAGCCAGGACCTGGAGCTGCTGCAGAGCCCAGAGGAGGCTCCAGCACGAGCAGAGGCTGGAGCAGCTCTGCTGGGAGGAAAGGCTGGCACAGCTGGCATTGTTCACCTGCACAGGAGAAGCTCTGGGGGAGCTCAGGGTGGCCACTCTACCTGACAAGGAAGCCACTCATGTGCTGAGGTTTTTTTGTGCTCCTACACTTCATGGCAGAGAGAGGAACGGTTTCCCTAATGAACCCCCTGCCCTACTGTTATTGTGGTGCCCTTAAACAGAAATGCCTTCAATATTCCCATACACACCCCCCAAACTGCTCATACATGACACACACACCAGTTTTTATCTCAGTGCTCTGTTTCACCTCCATGGCTCCAGGCATAAACTGCATTTTAGACTTTACATTAAATACATTAGGATGGACTGGATGCCCAGTGAAACTGGAAAACACTTCTGCCACATCTGCCTGGTTTAGAGTTGGGAAAGTATCTCCTGTCTTACCCAGTTACTGAACAAGGACTTGCAGATGTAATCCTGATTCTGAATGGATGTTGTCTGTGGGATAAGCACTGCCCCAGCCATGCTGTGGTTTTTCTCACACTCTAAGTATAAAACACATGCATTTCATCCCCCATTCAAAGCACTGCAAGGAAGCTGCTGTCTCAGAGGTGACCTCCAGCCTGACAGAACAAAGTTTTGCTTTACTATCCATCAGTCTGTCCCCCATGGAGAATTGCCTGCTACAGGATTTGTGTAGAATGCATTTGATTTAGATAGAAACATTTAGTGAAAAATTCCCTTCAAACTCCAAATACTTGGTTTTGCATGCAGACTGCTCAGCTCCATGCAGTCCTTGGCTTATCAGTGATAGGCAGGAACAAGCAGGCGGTCTTTGGGAAGGGCAGAATTTAGATCAATTACAAAATAATTATTTAATGGAATGATCAGTGCCGTTGCCTTCTGCACAGAAAAAGATGCCAAATGTTGCCTGACTGTTTTGTGTTGTCCATTTTCTTTCTTTCTTTTTTTTTTTTTTGAGCTATGGTAACTCCACTGGGCCAACATATTGAAGTATACACATATTTCCTATGATATTTCATTTCAGTTATTAATAATTACATATCTCAATTAGACAGCAACAGCTTTGAGGCAGGAATTGTCTCCTACTCAACAAAATGGATCAAAATTTTAGCCAAGGCTTCTTGATATAAATGGCAGCATTAACAGTTTTCACATTTACTGCTACTCAGTGCACCAGTCCTCATTTGCTGTAGCTGAGGGTGCTTTGAGGATATAAATATATAACATTTAAAAGAATTGCTCAAGAAACAATTTTACACTGAGATTTCTTTCAGAAACCCCACAGTTTAAATATCAATTTAGTCCTACAGACCAAGTAAAATCCTGGTATATGATTTAAATGATTAAAGGAACTTTCATTTGCTCATAAGAAAACTCACTAAAAAGCCCTTGTACATTTAGGGCACCAGCTCTCAGTTTGTGTGGGATACCAACAGCATAATCAAGATCCATTAATTAGCAGAAATAAATGATAAAACTGGAAAAACTGTGCCAGCATTAAGTCTTGTTTCAGATGATTTTATGTGAAGAAAGAAGCACAAGCATTTTCCCTTTGCCTCTGGATGAATTTTCTTGTCAGTATGGCAGGACAACACCAGGAATTGCAAAGTGTGCCAGTGGTCTATGTGAAATGCTTCAGACTGCATAATAATTAGAGAACAGGTGGCCTGAAAAACAGGCAATTTAAAATTAAAAAAAAAAAAAAAGAAAAAAGAAAAAAGAAAAAAAAAAAGAAAAAGGAAAGAGGAGTGAAAAGAGAATAACAAGATAGCAAGGATGCCAGTAATTCCACTTAGAAACCTTATCCTGTAAAAATACAGCAGATTTTTAATAAGCTCTCAGAGGTGAGCACCACGAGATTCCGACTTTGCATCATGCTTTAATGCACAGGTTCACGCTGCACCAATTCTGCTGCTGATTATCCCACACTAATTGAAAAATACAGTGGTTTTGCCCATTTGCTGTAAACTCCTGACTGCTCAGGATGTGTGTACAACGTGTCACAGATCCTGGTGCTGCCTGTGGCACGGTGACCTCAGCGGGATGGGGAGCCAGGTTTGGCTGAGCTCCTCCCTTGCTGCACAGCTGGATGCCCACCACCAGCCCTGCCCAGACTGAAGCCCCCCTGTTCTCCCTGGCAGCAGTGCCCCTGTAGCACACACACATTTCCCCAGCCAGGAAAAGAAGAATTAGCTAATGTGGCTTCTGGACTGCAACCAGCAGAGGATGGGCCCCCTGAACCGCTGTGAAATCCCTTCTGCTGCTGGCCTCCAGTGATGCTGTGCCAGCCAGCCTTTAATTCCAGACATTCCCAGGCTGCAGCAAAGCCCAGCTCTGCCTCTGCTCACCAGGGGCTGGCTGGGAAGCAGTTACAGACCCCGGAGCAAGGGATGTCTTCTGTGGCTCCTAATGATTCCTGCGGTTAATTCAGGAACGCCACTGACAGTCTCCAGGGAGAGCTACACTTACTTTTGCTTAGCTGCTGGCATGACTGCTGTAAAATAAAGGCTTTAAAAGAAATCCTTGCAGGGGAATTTCTTACACTGAGAGGGAGTCCTCAGGAAAAAGGAAAGTTGTAAAGTACTCTGTAGCATTACAGGTGTTACTCGGGGTTCACCGAGAGGCTATTCAAACATTAATATTTGCCTAAATATCTTTAGGAAAATTATCTGCATTTATTTTACAATTCTACATACCTTGCACATTCCTTGCAAGTAATAGTTACCTTTAAACACTGCCTAAAATATTTACTGCAGCAAATTATTTCTGTAATTAAACTGACTCCATAAATTGCCCAGCATCAACATCCCTGCCTTGTCAAAAAAAAAAACAAAAAAAACAACCCAAAACCAAAAGCTCAACATCAAACAAAGACCCTCAGCTGTGGATTCTTTGGTTCTGTTGAATGACACACACTATGGCTTCCTTCTTCTTTGGCTTTACCAGAATAGGAAGAAAACCCAACTTTTAAAACAGAATTTTCAAGACACAAAATTTATGCAAACTCATTCTCATTATTTTGACTTGAAAACTTGTTTTCCTTGTGATTCCTGTGCTTGTATAATTATTACATCCTGAAAATACAGTGCTGCCCAGCAGCTACAAAGCCTTTCCCAGGTGAGCTCAGTTCTCAAGGTATCACCCCCTTCAGCTGCACAGCTCTCACTGGAGCCTGCAGCCACCACAGGAACTGCTCCCAAAGCCTTTCTGATTTTAATACAAAATTAAGGTTTTTGTTGCACAAATCCATGGCAAATTGAGGAATATCCTATCAGGACCTGAGAATAATAAAACTTTCCTTTCACTTTGCTGGTTGGAAGACACATCCTGGCACTTTTGGGAAATCACAGGTACCTGGGAGCTCATGGACGGATGGGAAATGCGCTTGTCAAGTTCAGCAAGGACAAACTCCCAGCAAAAAACTCCCTCACAATTGGCACTAATTGGGTGTTAAATTGACAACTGGAACTGAAGCATCCTGACAGCACGAGGGGTGGGCCCTACAGGTAGAAATTGAAAACCATTTACTGAAGCAATGTTGGAAAGACTGAACAATCATAGGGCAGCTCAGAAAATCATGGGGAAGGCTCAACTCAATTTTTCACAGTGTCACTTCAGCACTTTGCATGCATACTTGGACAACATTTCACTGACAGGAAGATAAAGTTTTCAGATCAATATACTGAAGAGCACACAAGCTTCTAATGCTTTACAAACAAAATGCTCAATATTAGCTACTCTTTTTTCAGAATATCAACATTTTTTGTGGGTCTAGAAAACATGACCAAAACATTTAAGTGAATAACGCTAAAGTAACATATACCATTTATTTTTATTTAAAAAAAAAAGAAATTAAAAAAACGCATCAATTCCAAACAAAAAACAATTTTAAAAATTTAATAACAACAACAACAACAACAACAACAACAACAATAATAATAATAATAACTGGTCAACTTTTAAGTTCTTCTCCACATCACAGACATTTTCCTACTCCGTGAGAGAAAATACAGGCAGCTGAGGAGGTGCCTGGTGTTTTGCAGTCTGACCCTTTAAGATGCTGGATTCATAAGTAACTGATAAAATGCCTCTTTGAAGTTATTACCAGTGCTGTTCTATAGCTGATGTTCAAGGGGTTTAAGTTGTGTCTATGCTTAAACTGTGGTTATATCATGCCCCAGGCTGGAGATGAAGGAGCTTGAAAGTGTTCAACTTTATTCAGTAATACTCCCAGAATATACAGAAATGAGATTTGTCAGTGTCTGGAGATATACCTTGTTTCTTAAATCTTGGAGAAATCAGTAAAATATTTTTTACACTGTAGTAGAAAATTTAGACGCTATTGGGTCAGTCAAACTGTTCTTTCTTAGATTTATGCTTTATATTAAAATTTCTTCATGGAACTTGTTCTCAGTTAGAAAAGAAACAAATGAAAGTTGTGCAGGCTCAGGAATATTTTTTAAAAACCCAATACTTTTATCACACTTCTATAAAATGTTGTCTGCTATATTTATTGTCTTTGCAGTAACATTTAATTATGGAGAGTTTTTCTTAGCTAGTTATACTCCTGCTTACTAAGCTGATTAAGGCTGCAAACTGGAGCATTCTGTGCAGTACACAGTCACCTCTTCCCTTTCAAGCACACAAAAGGCAAGGGGAATTAGTATTTTTCATAAAAAATACAGTAGCAAAATAATTGATACATTTCAGCTTCTCGGAATTTATTAAACTTAAGCAGGAAAATTAGCGTATAATTATGGTTGCAAAACAACAACAAATATCTAAGGCTCAGAAGGCAGTGTTAACTTTGCAACATTTCAGACACTAAATATTTTATGGCATGCATTTAAATCATAGAAAAACATACAAATGTGTATTAGGAAGAAAAAGGGCAGAATCTATTTAATATGGTGTTGTGACTGCTGTTCTGTGAAAATTTTTACAAAGCATTAATGTAGGACTATAGTCTGGGAAACTTCTGCTAGGATTTTGCTGCTCCTACGTGTCACAAGGATTTTTTTCACTCAGGGAAACATCGTGTAATTCATCCCTCAAAATACTGCCAGCCTCAGTTATGTGCATTTCTGGTTTGCATCACTTGGGTACAACAGAATTTCCAGGCAGCCACCATAATCACAAGCTCAGGGCAGGAATGAAAAGCAAAACGTGAGGAAGGAACTTGTTTAATTAAAACCTTATTTATTTTGCCCGATTGCATGACTCAAACTTCAACAGAATTGGTCATGATTTTAGGCAAGTAACATTTTACCATTTCCTGGTGAAGACAGAAAATGCATGTTGTGAAGAAATCAAGGACTGCACAGAGCATGGATAATATAGAACATCCAGCTCCAAGCTGTTTATAAGGGCTCTCTGCATTTCCAGGTTGGGGTTTTACAGTAGCTCAGCCTGAGGCACTTGACTGTGAAAATAGGATGCCTCTCCACTGCTCCTCCCACAGGAAAATTGCTTCTCCTCTACAGGCCTGAATCCAAGCTCCAAACATCAAGGGGAAAAAAAATCTCTGTTGCTCCAAACAGAAAAGTTGCCCAGCTCCCTCATCCAAGCCACACAAGAAAATCTGCATTTAACGGAGCGAGAAGACACAATCCACATAATCCAGAAGCAGTCACAGATGGAAAACACCTCCCTGAGCTCCGCACAAGGAGCTGCCCTGGCCATGCTGGTTCTGAGCCTCCCCAGCACAGCCTCACTGCCTTCCTCCCACCAGGATCTTCAGAGCTCCTCTCAGAGCCTGGACAGGCACAGAGGTGCCCCAGGGCTGCTCCTCCCTGCCACTCACTGCCCAAATCGCTCCTCACAGACAAAACAGGAAAATGCTCTTTGGGGACTGGAAACTGGGAAATCCCAGAAGGCTGGAGGAAGTATTGCCTGGGAGCAGTGTGACACAGACAGCACCAGCCTGAGGGGCTGCTGGTGGATTTTTGTGTCTGCACCTAAATTTGGATTCATTTATCAATAAGCCAGAGAACATAAACACAAACAACCTTTGTGGCCTTCATTCCCTCGTTTGTTCTCTCCACACTTTGTGAGGTTCAACAAAGAAAACAAGTGCCAGATTCTGCCCCCTGGATGGAGCACCCTGGATGCAGAGACAGGCTGGAACAAGAGGCTGAGAGATGACCCAGGAAGGGTCCTGGCCCTGCCCAGGGAAGGGGCACAGCCTGAGGCTGCCACAGCTCCAGGAGCCTTTGGGCAGCGCTGCCAGGGGGGCACAGGGGGGATTGTTGGGGGTCTGGGTCATTGGATGATCCTTGTGGATCCCTTTGTTATAAATACATATGATATGATTGGTTTTTCACAAATATTAAAATGAATACTGTATGTGTTACATTAGAAAGTTATGCTGTATTAATGTAGTTTATTTTAGTAATGTGATAAATACAGTTTTTAGGCTATTAGCATAATATTAGAATAAAAACTGTGTGATGTAAAATGCTTTTTGTAACTAGCTCAAGGAATAAAGACAATTAAGAAATTCTTCACACCATCCTATCTGGATAGAGATGATAGCAGCAGACACCAAATCCCAACAAGAAGAATTTATTGCCTTCATTATCACAGAATTTGAAACTTTGTGGAGCCACAGAAAAGTGATTTACAGGATGGAATAATGGGGGAGAAAAGCTGAAATTAAGCAGAGACACTCAAAGCCAAAAGGAATGTTTGAATCATGTATAAGATTTATGAATATGCAATAGCTTATTGTTTTTAAGGGCAGATCCTTTGTTAGCAAGGGGTATCTTGTGATAGAATGCCAGGTACCCAGATGTCTGTCAATTTTGGGTTTTTTCTGTCTCTTATTGCCTTATTTTTATTATTAAACTTTTAAAATTTTAACAAAAGTGAACTGTGTTTTTCCCACCTTCTACCTGAGGACATTCCATGATTCTCATTACAAACAACTGCTCTTATATTAACTACCCCAGATTTTTGCTTAAAAACATCTCTTAAACGAGGTCCTAACCCATTTAAAGCATCAGGAACAACACATGTTCCATAAAACAGGAGCTGCAGTGCCCCAAACACGGCCTCCTGATGCTTTCTCACTTTATTACCACTGTCATTGTGAATTCTGTCTCTGTGGAAGAACAGTGGCGTTTGCTACAGCCCGGATTTCACAGCACATCTGCCGTGGTGCTGGGAGTGCATGCAGAGGAGAGGGAGAAAATGCAGCAGAGAACAGCAAGTGCAAGTTCCACCTAACTAATCGAGTCCACAGGGACAGCATGCAGTGCCACAAGACATATCACTCCACACTTGAATGAGGTTGTCAGCCACGGGGAGGCTGCAAACTGCTGACAGGATGGGGAGGCTTCTAAAGAAGCTTTGCAAAGTACATACCTGCTTCTGGGGGTGAAAGAAAGAAAGAAACCAAGCACAAAAAGGTATTTGCAAATCTGTCGCTCAGTATTCTGTTGCTGTGAATAAACCCAAATTCATTTGAGGTGTGCTGCACGAACACAAAAAAGATTACCCTGCAGGGTTCTCAAAATGCACATTTTTACATGTGCAGAAAAAAATAACATGGGACTGATAGGAATAAGGTGATATAAAGATATTAGAGAATGTCCAAAGGAGGCACACAGAGCGTGAAGCTGGGCCAGGGGATGGTTATGTTGGAGATCAGGGACAGGCTCTGCTTCCCCAGAGGTGCTGGCACTGCCCAGGGAATGGGCACGGCCTGAGGCTGCCAGAGCTCCAGGAGCCTTTGGGCAGCGCTGCCAGGGGGGCACAGGGGGGATTGTTGGGGGTCTGGGCAGGGACAGGGGCTGGGCTGGGTGATCTTTGGGGATCCCTTCCAACACAGGAACTTCTCTTCCATGATCCTGTGAAAATACCATGTGGCAAAATAAATGCAATATGAATATAGCCCAAAAAAGTAAAAGAAAAACTAGAATATTTGTGGCATTTTATAGAGAAATCTCATAAATTCAGGAAGCACTTCTTTGCAGATGTGTGAGCTCAAGTAGAGTTGTTCATTTTGAGCTTGATCCTACCAAACACAATGACAAAAATTGTCATTAAAAGTGCATATTGCTCAAATTCATTCTAAGAGCTTCACGAATGAAAGCAAAAGATTTGCTACGGTCCTTTACTCAAGCCATTGAAGAAAGACACCACACTTTAAAAGGTGTTCACATTAATTCCTCCTATTAGTCTCACCCCAGATTACTTCATTTATTACAGCAAATACACTAGGAATGCATTTATTACTCTATATCCATGCAGAACAGCAATGAACAAGCACCTTTGAAGTGTGTGCAGTTGCATTGCAACACTGCAGAAGAGTCTTTATGTCTGGAAGCTGTTTCCCCTGGAACAACTGAGCAGTTTCATAAAAGAAACTACAGATCTCTGTCATCCTGTTTAGCTAAATTTCTCTGCACTTCACAAACTTTGGTGTGAGACCCTTTAACCAACAGGAGGAACTGTGTTCAGGCTTTTATTTACAAAATTATTTGTGTCCTGTTTGTATCCTATAAAATTAATCGCAGTTTCAGTTTTATTTTGCTGATATATTCTATTCATTAGGACCAAATGCTTTTACTCAGTGCCTTTCCACCCACTAACACAAACCATTATTTAAGTATCAGTCCTGTTCCAAGAATTTCTTAGGAGTTGAATTTTCAGTGTTTTTTAAAGGTACATTTGAGAACATACAACAAATTCTGCTTGTGCGTGCATTGTTTCTGTTTGTGCAAAACTTATTTTTCTATTTATTCTCCAAAGCACCTGATTAAATGTTTGTAAAAACATACATGACTATGAAAAGCACCAGCTACTGAACAACAGTGTAGAGGAAAAAAAATGTAGCAAAGATCTACATAATTAGCTTTGCTTCTGGAATGTTTTCTTTGAAGCAGTTAACCACCAAATAGAAGATTTGTTTGAAGATTATACTAGAACTTTCAACATGTAAAAAGCACATGGCAAGCAATATTTGACAAAAGCACATTTATATCCAGAAAATGCAGCAAAAATGGGGCAGACATTTGATATCTCACACTCCACAGTGTTAAGCCTCTCTGCACTAATTCACTCTATCCTGTTTTACTGAGTCTCCTTCACTCAAAGCCTGGCAAAAATGGAAAAAAGAAGGTCCAGGTAAGTCATTGGGCAAAAAAAAACAGTCAATAAAGTCCCAGAATGAAGGACATACCCTAGGTGTGCAAATACTTTGGCAGGGGAAGAACTCAAAAGGCTGCAGCAAGAGGGTGAGTGGAAAAGCCAGGAGGAGGAACCAGGTAAGTGCAGATGTACTGTGAGCTCTGCACAGGAGGTTATTTTTAAATTGCAGTGGATAAGAAACCACGGAGGGTGACAGAGGACAAACCACAGCCCAGCTTCAGGGAAAGGAAAGCATTTTGCTTGTGACATCCTGTGCACCCTTAAGTTTTGGGAAGGATTGCCAAGAAGTATAATTGAGGGAGCCTCTGCCCCCCAGTCAGGGAGGATGAGGAGCAGCTCTGAAAGCTGAGGAGCCCCTCTGCTCCCACTGACTGCCCCCCAGCCTGGAAGCACTCTCAACACTCACAAGCCACAGGAAAGAAAAAAGTCAGAAATATGGATGATTTTTGTGGAGAGGGAGAAAAAATAGAGAAGAATTCCAAAAATATTCTAAGTCATTTTAATGAATAAACCAAAAATTTCTTTCTCACTATGGGAACAAACTTTGCTTCTTACTCATTTCCGTCTCTAACATGCAGTGTTTTAATTATGCAGCAGTCTCAACAAATAGATTGTCACAGCATTTTAGCTAATTCTATTTAAAATGCCAGCAGAAGATGGGATAATGTCTTCCTTGGTTTGGCTTAGTTTAACCTACCCACTTCTATTCACCAGTGACTCAAACAATTCAGGATATTATAACCACCAAAAAAACCCCCTTACAATAGTAGAAATATTTAGACCTGGGTATACCCTGAAAATCAAAATACCACAAAGTACAAACCCAGGATTCTCCCCAGCTACTCAAAATAATTTTAAAAGCTCTACTAAAATATTCCAGGAAGAATGGGTTGAATAAAACATTTTAAGATGTGAAATATGCACACTGCTGTCTCTGTGAAATTGAGATACGTTACTAACCCCAGAGAAACAAACAAGAACAGATACCAAATACCTGACAGAAATGTAAATTGACACAGCACCAAAAGTCACTGGATAAAAAGCTCATTACACCTCCTGACCCTGAGTCTCTCCTGGAAAGTGGCTACACTAGGGAAGATTTGGGAATGCACTTGATCTGTGTTCTCTTCAATAACAGAGCTATTGACAGTCCCTATATTGTACTATATGCTATTCGTTTATCCATGGAAATTCCAAGATTACTGTGAAATTAACTGTTATCCATAATTTTGTCTAGATTTTTTTTTACTCAACCTCAGCAGCCAGCTAGTAAGACAATAATGCACTTGGTTGTTCAGAAGGAATTGAGCTTTAGTGATAAACAATTAAGGTATTTATACCTGCTCACTACCAAGCATGCATTTCTGAACAGTTCATTCTCTTCTAAGAATAATTCTAAGGATAATTCATCCCTGATGGATACAGATGGCTCACACAAGTGCAAGGCTGATTCACTGACTGGAGGTAACACACTGAGCTACAGAATAAACTAATGCATGGCAACAAGCAAAGCTTTAGGGCAGCACAAAAGCTGGGACACTGAAAAATATGACAATTTGCCCTGTGTTATTTTCCTGATTTTGGGAGTAAATTACAAAATCCATGGCAATAATGTTATTCTATATATGTGCATAGACCCCCACTTAAATTAGGACATCATAATGTGCTGTGCAGGCCACAGTTTCCTTTTTGGTTCTTGTTTTTTAAAAATCCTGAGAGCATAAACAACTTGATTCATCAGGCTAGAGATAGAACACGAGCTATAGGGGTAACAACCTTTTGGAATGCACAGGAACACATTGCAAAGAGCTGCTTTGGTAAAAATCTTCAGCTGACAGAGGTGAGGAGTGGTGACTAATGCTACAAAAGTAAGGATGTGAACACATTCGTGGGTTTTTTTGACAAATGGAATATGAGTGCTTTTGTTGGAAGGAGCGGGTTAGCTAACTAGGAAACCATGTCCTTACAGCCAGGTACATTTAAAGCACAAATCTATGGATACTAGAGAACCATTCTGGAACCACAAAGCACCTCAGTCTGCAATTCCTTGGAGGAGTCTGAATGACTGAAGACCTCCTCACATCATTCATTTATACATTCAGAGAAAAAAAAAACAAATCTTGCCTTACCCGGCCAACTAGGATTGGTTCAGGTCCAGAAAATTCTTCCAATACAAACATTTGATTCCAAACCCAGCCTCTCTTGGAACGGTGCAAAACTCTCAGTTCTTCATTTAGCCTCTTTAGTCCTGTACTGGATCCACTGGGTAGTACTTGAGATTGATTCATTGGAGCCATATAAATGGAAGGAAGGACAGTAATCCATAATATTATTAATGGAGTCCATGTATCCATGAGCATTTCCGTGAGTCTTTCTGGCATTGTACCTCAGGCTAGGCAAATCACCACAGAAATGAAATTATTATTTTGCTTTCCTCCAGACTGTAGCAATCCAATTCATCACGCAGTACAGAACATTTACTTACAGCTCCTCCATGTGTTTACAGCACAGTCAAGGTAAAAATAGCTTAGATGATAAAAACATGATCCATTGAGTTTTCCAGTCATTAAAGATTCCTGGTAGGGAAAAGAAAAAAGAAAGTTCAATCAGTGATTATAGAACTTAGGAAAGAATTCTGAAACATCTTATTTACTTTTACATCATTAATAAGCCATGTTGGGTTTTAAATTTGTAGTTCATAATATTATTGCATAGTTAAATTGATTCTGTGTATTCTTTCAATGCCTGAAACACAGAGAGAAGACCCAGAGGAATGATTACACATACTTAGGGCAACATTTAGGCCTAAGGATTGGATGGGGCTGGCAGCAACCTGGTCCAGTGGAAGGTGTCCCTGCCCATGGCAGGGAGGTGAGAAGGGAGGGTCCTGAAGGTCCCTCCCAGCCCAGTGCAATTCTGGGATCTTGTAGATCCCAGACCTTGCAGTTCATCTGAGGGGCTGCAGCAGCTCCCAACCTTCTCCTACTCTGTTAATGTGGTCAATCACAAACAATACTCTGGCACATCAGCAAATCAAAATATGTTCTTGCATTCTTACACTTCTTTCCTCCTCAAGAAAAAAAACACACAAACTCCTCCTGGTGTGCAAGGCTCCAGCAGGGCAGTGTCTCTTTAGCCATCACCTCTCTGCAGCAGCACCAGTGCCCAGCAAACCCTTCCCAGCCCAGCAGGGAACCAGCACTGCTAAATCCTCTGTGGAATCCATGATTCCCAAACAAGGCCACTGCCAGGACCTAAGGAAACTCATTTATTACATCTGCACTACAGGTCTCACTGTCTCTCCCTCACTTGCAGAGAAAACACGCAGTCTAGTTTCATTTCAAAGACATTTTCCTACATGGACACTTGGGAGCATTTTGTCCTTCTTTCCTTGCCCACCCTTTGATGTATGAAAAGGTCACACCAGGTTTCATCTCAGAGTAAATATCCTTTGAATGGAAAGGCAGGTGAACATAGCAGGGCTGGTGCCAGAGGGATGGGCAAAGCCAGAAATGCAGCCATGGATCACATGGAAAATGAGATGGGATGTGGCTCAGAGAGAAGGGCTCCATCACAGGGTTATGGGGTTATGTGGGAACAGTCCTGATACATTTCTTTGATTCATATCCAAACAATCCCAGGAGATACCACTATCTACAAGAGAGTAGGAATGCCTATTCTTAAACTTACATTGTATTTTAGGCTGGTTTTCTTCTACTTTAAGTTTAATTCCCAGTGTTGTATGTTCATGAAAATCGTGCGAGCTTAGTAGGGTTTTTGTTGGGTTTTTTT
>VXBR01010369.1:1192791-1206916 GCA_013400215.1 Cisticola juncidis
GGGGGGGGGTGGGGGTGGTTTGCTGTTCTTTTTTAAGGTTCATACACACTTGTGGCATAAAATATGCAGAACACCTTTTACATGACCAGTAGAAGTCAGCTGTTCTTTTAAAAGCAAACAACATAGAAAGTATTTTTTTTTAAACTTCAGTAATTGCCAAAGCAACTGTGAAATCTGCTGCATGAAAACCTGAAACTGTGAGAAACTTGTCTTGTTAGAAGGAGAGAGGAGCTGCTACCAAAGTGAAACTCAATTTCTCAAGCAGCATGGAAGAATGGTGAGCTAATAGTGCAGTGCTCTGACAATGCATCCAGAATGAGGGGAATATCCATTACAGGAGAACCTGGAGCTTTATAGGCCTCATTGCCAACTGGGGTGGAAATAAACGAATCACAGAACACAGCAAGCTCCAGCGAGAACGTTCTGGGGAAAATGTGAGAGGAGCAAGAGAGGCTTTAAACGTCTTGACATCCTCTCAATCCCAGGGAAGGAAGAGGAGCAAACAGCCTAATGATGGGATGCATCAGTCACCCTTGGAAAAGCCTCCTCACTCCAGGGAATTAAGTGGAGTTTACTGCTGCTGCTTTCTGGCACATGTTAAACAGAGATTTCTTTTCAGGGGCATGACTGGTGGTAGAAGGTATCAAAAGAGAGAAACAGCCAAATCTCAGTCAAAGTGGTTTTGCTCAAATGGGATCCTCTTTGTATCTGACTGGATGAGAGGGTGCCTGTGCATGCCAGAACACAGATTTTTCTGATTTCTTCAATGGAGCAAGAACCAAAACACAGGAGGAACAGAACCACTGTAAAACAGAGCAAGAGACAGCATCTTCAACCAACACCTAGGATTAAATTCAATATGGGGGCAGAAACTGAAAACGCAGCTTAAGGGTCCTTTTTAGGACTTGAACAGAGCCAGATGTAGCATATTCTTCTCTTTTTAGTGTTACTGTTTCTGGGTGAAAAATCACTTTGTATACAAACCCTGGGAACCTCTCAGAGTAAAGGGCCCAAGTGGGAGTGACTGACTTCCTTACACTTCCAGCACAGGTTGGTATAGCTCTTTTTATCAACAGGACCAAATAATAATAAAGCATTTCCTTTCATGTTCAAGGAGCTTCTTGAAAACAATTCCTAATTAATCTTCACAGCCTGCCTTCTAAAAGAAACTAAATAAATGAGACAACACGACGCTCCCAGAAACATTTTTGGCTGAAGGAAGAAGAGGATATTTGGTTTTCACACTGCCACTCTCAATCCTTAGAAAGCATCAAGTTCATTCCAGTGCATTCCTCCTCGGTTCCTCCCCCAGACTTCCTGCTTGTTACTCTTCATTTACTCCAATCAAATGCAGGTCCTTTCCACTCACACTAAAGCAGAAGATTCACTGTGACTGGGCTGTCCTCGTGCTAGCTCTGTGTTCAGCAGTACCTCAAGGCAATCGAGCCCAAAGCAGAAACATTAACAATGCACACACCGAGCCCTTGTCCTGTGGGTGGCACAGCCCCCGAGGAGCAAAGCTACAGGCTCAGGGCACACAGGGCTGGGAGACTGAGCCTGACAGCAGAGCTGGGCACTGCAGGGCAAGGGAAAACCAGGGGTACTCGGGCACGTCCCAGTTCTGCAGGGGAATGTGGAGCTACCCAGCTGGATAAAGTTCTTACAGCTCAACTGCAGCAGCCTTGTAAGAGTTAGCTGAGAAACAGGCTCTCATGCAGGCTCTGTCAGTGAATCAGGGCCTTTAGGCAATGCAGGGAGGTGCCATTGCCCCCAGGTTTCCTTACCAAATCTGGAAATGACTTTTCTGCCCCATTCCTGGGAGCAGAACACCATGTACATGGCTGGCAGCTGATGGAAGGCATTTTAAATATGTGGCCCAGCAATTTCCACAGTGGCTAATGCAAAAATTGAGAAGTAGCTAGCAGTTAAATTGTAATCCTCTGGATTAAATGTACAGGAGGGGATGACAGAGCTCTTGAACCAGGCTGTGATAACTTATTAAAAGCCATGTGTAAAGGCAGACTTGGAGATCAAGGAAGACCAGAAGGTGAGGCACAGTAGCACTTTCCCTTCTTGTATTATGCCATGTTCTAAAGCAGTGGTATGGAATGGCAGCAAAATTATTCCAGTGGAGCCAGAACAACCTTCTAAGCAACAAAAAGAAGAGAAGCACATGGTCCTTCAAGAGTGTTACAGAAACACAGAATGGTTGGGTTGGAAGGGACATTAAAGCTCATCCAGCCCCACCCCAGCCATGGCAGGGACACCTTCCCCTGTCCCAGGCTGCTCCAGCCCCAGGGTCCAGCCTGGCCTTGGGCACTGCCAGGGATCCAGGGGCAGCCACAGCTGCTCTGGGCACCCTGTGCCAGGGCCTGCCCACCCTGCCAGGGAACAATTCCTGATTCCCAAGATCCCATCCAGCCCTGCCCTCTGGCACTGGCACCCATTCCCTGCCTCCTGGCCCTCCAGCCCTTGCCAATTGTCTCTCTCCATCTTTCCTGCAGCTCCCTCAGGCCCTGCAAGGCCACCCTGAGCTCCCCCAGAGCTTCTCCTGTGCAGGTGAACAATGCCAGCTGTGCCAGCCTTTCCTCCCAGCAGAGCTGCTCCAGCCTCTGCTCGTGCTGGAGCCTCCTCTGGGCTCTGCAGCAGCTCCAGGTCCTTGCTGGGCTGGCCAGGGCTGGAAGCAGTGCTCCACCTTCATCAAGATTATGCTGATGCTGATAAAAGTATAATTTTTGCTTTTAATCTCCACATGTTCAGATTGCCTTGGGCTGTTGTCTTAAACAAAACTTAAGTGATCTTCTGAGTGGTTTCCCAGTACACTGTCAAATATATACAACTCCAGATCAACTTTAATCCAGCAAAGCTGTTTACAAAACAGCTTTGGTTCTCCATTCATGCCTGAGAGGGGAAAGTGATATTTAAAATACAAAGAATATCTTTCATGTAGCAAATAGATGAAAGAAAATGCTCCACTATGTCATGGAGCAGAGATTCAAACAACTGCCTTATGTTTTCAGAAACTTAAGACTGTATTCATAAATTTTGCTCTCCATGCACAGCCCACAGAGAAATGCAGATAAAGCTGAGTGGTTTGTTTTCCACTCTGGTGCTGATGGAGTTTTAGAAATATATTTTCTGCTCACAGGAACTTGCATCATGGAACACCACTCATAAAACTCAGCCATGGAGTGCTTGAGCCTGGTACAAGTATGACACAAAGTGACTACCAAGAGGTTTCTAACCCAACAGGAAGACATAACCAGCACACAGCTTCAGAAAACAACATCACACACACTGGGACCTCTTCTGGAACTCAGATCTGTGCAGGTTACAATGCATGCCTTGCACAGAGTCAGAGCCAGGTGTGGCAGTGGACACTTAAAGAGATAGAAAAGCTCATTTTGTGTATGAGTGGAGGAAAGCACTTCTGATAGAGCTCATTGCACTGCAATCATTTTAAAATCATCTTGTAGCTTTAAAATGTGACCACTGGAATGCAGTAATTTGATAAAAAGATTAAGAGTTAGTAACAGTAGTTGAAGCTATAAACTTCCCATTGAAAAAGAAGCAAAGTAAGATGATGAAAAGCTTTAACAAAGTTGTTTTTTTTCTTTTTTTCAAAGCATAGAATATTCATCCGGTCAAACAAACCACTTTATTCCAATGCCAGTGCATTGATTTACACCATTATCTCAGTTTAGAAGATTTTAGAGCCACTCTAGTGTTTCTCCACACAAGACACACAGAGGGTTGTTGTAAAAACTGCAGCAAAATTTTTTCATTATTTCATTTGCAGCGATGATAAGCAGCCTCTCAGCCCTTTGACCTCATTATTTTATTGAGATGGATTTTATGAGTTACTAAACAACTGTTATTAAGGTAAAAAAAAAATCTTGGGTACTGCTTTTTTAAAATGAGTTACACCAGAAATATCAAAAAGCAACCTAATATTTTTTGCCCAAAAGGGGTTTTTTTTTTGGTAGAATTTTCAGGATCCACTATATTTTGTGCATTAAATATGTAATTTCTATCTTAGATGCTAATTTAATATAAGCAAATCCCCATTACAATACAAACAATCTCAAATAATTGATGAGAGGTCTTCATTTAATGACCACCTAGACAGTGCCAGCCAGTGCCATTTCTCACCATTATTTTTGACCCAAAGGTGTGGAATATCTGTTGATTCTAAATTTTTTTTCTTCATACCATTCTTGTTTCTTAAACTTTTCAGGTTTGTTCTTACCTCTCTAGGTATTGGCTACACTACAGCTTTTGCTTCCTTGCCCCCTTTCTCAAAGATTCAGAGAAGGTCCTGTCCCTCCAGAGGAAGCAAAATGATGCAGTGGGAAGAGTGATTATCTTTGCTTCACCCATCCCTGTTTGGCAGCACAACCAAGCCTTACATTTTCAGGAACAGAAATAAAAAGCCTTAATGCAGTCGCACTTGTAGGAATTCTTCATCTTCATAGAATCCCAGAATGGTTGGGTTGGAAGGGTCCTCAAAGCCCACCCTGCCCCACCCCAGCCATGGCAGGGACACCTCCCCCTGTCCCAGGCTGCTCCAGCCCCAGGGTCCAGCCTGGCCTTGGGCACTGCCAGGGATCCAGGGGCAGCCACAGCTGCTCTGGGCACCCTGTGCCAGGGCCTGCCCACCCTGCCAGGGAACAATTCCTGATTCCCAAGATCCCATCCAGCCCTGCCCTCTGGCACTGGCAGCCATTCCCTGCCTCCTGGCCCTCCAGCCCTTGCCAATTGTCTCTCTCCATCTTTCCTGCAGCTCCTTCAGGCCCTGCAAAGCCACCCTGAGCTCCCCCCAAAGCTTCTCCTGTGCAGGTGAACAATGCCAGCTGTGCCAGCCTTTCCTCCCAGCAGAGCTGCTCCAGCCTCTGCTCACAGGAGAACTTGTGGTAAAGTTTTTTAATTTGCCATTAAAGCAGAAGAAACCCAAATTCCAATGAATAGAACTATCAAGACACCATATCCAGCACATAAACATGCCATCCTCGCCTGCATAACTTAGCTCCATACCCAGTCTGTTTCCAGCACATATCCATTAAATTGTACCTGAACTTGATTTAAATCACCTTGGGTAAGGCAGCACGCTCGTGTTTTCCTCCAAAGGAATGAATACTTCTTGCCATAAATAATAACACTTGTTCCTCAGTGGATTATCCATTTGTGTAAAGATTACTCACTCACAGAACAGTCAAATTAAGAGGCAGTTCTCCACCTAGGAGCAAGATGAAGAGGGGGTGAGGCTGCAATCAGCCTCGGCAGTGGCTCAGATCCTGCACAGTGCCCACTGCAAAGTGCCACTCGCATGCCCTGGTGAGACTCCCCTGCTCCTCTCTGCCAGCAGAGCTGTGTGCAGGCACTCCCTAACCCAGTTCTGTCAAAATGATCTTGTTAACTTAAACGCCTTTAATAGTAAGGTGTTTTTAAAACCGAATCATTTTGACAGAGCTGGGTTAGCCCATTGCTCATGCTGTAATTCCACCAAGAGCAATTTTCATTTAAGAGGCTCTTACCCCCCCCTCAGCCCCCACAACATGCAAGCTACACATTCCAAATAATTGGTCTCCATTCCCACTCCTTCTCCACTGCAGTTTACTGTCCCTGCAGCTGTGCTATGTGCAATCAACGTTGTAAGACAGGCCAGTGAAATTTGGGCTAACAAAAACAATTTGCAACAAGATCCTGTTCCAAAAGTCTTTTCCTTCAGGATTGTAACCCAGGTCATTGCAGAACTAAGAAACCCATCCACTATAGGACAACAACAGGAAGTTTTGAGAACAACTGTGCTGACAAAAAGCATATGAAGTTTCACTATTTACTTCAGACAGCAGAGAAATCGTTGAATCAACAGAACTGGGTGGCAGAAAAGTTCTGGAGGAGAAACAGGCAATTAGGGACAGCAAATTACCTAAATAAATGCCTGATGGACTCCTGCTATCCCATCACAGCAGTCTGCCGTGGTTTTACTCATGGATGCTGGCAGGTTTGAGGTGCTGGTGTGAGAGCATCGGGAGGGAGCTCCAGCACAGCCCAGTGCCCTGGAGAGGGGCTGGACACAGCCCAGGGGCAGCAGCCACGCTCAGGCCAGCATGGAAATCACCATTCCCCTGTGCTGCAGCAGACTGCACCAGCAGAGATTTTAAGGGACTGCAACATCACCTGGAGTTAGCTGTGACATGGAAAAGCATTAAAGCATTATCCACACATCCCTTCCCTTGGCCAGGCACCTGGAACTGCACAGGGTGGGAAATGAGAGGGGAAATGTTACACAAACTCTGCAATCCCAGCAGGGCCAGGAACCCTTTGTGCTCTCAGAGCTTCCTGCCAATCCAAGTGCAAATCAATCACCCGAGTTTATTCTGATGCACTACTCGTGGCAATTTGCTTATGGCTGCCTGGGAAATCAAAGTAGATTCCTAAAGTGTTATTTATTTCAGCAGCAATGGCAACAGGCACCACCTTTCTCCTGCTTTTGTCTCAGGTGTTCTGCCCTATCCACAAACAGAGAAATTCAGTCTGCAGAGATATGTCACTTTATTTTTTTAAGCTTAGTCATGCTCTGCTACTCTTTCAAGACTTCTGCACCATTCTTAGGTTATTAAGTGAGTTCCTGAGCTCGTGTCAAAAGCTAAAGGACTGGTTTAGGCACAGTGTTAACCTCTGCATCAGATGTGGCTGAGGGAGTCCATGCACTGGGAAAATACAGACATGCAGCTACAGAAATGCAACACTATCTGCAACATTTAGAGCTCTAATAATTACTGAAGGGTTTATTATTCCATCTAGATTGCCATTACCAAAAGCAGGTTACTTCAGTTTTAGGGGTCTATTTCAGAGGTAGATGGAAGGAATATTTAGAAAAGCCTTTCTCTTCTTTCTTTCCCTTACTTTGGTGCTTTACCTGGGAAACAGCACAAGTTGGTGTTCTGGAGTGGAGATGAGGCTGTTCTAGGATATGGGTCCTTATCTGTCACAGCTTCCCTGGGGCTTTGGGATAGAGAGAAAATTACAACATCCACCACACTGAAATACATCCCAGTTATTATTATAATAAATGATTTGTTATTATGTGCCTGCTTAACATGATACTTTATCATACCCACAAAATTTGTTTTATATGACTGGGTAAATATTCCTTTTTATAATTTTTGATGAGTATTTACTATCAGGTAATCCTTTCCTAAAAAAAAACAAACCACAGAAGACTATCTTGACCCAGTGATATCATGCTTATTGTACAACTTCTCTTGGTATCAATATAATTTCTTATTTTTGCTACTCTCCAATACTAAAATCAATATGGGACAACTTTAAAGCTGTCAAGGCTCAGAGTTTTTGTATATAAAGCTGTCAGTCTTTCCAGAAGCAGCCACTACTTTATAGAACCAGAGTGCTTTTAAAGAAACCCACCAAGGGTGTCGTCAGAACCTTCACACTATTTTTATTCTTTATTATTCCTTGCTCTGTGCAGTGCTCTGCACTTCCAATGTGCTACACGTGCTCAGGTACAGGACAAAGAGACAGAATGTGCTACCAAGTTTGCAGCAGAAGGTGAAATTTCCTCCCTAATGAAACAAGCATTTAAAATATTTTAATGTCATTTTGGTTTTGGTTGGTTGGGTGGGTTGGTTTTTGTTAGATTGGGTTGGGGTTTTTTGGCGTGGATTTTTTTTTTTCATGACAGCTGATATTAAAGCCAAAGGTATTAAATGGCAATAGAGCTATTTTAGCTCTACAGAGAAACAAAATGAAATTGCAACCTTCCCTTTCAACTTCTTATACTCAGGCAAAAAGAAAGGTTTGGGTTTCTGGGAGTCAGACACTCCACCAATGTCACATCATCACATAATGCAGGTTCAAAACAAAGAGGAGACAGGGACAAGATTTCCAGAGCGGTCCAAAAGCTTAAACAGAAGAAAAACAGTTGCATCAGCACTGTCTTCATCCCACAGCAAGAGGAAGAAGTGATCTGAAGTAATTTTTATTCTCTGCAGTCCGCTGATTAAAGCGATTTTCCTGCCTGAAACAGAAGCCACTGCGGAGCTGCAGCACCTCAGCCCGGGGCTCCCCTCGCAAGGTGCATCCAGAATTTGAGACTCCATCACTCTGACAGGCCAGAAGGAGAAAAGGCAACTTGTGCTCAACACGAAGCCAGCTCATAAAAAAGGCAAACAGATTGGCCTGCGACTGAGAATGAGGTGTTAACCGTGCTCTGCCTGGGGCATTGTTTATCAGGAGACTTCCAGCAGCTGGGATGTGCTTATCCTGTACTTCCTGAAAAAAATCTTTAAATATTAATGGAGGACATAAATATCTTGCTTTCTGGGCTTCTTTCTCAGCCTTTTTTTTTTATATATATAAATATGTTCAACAGAACTTTCATATTCATTGGCTTTGTTTAATGAATATTGGGTATTCTCTACAGAATTAAACAAAATAGAATACTGAAGGATAAACCCACATGTTTTCCTGACATGTATTCCAATTTAACTAAGATTATAAAATTATGACTGGACATCATGACTTAGTGAAAGCTACATAAACTCTCCGGCCATATGCATGCATTAAAACATCTTTAAGGTGAAAATTCTGAACATACCTGGACTTTTCTAACTGTATACAGTATGACTGCAGGAAACCTCAAATCTCTGCTCAGATATGTGAAATTAGAAGTGAAGGTTTCTAATTTTGCATCACTGAATTTGATGGCAGTTTTACCATCAATTCAGATGAGCTGTTTGGAAAGAATTAGGGCTCTTCAGTGTTAAATTTATTTCTTCAGGAGTCGCCAAACTGAGATTTTGTGGGATTTTTTTTCCCCCCATTCATTTGTTTTCATCTAACTTTTGGAAACACACAAAAAATAAAGGTCAAAGACCAGAACACAGGACTCAATCTAAGCTTCATGACATTAAGTTTTGATGCTCTGTTACTTAAAGGGCAATGACGGCTGTTACATTTAATCCATAAGAGAGATTCACATCTGAAGTGTTACAAAATTCAATTAGAGAATTGCACTCTCTCTTGAGTGCATGCACTCCATTTGCTGTAGTATTTAAAGCTTGGAAATAACATATATGTATAAAAATATATAAGTTCTATATTTGTATTTTTATAAAACATAAACACATAAAATATGTGCATCTGATTCTGATCATCAGAGCCTGCAAAGGAAATGGGTGTAAATGGGAGCTCTCAAATGAGGCTGAGCATTGCTCCCCTGGAAAAAGCCACTTTGGGTGAATGCACACCAAAGCTGAAACTGTGAACCAGGGACTGCCAACACTGTTCTCATAATGTTTTGAATTTCCATATCTGTTGCAAAGACCTGACCAAGACACACTGAGAAACCTCTGTGAGCTTGTCCAGGGCTTGGGCACCGCAGGGTACGGGAGACACCTCCCATGGGAGCCTTCCCTGCCCAGGTCTGGGAGTGGGAGACACTGCTAACCTCAAATCCCAGCCAGGGCGCTCATCATTCTCAATTTCAAACGATTTCCACGAGACACATCATGATCAACACCTTGGCAAATCAATTCTGTGAGTGCTATCACTGCAACCAGCCCATGGATAAAGGCTGCTCTCATGGCTGAGGCAGGTGGAAATCAGATTTTATAGCAGCTGACTCCAGGTAAAAGACTATCTGTTGGTAACTGAACTGCTTCACAGATCATTTTTTCCTTTTCAGCTTGCACTTGCCACTCCAGGTACCATCAGTACCCAATGTATTTTAGGAACAAAATATTATTAATGCAGTTGAAATGCCACTGAGTGGATGTTATTTACGTGGTTGACGAAATGAGAAACATGCTGAACAGATTCTAGAACAAAGGAGAGAAAAATAAATGCGTGTGTGGATATATATAGAGAGAAACATTTGTAATCTCAAATTGGACTTTATTTTGTTCTCTGTCTGTCTACTGCTCACAGAGTTATGTTCAGGAAGCTCTGAAGTGAGCCACCTTTTCTATGGCAACAACACTAAGAAAAATGTTAAGTTTCCATGATCTAATTTAATTCTATTGATATGATCTTATGGTAGCAATGATACTTAAAATGTTCCAAGCTCAAATTGCTGTAGCATTTGCCTCCCACTGAAAGAATTTAGGTTTTATTATTTTATATTTATAGATGAAAGATTCCTATGATACCACTTCAGGGTATACCACAAGCATGCAATTGTATTAATAGTAGGTCAGGTTGTAATAATATTAAAATGGAAAAGAAATACTGCTGAGATACGGGGTATCTGATAGGTATGGGGGATTTATAGAAATATCTGCATGAGCAGTCACTTTCTCTCACAAAGCATGCACAATCATCACTTAGAATACACAGCTCCAAGAAATTATTAGGACATGTTCACATCTGAGATTGTGGATTCTTGTCCATCATCTCAGAGATCAGTATTTCTCTCCCTTTAACATCCCTCAGGTTTTGGAAATCAAATGATCTGTGTGTACCAGGTGTCAAGTGGGTGGGTTCCACAGGCCCCTGTTTTCAATAAAGGTCTGAAAAAGTCCTGGCTGAAGTCTATGGGAATGATCTGCCTAGGTGAAGGTTTAAAAAGATAAAATCTGCAACTGTATGAGAGGAAATAGAAAATTCAAGAAGAGCTTCAGGGGCTAATAGACATAAATTTATGGGAGTTCTCACTTGGAAGGGTTCTACATCCTGAAGAAGGGAGGATCTTTTTTTCAAAGACAATGCATCATATGTTAACAGAGGTGCAAGTGAAGTGCCCAGGGATCAATTAAACTGAATTGATAAAGGTGCAATGTTATTGGAAAAATCCTGAAGATGACAAATGACAAAAAAATTCTAAAGATAAGAGATTTAACAAAAAAGTGAGTTTAAATCTGATTGTGGGGTTACTTCTCTCTTTACAACCCTTTTTTGGACCTCAGTAGCAGGAGCTGATGGGAATGACTAAATAACATTCAAAAAGCACTGAGAGACTTCATCCAAGGAGGATTCTACCTCACCTCACAGAGATTAAAACTTCTGGGTTATTTTTAAGGAAAGGCATAAAAGGAGTAGCTGTCATATACAGCCGTGCTTCCTATTAAAACCAGTTGCATTTGTTAAGCAGGCGCACGGAGTGTTATTGATTTTTTAATATTGAAGAAAATGTCCAAAGTTAGTTTCCTGGCCAGCAGCCTGCCCAGTTAACAAATTGCTCACCTGGATAATTTAAGAACCAACTTACATGCAATGCTTCACTCTCCAAGGGCGCTGAAGGCCCTCAGCTTACAACTAAGCATGGAAATCCAAGTCCTCCATAGCCAGGATGCAAGTTTGGGAAAAGAAGGGAGTTAATAAATAGCTTAGGAGGAAGCTACCAGAAAGCTGTGCTTGGTCTCTAAGCAGTGAGGTGGAACAATAAGGCTTAAAGGATGAAAATATCATGTAATAATCACTTCCCTTCCTAGGGTTCTTCTGTAACAACCATCCACACAATTAGGCTGGGAGGGAACACCACACAGAGCTTTGGGGTTGTGATGTTATCGGATTTTACGGGTGTGAAATTTGCTGATTTCACGGCTATGCCCAATACTAACTGCCAGAAGATTCATCATCCTGTTTAAGACAGGTAAAATGTACACAAGAGTAATTTTCCACTCTTCTGAATTTATTTATTATTTGTTTATATATACTGAGAAACCTATTGTGAAGTCTCTACTTGTCCCCAGCAGTCTAGTATTGAACACAGAGGGGGAATATCACTCATACGAGAGAACTGCACATTTCTGCTTATCCTTGTTGCAGAGAAACTCTTGAAGAATTTCCAAAAGAGGATGAGTGAAGTTAAGAGGATTTTTTATCTATAGCTTCGGTAGTTATCTGCTCTATTCTTTAATTGAAACTGAAGTGAGCAGCTGGTAACTTCCCTCCCATGAAGCTAACGCGTTCCATTCGAAACAAGGAGCAGTTGTGGCTGTTTGAGTCCTCCCAAAAACCACCTGTCCGCGACCCCCAGCGCCAGCACGGGCGAGCCGCGGCGGGCTCGGGCTGGCTGCTTGGAGGTGCCAGCCTTCATAAAAGTTGTATGAGGGTTTCTTCTCCTTTCAGAGAGGAGCCAGACTCGTTCGCGGGAAGCAGGGAGCGTGTGTTAGTGCCTGTGCGAGGGCAGGGTCTGGTACCTGTTGGCGAGGCGAGCGGGGCTGTGCAGCGCCGCTGCACGCCGGGATGGATTGATGCCGCTCTGCTCTGTCTGCTACGAACGCGAACTGCTCGAATCGAGGCGAATTCGAGACACGGCCGAACCGCACGAACCGCAGAGGAATTCCTGCCTGTGCTGAGCAGTGTCACCTTCATGGCGGTAGGCAGAGCCTAAACTGGGGTTTGGGTTTTGGGGCTTTTCTGTTTCCCACCCAGGAGCTGCCGCGGCTCCCGTGCCGAGCGCTGCGGTGCCTCCCGGCCGAGCCCGGGGATGTTCCTGCGGCTCGGGATGCTGCTGTGGCCGGCAGAGGCTGGAGCCAAGCTCAGCAGAAGGATGTGTTCCTCCCTGCCTGCCTCAAAGAGGAGATGAAGCCTTTGGTGGCACAGCAGCTTCAGGGGGCCACAGGCTCTGCGTGTCTGCTCTGGGAGCAGCGGCAGCCAAGGCTGAGGGGATTTCTCCCTCTCCCAAGTTTCAACTGGGTGCATCCTCTGTTCAGGCAGCCAAAGGATGGGAAGGAAAACAACTTGTGGGACAGGGGTGACTCCTGGCTACTTATGGCTACAGATTCATTCCCGTCACAGCTTTCAACAAGAGCAGTATTTCTGGGATGCTTTCCTCTCTCAAAGTAGGAAAGGAAGCTATGGAGCCATTCCTATTTATTTACTTACTTAGGGGGTGCAAAGCTTTGGAGGGAGGGAAGGTGATAATAAATCGGGGGGATCTCTTCCCCCCCCCCCGCCTTAAGGTTCTTCCAGCCTCCTCCTCCCTCATTTACATATCTGGCTGGTGGGTGATTTTTATTCTCAGCACGAAAACTGCAATCTATTTCAATGCATGAATGCAGCCCTGCATCTATTCAACACAGTGAAATAGCCCAGAGACTTATTGTACTAAATAAGAAAACAAGGAGAAGAAACGGGTTCGCCAGCCTTAGAAGCAACCCTGTGTGATCCAAAGTCCTCCCGATTCTTTAAAGGAGGGTTGTAGAATGCAAGGAAAAATAAACCTTCCCCAAAAAAACACCAACAAGCGGGGAGACAAATACAATTACCGCCACTTCTTCTCCCGAGAGAATAATAATGATAATTTAAAAATACTAACAAGCATTCCACTACATTTTCATGATGGGTAATTTGAAAGCATTGATTTAATGTTTGTGCTGAGTTAATGAGCACCCCGGCTGGGGCTGATACCGCACGGACGGACGAGGACGGCGCTCGCCCAGCGCACCTTGCACGCACACAGAGCCAGAAACGCTCCGAGCGAGAGCCCTCTGCCAGCCACCGAGCGTCTGAATAAAATGAATACTCACTCTTTCAAGGAGCAAGGGAGCCGCTCGCCCACAGCCACTTCACGCACGGATTGAAAGGGTGAGGTAAAACATCAGCCGGTCCCTGGGAACGGGCAGGGTGCTCCCGATTTTCCTCTCATGCTTTCCGAGGCTGCCGATGCTGGCGGAGCCGCTGGTTGCCGGGCTGCCCGGGTCTCTGTGCCTGCATGCCGGAGCGCAGTTGTGAATTTCTCCCTTCGCACAAGCCGGCGGCAGCCGCACGTCTCCAGGAAAGCAGGGATATTCCAAATAAATCCGCTAATTCCGGGGCTGAGCGCGCCGCCGTGCCTGCCCGCCTGCCACACGTAACTGTGAAGCGATGTGGAAAAGTGAGCCGGGAGCCTCCCCTGACAGCTCTTATTGGGCTGATCTCGGAGGCAGGTCTAGCGCTGGGAAATTCGTGTGAGCACTTCGGGGTGGTGGTTTTCCCCCTCCCTCCGCCGCCCGCCTTCCCCCGGCGGGCACACACAACTTTTGCAGGGGCGGCGGCGCCGCTCGCTCCCCGCGCTGCTCCGGGAGCCCGCGCCGCCAACTCCGCGCTGGGGCATCTCCCGCGGCCGGGGGAGCCACGGGGGGAGGGAGGGAGGGATGGAGGGAGGGATGCGGGCATG
>VXBR01010369.1:1214560-1301936 GCA_013400215.1 Cisticola juncidis
TTTGGGCAATAGCCATGCAAACACAGAGAAAGTGAGACAGGAGCCATGTTACCTCTTCAGCTCAAGGTCAGCTCTCAGGAGAGAACAATCTGTACTTCCACAAGCCTCAGCTCCCTGCTTGGATGGGCTGCTGAGGGGCTGTGTCTTTGCTAAGCATTTTTCTTCAATTATTCCCTTCGTTTTTAGGTCTAGCTTGGCTCTCTCTGAACTTAGTTAATCCAGCACAAGTAAACCTTGTCCCTGTCCACGTTTGTAGCATTCCATTGAGCATCTAACCCATCCTTGACAGGACACAGGGGTGAAAGCAGCACTGGGGAACTCCCAGGGAATCCTCAGGAAATCCACACCTTGCAAACAACAGAAGGGTCCATTTGATAGCAAAGGACTGGGGAGTACAAGCTGTGCAAGGAGTGCAATGCCCCCACCATCCCTCCAGAGATCTCACACATTCTTTTCTCTACATTAAATCAGCTCACCTCATCTCTCTAGATTTTTCTAATTATTCTACAAGCAGCAGAAGAGTTAAAGCAAAAAGCATCTGAATCAACCCAAATTCAGCCCACAACGCTGCACTCCTACCAGAGAGAAGTTTCTTTTTCTAGCACACCTCCAAAACTTTTAATGTTCCCCTCTGGTGATGGCACTTCAAGGCAGCATTTCTGTTTCTTCAGTGTGCTCCAGTCACCCTTTCTGCCTTGGCTGTGCACACAAACCCTGCAGCCAGGGAGCCTTGCCTGGCTCAGCTCTCCCCTGAAAACCCAGGTTTTGCATGCACTGGCAGAAACGCTGATTAAAATCAAATGGCAAACAGTGACAAATCAAATCCAACTCATCAGCGTTTCAGATTTATCAGAGGCTACAGTTTAATGATGCTTTAGTGGAAATTCTCTTCATTTGCAAGCACACAAAATTCCGAGGCGCCTCTGTTTAGTCACTGCTTTTTTTGCAGTTAAACCATTCTTTCTGTTTACCACAGTAATGCTTACTCTGATCTAATTCCCACAAGTTCTCGTTTATTTTTGCAATATTCTTCTGCAGATTGTGGGTTTTGTTGCCATGATTGTCTTCCTGCTGTCCCTCAGCATTTCCCTCTCCTGTACCCATCATCACCCATCCTGTAATTACAGAAATGTTATTTTTTGATAGATGCATAGGGCTGCTGGCAGGAGTACTGCCATTATGCAGTCCAAATACTGTGCAGAATATTAAAGAATCATAGGAATCAAATCTTAGCAAAAGAATAATCTTGTGAATCATCAGAAAGTTTGAACTAAGTCTGGTTTGCTTGTTTACACATGGGATAACTCACCTCCAACTAGGTAACATTTATTTACATGTGGCAGCTAGGGCTGCACAGGAGGCAGAATCTTCTAATTAACACTCCTGATGCTGCAAACATAAACAGGGATAAACAGATATTCCATTACATGTGGCTGCCACTCACATTGCCACAGAATCCTTTGCTTTTCACTGCACAAGTGAAATAATGCTACAAAGCAAACAAGCACTGAGCTTTCACTTCAGTACCTGCCTAATAATGTCATGCCTTATTTCCAGGAGATTGTTTATTTGGAAAAGTTACCAAAAACAAACAAACAAACAGAAAAAGCAGTGTCATATCCTATCACTTCACTCAACTAAGGCTCAAGAGGCTGTAGAGATAACATGAGAGCTTCCACTGCTGGTATGTTTTGCTGTGCTTTACAGTTCCCACAAATAAGGCTCCTGTTTCTGCCTGGCAAGGTGCAGAACAGTGAGAAGTGACACTGTGCTCACAAATGAAAAGTTTAATCTGCAGGACAAATGAGGAATAAAATACATCCCGTGGGCCCAAATGGCTCACCAGTGAAATGTGCAGTAAAGCTGCCTGCCCAGGCACAGCCCAGCAAGGTGAAGGGGATGTGGAAAATTCTGTGGCAACACTTCCATGTGTGCCCCCACCAGGATTTCACCTGGGTGTGCTTCAGGGATCCACCCCAGCACGTTCTGGAGGGGCCCTGCCTTCTCCTCTGTGTGTTTGGGCTGACAGGGAAAAGGTGAAGATGCTGCCAGCAGAGCCAGGAGGGCTGGAACCACAGGGCCAAGGAAGTTTTTCTGCCTCTCCTTTTCACTTCAGGGTGACTGGGTGACTCCCAGCCCCATTCCCAGGCTCTGTCCTCCCAAGCATTGGCTCCCAAACCCCACCCCTGTTCACAGAGGTTTGCAAACCCTTCCTTCTGGACGGTGGGTGCCTGCAGTCCCTGGGACCAAGGCAGGATGGATCATTTATTTCTTTTGTAGCTGAGCCCAGACACGCCTGGCCAGTGTAGGACCCTCACACAGACTGCCAGTCTCCACACCACAGTTCACTGCTCACCCTCACCCTGAGCTCCCTCATATATAATTTAAATGTTTAATGCAAAGCAAAGCTAATGTTAACAATACATGTTTTTGAAGCCTGACAGCATAATGCTTTATTTCCTAAAGGAATAACTGGAGTGATCCACAAGCAAATAGAAAGCCAAGTAATACTGCCTGAACAGGCATAATTTGTGCTCATCCTTGAGAAACCTGAGAGTGCATGTATCCCTTCCTCCTTCTCAGCTAGGCAAGGTGGGATTGACTGTGGTTTTCTTTCAGACAAGGGATGAAAAGCTGCAGTGCACTTTGTTCCACACTGGTATTAATGATACCTTTAGAAGTGGGATGTCTTTGATATCTATTGTGTGCTGCTGACTGATGGCTCTTTCTAGCCTGGAAAGGTACCTTGTCTTAGCAGCTTTGTGTGGGCTGACAGTGGAGGCCACAAGAATATTTTGAAGTTGAGGAATTTTAAATTAATATAAAGTATCATATCATTAAAGCTGAGATAGTAATACCCTTCTAAATTCATCTAAAACTTTCTTTGTCCAGACAGGAAATTATTAGATATTATCCTATCTTGGTTCTGGATATTCTTTATTGCTGTTCATTCTCGGAGGCAGTGGATGAGAATCCCCAAAGCAAGGGCAGGGACAGCAGAATCACTCTCCTTGTGCACAATCTCTTGCTGCAAGCCCCCCTTCTTCTATAATAAAATACTCAGAAGCAGCAATTCTGGTAATTGTCTGGCTAATATCTTCATTATCAGGAAGCGTTATCTTTCACATACAACAAATGGAGATGGTGCTAACATCAGCACTGAAACTAAGGCTTGGAGAAGGGTAACTACTCATCAAAGAGAAAAATAAACTGCAAAGGGTAATTTATGGCACATCTTTTTCTTAACCTGCTCTCTACATTAAGGAAACATTAGGTAAACAAGAACTTGTAAAATGATATTTTCTTATTTCCTTGACTATACCAGTAATACTTAAAATAATTTTGCATGAGAGAAGACCCCACATTCTGCTCCTAGATTTTAATGATGCCATCTGAAGTGAGCTGTGGTTAAGAGCACGAAAGACTGGAGACAGAATGAGAAGGATTGGCTGGGGCAGGAAATCAGATGGTTGTTTGGAAGTGCAGGCTCGGAGCAGCTCGGCTGGTGAGGGATCAATGCAATGTCTGGGAGGAGCAGTTTGCTCTGCAGAGCCCCTTCTGCTCTGGCACAGAGCATCAGGCACCTGGGCAGGCTCAGCAGGAGAAGGGCTCTGCCCTGCTGGCTGCAGCCCTGGGCTCAGGAGCAGCTCCGGGGTCAGGGCTGAGCCAGCGTGGGGAGCGATCGGGGCTGCTGCCCACGCCAGACCTGCTCTAGGAATAGACAGCCCCATCCTCTAGGCTTGTCAATCTGTCACCCAGAAAAAAATAGAAAGGAAAATTAAAAGGTTATGATGTTATCATCTCCAAAAATAGGATTTCAGTCATCCTGGAGAAGTGCTGTGCTGGGATATTTTCACTCAGGTTCTGCTGACATCTCCCAGCTGTCGCCAGCACTGAGCCTCCTTTGGGGACTGCTAAAGGTCACGGAGCACCAGGGAGGTGGAGGGAGACCTCCACTTGGGTGACCACAGGACAATGTTTTCAGGATTAATCTGAAGCAGAAAGAAATGCATCTGTTTGTCTGTGTTTCTCTTTGCTGGTGCTGACAACACCCAGAACAGTAGTGCCTTCTGTTCTTCAACACTGCCTCAAGTCCACCAAAGACCAAAGGTTAGTTCCTAAAAAAGGAGCTGCTGCCTGAACCAGTAGCTTGGTTTTCTTATATTTCAGAGCTAACACAGAAAACAAAGGATCACAGCATGCAAAAGCAGAACAGACTAGTGGAAAACAGTCTAAGAATAAAAGGAATAAAACCCCAGTAAGTCTCAAACATTGCTTTTGAGAATGAAGAGAAGCTCATGAATGCCACTACCCACTTGACTTGAGAAGATGGAATTCAACTGAGTCCACTGGAAGAAAATGCTCTGCTCTGAAGGCAAAGTGAGAGATGAGTTGAGTTGCCAGGGCAGAGCAGAGGGTGGCAGGGGTAGGTGTGACCCCCGAGGTGCCACAGGACATCCCGTGAGCTCCGAGTGCTCGGCGCTGCTCAGGTCAAGCCTCCGGCACGCGGCATTTGAGATTCCGTCCCTCGATAGATTAGGATTGATCTCCCGTCTCTGGATAAAAAAATAAACAAACTGCAACCTTGAAATTGCCAGCCAAACCTGGAGGCCAGCCAAAAGAGCAGAGACAGAATCCCCTTGAGAAGCAGAACAGCAACCCCAGAGGTCACTATCGATGCATCAAACAGAAATGGTGGATTTTGATACCACAAGGACTTAGGTAATTTCATTTTTATTCAAAAACTAAAAGTGTAATCATATTTTTTCCCCTGAAATGCATCCATTTCCATTTAAACACAAATACTCAGAGGATATCTTAAATATTCTCTAGGAATTGAACATGTACATTTGAAAGCAGTGCAGTTACAGAAGGCAACATTCTCCTCCATGGCAAGAGGACGGTGCTTTACTGCCCTCTTTGTTGTTTTGGAGAACAGAGGGAGGTACCAGCAGCTTCAAAGCTGTAAGGAGGGAGCAAAGCATATCTTAGCTAGGGGTGGCTCCAGTTAACTCTCCAGAAGGAGGGAGGGCAAGTGGGCAAACTTTTATGGTCCACTGTGAAACAAAGGGTTTTGTTGTGTTTTTTGGGGGATTTTTTTGGCTCTAGATGAGGCCATCTTCAAATGAATAAAGAACTCAGGCACACTGTGGGCTCTGTGTCCACAACAGCCTAAAATTCTGCTTCAGATTCACTGAAAGTGAGGAGAGCAAAGCCCTCAGAAAGACATTTCCAGTGTTTGTGCTTAAATGTAGCTCATGGCAATGTGTGCATCCAATTTCATTCCTTTTACTGGGGCAACAACCAGCAGGCCCCAGGCAAACGTACAGCTGCACAGAAAAACACACCCTCAGCTCCCAGTGGTTACCCAAATCTGAAACTCCAGACATTTTAACCTTGTTCCTGCAGGATATCAAAAACAAAAATAACCAAACAACATCAAAAAACCCCACATGCAAAACTCCCCCCAAAACACCCCAGGAAAGCACACGGGAAACCATGCAGTAGTACACATTTTATATATGAATTAGCTGCAAAAAGCAAAGTAGGAGGCCCTCAAAGATTCAGCACAATGTAGAGCAATAAACAGAGGCAAGGGTTTTGAAGGGAGGTGGAGGGAATGAGATTGCTCTGTCCCTGACTGTGTTGGTTACACTGTGCACCTACCAGGAATGCATTTTATTATCTAATATTTATCACTTTTGACGGTCACAGGTGTTCCTACTTCAGAAAGACTTTAGCAAATGCCCCTAACTGTGTGACATCTGGATACTGTCATCCCTGTAACAAGAGGTAACTTTTGCCACGAGGCTCTGCTCTGGCAGATGTGGTTTTAGTGCCACTGTTCATTTCCTTCCCTGTTAAAATGCAAAACACTGGCTTTTACTTACAAACAGACATAGCCTGTTCTGTTCTACAATGTGAAGTCAGATCCTTTTATACTCTTAGTCCAGCAAAAAACACGTTAAAAAGGAAAATGTTTCACTTGCTAGGATACTGTGTTAGACTTTTGAGTAATATAAATTAAAGACCATGAAATGATTATGATCATGGAATCCCTCCCCACCCTCACATGGAGGAATTCCTTCCCAATATCCAACCTAACTCTGCTCTCTGGCAGTGGGAAGCCATTCCCCCTTGTCCTGCCACTCCATCCCTTGCCAATTGTCTCTCTCCATCTTTCTTGTAGCTTTTTCAGAAACCACAACTAGGAAACCACTTCTTCTCCAGGCTGAATTGACACTTTTCATTAAATATTTTTAGCATGTTCTCCATGTTGTGAAGAATATTTAATTAAAAAGAAAAAGAAAACAAACAAACAAACAGACAAACAAACAAACAAAAAAAACCCAAAAAAACCCACAGGAAGGAAATGGAATGTTTCCTGTAAATCTGCAGAGGGAAAAAGCTGCTCTGAGGTAAGGTGCTAAGCTTAAAACCATTTGCATGAAACATTTTTCACAAAAGCCTTCAAAAAAATTAAAATCTTTGGGAACCTATTGTTCTTAGAACCCCATATGTAGCTGAGTAAAATTAACCTATTGGTAAATGCCAAAGATTATCAGTTCCATTCAGCTGCTCAGGCACTGGGGACCCTGCCCTGGGGACCAAGTGTCTTTTTATCTCTTGCAAAAGAAAACAAAACTACACAAACAGAATGTAAACACCTATAGCAAATAACCAATTATCTGGATGACTGTCACATTGGGAGCAGTGTTGAGGGCTGCCATTAACTGCAGAAAAGACAAGAGAATCAACAAGTTTGAGACTGGTGCAACCCACCACAGATCTCAACAATCCAGCTCGAGTAAAGGGCAAGACTATTTTGAATGCAGAAGAAAATTATAGGGCATTTAATGAAACAAAACACTACAGTTTGTATAATGCTGAAGATGGACGTGAACTTGCACAGAGACATTTTTTGAAAGTGTGAACATCAAGAATGCAAATAAATCCCAGAGGTCTGGAGAATTTCCAGTTCTGTATAGCGTATTAATACCAATCTGTGTCAGATTAGACAACCTGTAGTGACACAGATAGAAATTCCATTCTCTGATTTGAGAGGTTTTTTGCATATTAAATGATATAAAGCATTCTACACCTAAGCCCAATTCTGCAGGAAATTAAAGCCTATGATTATCACTTGTCCAACAGCATCAATGTAATAAATTAAAGGCTTTGAATAATGGCCAGCAGGCTTCTCAGACATATTTCAAACTTTTAGAAAATAATCCATTTTTGGCAGATCATCTGACAAGTTCACAACTTTAGATCAAGGCTCATATTATGTGTCATCAGTATTCTTTTGTTCATCTCATACCTATCAATTTTTGTTCATCAAAACCCAGGGTTGTTTAAAACGTGGAAGAAATTTGGCATGTTATGTGGGTCATTTATGGAAATCAAGAACATGATTTAACATTAATATACATAAAAATGACTAGAAATTATGCACCATGAATCCAAATCAGTTTGTGGCTTTTTTAACTCCATTGTATAATACAAAGCATTTTCTCTGTGAGGGACAGAAAAATTCAGGTGGAAAAAAAATAATTACCAGACAGAAATCTTAGCTTAGTTGAAGCTATGTCATATATTAATGTTATTCTCAACACAGCAGGACATTGGTAAATAAGACTTACATCTCTGAATGTTAATTTTGAAAAGGAAAAACGAACACCTCTCCTTCAAATGCACACTAACTCCCATGGGTTTGTGAATTCAGGTAAAATTTAATGCAGAGCTATAGCACTACCACATATGGGATGATCCTTGCTTTGAAAAAGGAGGAAGCAAAGAATAGATATTACATTGACTGAAAAGAAATGCAAACACCAGGTACAGTTGCTTTCATTATCTGTGAATGGCTGAAAAGAAGACATTCAGAAAATAAATGTCTTCCACTGGAATTAGAATCACAGAATCTCAGAATGGTTTGGAAGAGACCTTAAACTCATCCCATTCCACCCCAGCCATGGCAGGGACACCTCCCCCTGTCCCAGGCTGCTCCAGCCCCAGGGTCCAGCCTGGCCTTGGGCACTGCCAGGGATCCAGGGGCAGCCACAGCTGCTCTGGGCACCCTGTGCCAGGGCCTGCCCACCCTGCCAGGGAACAATTCCTGATTCCCAAGATCCCATCCAGCCCTGTTCTCTTCTCCCCAGGGCTGCTCTCTCTCTTATCCACCCTACCTGTAGATGTGCCTTTGATATTTGCTACAGATAATATCAGAGTTTCCCAGTTTTGTGACCCAGTTGGCTCCAGACTGGGGTGAGAACAGAAGGCAACCTGTGGAAAGAATGCCCAGCAGAGCCCAGGCCTGACTGCCTGACATGGCAGAGTAGCCAAGATATTCCTCATCCCCAGAGTTTAGTGCTGTCCTGTCTTCTGCCACTGATTTATCACAACTATTTCTGAAGAGATTTTATTCCATGGCTAAAGTGCAAATACTTATGCAGTGCAGCAATGATCCAGCACAAACTGAGCACAAATTACAGGCTCTTCCTAGCCCACAGTCAAGTGAAATTTCTGCATTTATGAAGTTTTTTGAAGCTAAAAGAGTTGAGCTTGGACACAAGAACTGGACACAAGATTCCTGTTATATCATACTAGGAATAGTGGCCTAGCATTCATTCTGTTTCCTCATTTCATCCTTTCAAAACCACAGCTAATTTGTGCCCTTGATTTTCTTTTCCTTTATGCCTTTGTATTTGGCTCTCTGGAACATTAAAAAGCTTTGAGTAGGGATGGGGGTTGACAAAAACCACAAAAAAAAAAAAATCCAGAGCTCAGTATATTCAGGAGAGTGTTTTAGTCCTGTGTGATTGTTCCTTCCAGGCTTCCACAGCACATCAATCTCCTACAGCAACGTATTCCTTGTGTGATACCTGCCCTGGCTGTAAGGGGTTTTTATTTTGCATCATCACCACAAAGGAAAAAATAATGCTGTATGAAGGCACCATCAATTAGGTTAAAACAGTTCACAGGAGGAAACACACCCAAGGAGCTGCAGACCATGTTCCAGTGCCTGGGAGCTGTGTCAGGACCAGCAGGAAACCCAAACCAGTCACCTGCTGCAGTGCTCCAGCTGCACATTCCCTGCCTGCTCACTGCACAGCCCAGCACAGCTGAGAAACCCCCCAGATCCCTCAGATTTCAGACGTGGCTCTTCCGTCCAGAGACCCGGGCTCACCCCCTGCCCAGGAGGATGCCTCTGGGGTTTTACAGCCCCTTGTGCATCTGTTTGGCCCCTGTCTCCTCCCTCAGCACACAGTGCCATCTTCCAGGAGTGGGAACGTCTGAGTGCAGCTCCCTCTCTGGAACTGGGGCCAGCAGCCAGGCCCGTGGGAGAAATGAATGGCTGAGGTGCTGCCCTCAGACTGCAGCCTGCCTGCTGCCCTCTGTGCCCTGCTGCCCCCTGTGCCCTGCTGCCCCCTGTGCCCTGCTGCCCCCTGTGCCCTGCTGCCCTCTGTGCCCTGCTGGCACCTGTACCCTGCTTCCACCTGTGCCCTGCTGCTGCATGAAGCGCCCCTCGTGCTGCAGCTCCATTCAGGCATTTAGCACAAACATGGTCCTTATCCAAAAGGGATCTCTGCTGCAGCAAGGCTCCCCTCTGTAGTGTAATTGCCAGGGCACTGTGGGGCCTCTGCAATAGTGCTGTTCCCTCAGCCCTGGGGCTGCCTGGGGGCTCCCAGACCCTGCCCTGGGGTGACACCAGTGACAGCCCAGTGTCACAGCCAGGCTGTCACTGGGACTGATCTAACATTGCTTTGTGCTGAGCAGGGTGACAAACAGGTTTGGGAATCAAGGTGTGCTGCTGCCACTTCCCAGGTACTGTGGGCAGGCAGGACATTGGAATCAGCCCTGCCAGGGGTGTGCCCAGGGAGTGCCCTGCCCAGCCAAGGGGCTCCCTCTGCCCACAGCACCAGCAGGGCTTGGCCAGTACTGCTCCTGCCCTTGCTGCTCCTGCCCTTGATGCTCCTGCCTTTTCTGCTCCTGCCCTTGATGCTCCTGCCCTTGCTGCTCCTGCCCTTGCTGCTCCTGCCCTTGATTCTCCTGCCTTGATTCTCCTGCCCTTGATGCTCCTGCCTTAATTCTCCTGCTTTTGCTGCCCCTGCCCTTGCTGCTCCTGCCCTTGATACTTCTGCCCTTGGTTGCTCCAGCCTTTGCTGTTCCTGCCCTTGGCTGCTCCTGCCCCTCATGCTCTGTGATCCTGAGCCCCTTTCCTGCCCTGATGGGCAGCACATCTCCCCTGTTTTCCTTGCCACCAGAGCGTGCCCACGGGCACAGGGCTGAATTCAGACAAACTGCAGAGAAGTCTGTAACCCTGCTGATGTCCAAATCAATGGCTTTGCCATTCACATCCCTGTGAATTAAGTCAGTGCACTGAAATCACTTTTATTGAAGATATAATTCCTCAACAAACAAACAAACAAAGCAAAACCACCTGGCATAGTGAATCCACCCATGTGGTGTGTGCCCTACCTGCTCTTCTCACACAGCACCTCAAGTTCACAGACTTTATTGTCCCATATTGTCCCATGGCTAAACCCTTTCCACGGGCCACTGTAATGTGATTCCAGCAAATTATTTGCTCCTTACTTCCCTAGATTTAACTCTTCCTGTTTCTTGACACACCTCAACTTGGACCCTGGCTCTCTAAGCCTCAGAAGTCTAAATTCAGAAATAAGGTGCAGAAGATATGTTAAGTATTTTGAAACATCTTTTAATATCTATTGAAGTTAATTTTCTTATAACCAAGTATATGTTATTGACTGCCAAAGTAAATGCACTCTGTTCTTATAAATTAGGTATTGATGAAGCTCATTTTGATAAGACAAACAGCTTTTTGCATTACTGGAATTAGTGTTTCACTTTCAACCTCTCTCAATAATGCAAAACCCACCTAAATTCCATTGGAAATGCTGAATAAAAAGTAAAAATTATTAAATAAAAGTTATAAAGCAGATACAACAAGCAGCTTTAGTTTATTTGCTTGGATATATTTATATTTGGAAAAAATCGTAGTTTAACATTATATTAAATTACAGAAAACCCCCAAAAATTCCTCAAAGGACAAGTATTGCTGGCATTTATGTTAAATGTTGAGTGTGTGGGGATATCGAGAAAAAAATGAATAAAAACATAACAAATGCCCACTATTTCCTCCAAATCTGAGATACCCAAGTTTCTGAGTCACAATCATGAGATGTTACCGTGTCTTTGCAAAATCTATAGTTTATTCTGAATCCACTACTGCTCTTTATATTTCTGATTTTCTGCTGCAATACACAAAGCCCACTTCCTTCAACATGTTTCATATAAACGACAGAGCAAAACCATAAATAATAAAACTACAGCTCTGGTTTTTATCTTACTCTGTAAAAGCAAAATGTGTTAGCAAGAACTAATCCTTCAGTCTGCTGCTCTGGCTCTCTTTTATGTAGTTTTTTGTTTAGGTTTTGTTGAAATCAACACCTTCTATCAGGGTAAGAATTCCTGTTTCATTTGTTTGCTCATTAGGAACAAGAAAGTGCATATTCCAGAAAGGCTTGATGTACAGATGAAGCTGTCAAGAGCAATGTGAATTCTAACAGAGTCGTTTCTCAAATGTGATAATTACTGTTTATTTTATAGGCTTACACATGACATCCCATTATTAAAGTAACTCCCACTTCAGCTTTTATTATTACCCACACTTTTCAATCTCTTATCGACCCCAAGCAAAACTGTATTTTTCTGCACAGCAACAACAAAAAGCTAACACTCAACATTTACTTTACCAGGAATTATTCTCCAAGCTATTTCCACATTTTAAAAGGTGCCTCATTTGAAAATACCGATGGCTTCCATTAGGGATTGAAATTGCCCTTTAGAATAGACTGGATAAATCAAAGTGTGGGGAGAACCAGTAGGACTTTCAAAAGCATTTTGGAGCTAGTCCAGCTGAGCTCCCACACAGATCAATGAGGAGTTTAACATCACTTTCCAGGACAGTAGCAACAGGAAGGGAAAAGCCATATAGTTTACTTTATACAGAATTCCATGCCATGACCTTGGATAGTTATGGGGAAACCACAGACCTCCTAAAAATCTGTCCCTGGTCCATCTGGGCCACCCCACGCTCTCTGTGTTCAGAGACACAGTGTGGGACCCNCCTTAATTCTCCTGCTTTTGCTGCCCCTGCCCTTGCTGCTCCTGCCCTTGATACTTCTGCCCTTGGTTGCTCCAGCCTTTGCTGTTCCTGCCCTTGGCTGCTCCTGCCCCTCATGCTCTGTGATCCTGAGCCCCTTTCCTGCCCTGATGGGCAGCACATCTCCCCTGTTTTCCTTGCCACCAGAGCGTGCCCATGGGCACAGGGCTGAATTCAGACAAACTGCAGAGAAGTCTGTAACCCTGCTGATGTCCAAATCAATGGCTTTGCCATTCACATCCCTGTGAGTGAAGTCAGTGCACTGAAATCACTTTTATTGAAGATATAATTCCTCAACAAACAAACAAACAAAGCAAAACCACCTGGCATAGTGAATCCACCCATGTGGTGTGTGCCCTACCTGCTCTTCTCACACAGCACCTCAAGTTCACAGACTTTATTGTCCCATATTGTCCCATGGCTAAACCCTTTCCACGGGCCACTGTAATGTGATTCCAGCAAATTATTTGCTCCTTACTTCCCTAGATTTAACTCTTCCTGTTTCTTGACACACCTCAACTTGGACCCTGGCTCTCTAAGCCTCAGAAGTCTAAATTCAGAAATAAGGTGCAGAAGATATGTTAAGTATTTTGAAACATCTTTTAATATCTATTGAAGTTAATTTTCTTATAACCAAGTATATGTTATTGACTGCCAAAGTAAATGCACTCTGTTCTTATAAATTAGGTATTGATGAAGCTCATTTTGATAAGACAAACAGCTTTTTGCATTACTGGAATTAGTGTTTCACTTTCAACCTCTCTCAATAATGCAAAACCCACCTAAATTCCATTGGAAATGCTGAATAAAAAGTAAAAATTATTAAATAAAAGTTATAAAGCAGATACAACAAGCAGCTTTAGTTTATTTGCTTGGATATATTTATATTTGGAAAAAATCGTAGTTTAACATTATATTAAATTACAGAAAACCCCCAAAAATTCCTCAAAGGACAAGTATTGCTGGCATTTATGTTAAATGTTGAGTGTGTGGGGATATCGAGAAAAAAATGAATAAAAACATAACAAATGCCCACTATTTCCTCCAAATCTGAGATACCCAAGTTTCTGAGTCACAATCATGAGATGTTACCGTGTCTTTGCAAAATCTATAGTTTATTCTGAATCCACTACTGCTCTTTATATTTCTGATTTTCTGCTGCAATACACAAAGCCCACTTCCTTCAACATGTTTCATATAAACGACAGAGCAAAACCATAAATAATAAAACTACAGCTCTGGTTTTTATCTTACTCTGTAAAAGCAAAATGTGTTAGCAAGAACTAATCCTTCAGTCTGCTGCTCTGGCTCTCTTTTATGTAGTTTTTTGTTTAGGTTTTGTTGAAATCAACACCTTCTATCAGGGTAAGAATTCCTGTTTCATTTGTTTGCTCATTAGGAACAAGAAAGTGCATATTCCAGAAAGGCTTGATGTACAGATGAAGCTGTCAAGAGCAATGTGAATTCTAACAGAGTCGTTTCTCAAATGTGATAATTACTGTTTATTTTATAGGCTTACACATGACATCCCATTATTAAAGTAACTCCCACTTCAGCTTTTATTATTACCCACACTTTTCAATCTCTTATCGACCCCAAGCAAAACTGTATTTTTCTGCACAGCAACAACAAAAAGCTAACACTCAACATTTACTTTACCAGGAATTATTCTCCAAGCTATTTCCACATTTTAAAAGGTGCCTCATTTGAAAATACCGATGGCTTCCATTAGGGATTGAAATTGCCCTTTAGAATAGACTGGATAAATCAAAGTGTGGGGAGAACCAGTAGGACTTTCAAAAGCATTTTGGAGCTAGTCCAGCTGAGCTCCCACACAGATCAATGAGGAGTTTAACATCACTTTCCAGGACAGTAGCAACAGGAAGGGAAAAGCCATATAGTTTACTTTATACAGAATTCCATGCCATGACCTTGGATAGTTATGGGGAAACCACAGACCTCCTAAAAATCTGTCCCTGGTCCATCTGGGCCACCCCACGCTCTCTGTGTTCAGAGACACAGTGTGGGACCCCTGTGCTTCACAGGAGCTGATGGCAGGTGGCCACAGAAGCTCCTCAGAAGGGCTGGACAGCAGATCCTCTGCCCAGACATCCTTACTGTCTCATTATTCTTTATTCTCCCATGAGTGTGAAGGGATGGCCTGTCACAGTTTGGTTCAAACCATGTTTCTCCTGAATGAAATGTTACTGCAAGTGGAGATAACACAGCTGTCCCACCACCTACACACAGGAAAGACCAAAGCCCTGCAATCCCCCAGGGGTGCAGCTCACTCTTCCCTACGCCTGTGGTAGGAGAGCAGGGAAAAGGGGGAGAAAAAGCATCAAAAAGTAAAAATTGGCAAATACAAAGTTAAAAACCCAACACTAGGATGAGTCTCTAGCTGCAAGGGGGGAAAAGGGGGGAAAAGTGGAAATCCTGTAGATTAGGTGAGAAAGGAAGAATAATGAGGTGTCCTGTGCAGGGCCAGGAGTTGTACTTGATGATCCTTGTGGGTCCCTTCCAACTCAGGATATTCTATGATTTTATGACAATCTGAAAGGACCAGCAGTGGTTAATAACAGGAGCAGGAGACATGCTGAATGGTGTCCAGTGGGAAGCAAGCAAGGAGAGGGTTAAACAGAGCAGAAAAGTCAAAGGAATCAGTGCAGAGACCACACCTGAACTTTGTCAAAAGGGAGAGGAGATCAGGGGGTCTTACAGACCTTGAGCTCTCACCTGGCCTGTGAAATAGGTGTTCTTTTCTCTTCCATGCATGGCAGCTTTTTGATTAGATATGTTTTCAGAGATGCAGTAGAATGGCAAAGTACATGAAAAATCATCACAATACAACAAGTTTGGCAGCAAACATAGGATTTTAGTGGATTTTCACTGAAAAACCTCAGAAAGCAGAGGTGACTGAAAACTCTTTTGAGATCTGTTGGAGATTCTAACAGTGAAGGCAGCACATATACAGCAAACAACTGACCCTAGGATTCACCTGAAGGAGCTGCAGAAAAGATGGACAGAGGTTATTTGTAAGGGCTGGAGGGCCAGGAGGCAGGGAATGGCTGCCAGTGGCAGAGGGCAGGGCTGGATGGGCTCTTGGGAATCAGGAATTGTTCCCTGGCAGGGGGGGCAGGCCCTGGCACAGGGTGCCCAGAGCAGCTGTGGCTGCCCCTGGATCCCTGGCAGTGCCCAAGGCCAGGCTGGACCCTGGGGCTGGAGCAGCCTGGGACAGGGGGAGGTGTCCCTGCCATGGCTGGGGTGGCACTGGATGAGCTTTGAGGTCCCTCCCAACCCAACCATTCCGAGATTCCATGATTTAGCCAGGCTTCCTCCTGACAAACACTTATCTTCCTCTTTGGTAGGACACCAGCCCTCCTGAGGATCCCAGTGCTTTCCCCATCAAGCCCCACACACAAACACATTCCCACACTGCTGCTGTGCTCCCTCACACCTACAGCTTTGACAAATGTGCCATCATCTGGGACGTTCAGATTTTCTTACTTTGGTAAAATTCCTGAAGAGAGGAACACTAATGAATATAAAAGATCTATGTGTGAAGTTAAAACAATAAATCCTGTAAAATTTTGCTGCATGGACTTGTTCAGTCAGTGCCAGGACCAGGGAGATGCCCAGCACTCAGCACTGAGGTTTATCTGACTTCTCTGCTCCCCTTGTTATTCTTTCAGTCAGTTCTGCTGCTTTTCTTTTTCAGAAACTGAAAGTCATACCAGAATTTTTAACATTATTGTTTTTCTTTTTTAGGGTCTGAATTACTATAATTATACTCAATGTCTTTATTGCCATCTACCTTCCAGATGGCTCTGATTAAAAAAAAAATGGAAAAGTTAATGTAATACAGAATAATAAAAATTACCAGTAGATCTCTTAGTCTTGAAGTGCTTGAAGGCTCCCTCCCCCACAATAATGCAGCATCCTCCAAACTAGCCACCACATTCTGTGACATAGAAGAATGCAGAGATTTGTAAACCCTTAAAAAGCACTTTTGATGTTTAGGTTTTTATATTCCTTTGATCAGAGATTAGATGCTAAAATGTAGCAAAAAGGATTGCTTGATGATACACAATGAACTTTAACAACTAAAAGGGAAAAAAGCCTCTAAAATACCAAATTTATAGGCCACCACAGCTGAAATTGAACCTAACTTTTAGCATGAACACATAGAAAACTAATCCATAATTTCACCTAAACCATTTCCTAAGTGACCTTTTTATTCAACTGAAGGGAATATGATAAACAGGTCTCAAATGAGCATTGGCATGTTTTACTCTGAATTTCATTATATCACCAAATTCTAATGTTTTGGGAGAAGTGTCACATAGAACTGAATTAATACTCACCAAAAATGGCAACTGCAGCAAAATTCAGGATAGGATATAACACCCATCTCCTACTGAATTTTTTCTATTACATCATCAGACACCCTGAAGTCTTCATAGTAACACAGAAATAGCAAGAATATACCACTTTCAGTCTTGATTTCTTACTTGATTTAGGAAATACATGGGTTTTTTTAAGCAAGATATTCACATCAAGACATTATAAGGTCCAGTGATTGAAGGCTGGTTATATTGATTTTTCCAAATTACTTCCCCCTCTTTTATCCTATTCATTAAGTAAGGATACATAAACTTCTCACAGAAAGGTATTTTATATAATAATTTAGAGCTCCATAATATATATTTTGTCAAGGAAAATGACTGTCTGTAACTGCAGGCCTGGAAACTCCTTAAATAGAGAACTCAGGCTGAAACTCAGGGTAAAAAAAGAGGGTCTATCATCTTTGAAGGAGGGCAAGTACTTGGAGGGATTGAAAGAATGTTGAGATGTTATGGAGGGAGAAAACTGAAATGGCCAAAGTCAAACTGGAGCTTAATTTGGCCACTGCTGGTAAAGACAATGAACAAAGGTTTGTATAAATTCATAGGCAACAAAAGGAAGGCTCAGGAGAGCCTCCAACCTTTGCTGGATGCAAAGGGCAGGGCAGTGTCATGGGATGAGGGAAAGGCTGAGCTACTCCATGCCTTTTCTGCCTCACTCTTTAGTACCAAAGCTCAGGATACCCAAATCCCAAAGCTGGAATTTGGTGACTGAGTGAAGCCCCCACAGAAACACAGCACACCCCGGGTTGGAAGGGACCTTAAAAATCATCTTGTTCCAGCCCCCATAACCCAGGAGGCAATGTCAATGACCTGCTGTGCCTGGTAGACACCAAGCCTGGGTGGGATTCATCCTGCAGGGAGGGCAGAGCAGCCCCAGGCTCTGCCCCAGCCCCAGCAATGGCCCCAGAGCCACGGGCAGGGCTGAGCCCAGGAGCTGCCCCTGCACAGGAGGCACAACTTCTGCCCTGGCAGTGCCAGCCCTGAGCAGATTGTGCCCAGGGGCTGTGCAGGCTCCTCCCTGGGGATATTGCAGAGCCCTCTGGACTCTCTGCTGTGCCCTGCGCTCTGGGGTGGCCCTGCTGGAGCAGGGAGGTGGCACCAGAGCAGCCCCTGGGGCCCCTCCAGGCTGATCCATGCTGGGATCTCACAGAAGGGTTTGGGTTGGAAGGGACCTCCCTAAACCCCAGCCCTTCCCACCCCCTACCCTGTGCAGGGACACCCTGCACTGTCTCAGGTCCATCCAGCCTGGCCTCAGGCACTCCCAGGGATGGGGCAGCCACAGGGGAACCTGGACAAGACTCCAAACTGACAGTCAGAGAAAAATCAACCAAAAATGCAACCTTCTGATCTTTGATGGGGGTCAGTAAAGGTTAGGGACAGTGATTACATTCACTAATGATGGTGTTTCCTCAAGTGGATCATCCAGTCTGAACTGAGGGATGCTGCCCCATATCCTCTTGCTAGCTTGAGGTGCAACATCACAAAGCATGACCAGGCAACATTTTTATGAACAAGCCCAGTGTCTGTGATCTGCCTTCCTATGCAACGAGTTCCTTCCCAGACACCTATTATTCCAGTTGTTAAATTACTCTAAGTCATGCTCCAAGGCATGTATAGTATACTACAATCAAGCAGGAACAACACTTTGCATATCATTAAATGCCAAATTCTTTCTGCCACTCTGGAAGCAGAACTGCAGCCAGAAATGTTGGCTTTCCCTGCTTCTTTGCAATTCCAATTGCCAAGTGAACAGAGGCTGGGGAGGCAGTTCTGCCAAGTGCCAGCACTGCGTTAATATTGTTATTATTCTCTGGGACTGAAGTATATAATGCCATTTTCTCCAAAGGCATTACTGATACCACGGATTAGCATTACAATTTGTATAATTATTGCAGCGCCCACAGGAGTTCATGTCATCAAATATTTATACAACTCAGAATAGTTGAGTGCAAATGGTTTTAGATGCCTTGCTGGACCTTTGGAAAGAAAAAGTGATTGGATCAGGTAGCTAATTCAAAGGAAAAGCATAATATAGGATTGTCACAGGATATTCAAGAGATATTTGTCTTGGGATAATCTTGAAATCTCTTCACACTGCTTGTTTTTAATCAAGGGCCTTCAGCTTCTGGGTTTATTTCTCCTAAAAGCCCATCTAATTTTAAGGGTCCAGTGTCCCCTTCTCACTCCCCATGACCTGCTCCTTGAGCATCCAGCTTTTGCTTTTTCTGCTTTAGGCCTGCACCCCACATACACCTGCAGCAGAACACAGCACATAATGCTGTGTTGTCCAGCTGACCCCATCTGATGGATGTGGATTAACAAAGTGGCGCCCAGTGACAAAAGAACAGCTTTGCTATTTTTTTTAATAAAAGCCACTGCAGGGTTGCTTATCAAAACCCAGAGAAATTTCAAAAAAATATGGTGTAATATTTTTCAAATAGGAAGATATCAATGCAGTTTATTCAAAACTCTGTAACACTGGAAGTCAAAAGCCAATGTCTCATTTTTGTTTCTTAAAGAAACATGAGGCAGTGCCTTTAACCTTGCCAAGGCTGCAAGAACCAGAAAGATTTTCAAATGAAGATATATGCAGGCTAAATAAGTGTAAATATCAATTCCATACTTCATTCAGACAGCTGTTGAATGGACAGGCCTTTTTATGAACTTGGAAATTCACAGGAAGTGCTCTGTGTTTGCTCCATCCCTGGAAATGTCCAAGGCCAGGTCAGATGGGGCTTGGAGCAGCCTGGGATAGTGGAAGGTGTCGCTGCCTTTGGCAGGGGAATGAAGCTTGATGATTTTAAGGACCCTTCCAACCCAAATCCTCCTATGATCACACAATTCTGTGATTTTTGAAGCAACTAATGATTATTCAGCTAATTCTGGTGTAAAAATATCTGCTACATGATTGATTTTTTATAAAACCAAAACATCTGGAAATCCTAAAGACAGGATCACTATCACAGAACAGAGCCATATATCAGAAACAGTCAGAATTCCTCAATTCTTAAGGGCATGAGCCCTTTTACACAAATAACACTGCTTCTTCTGTTACCTCAGGTTAGACAATGGCTTCAACAAAAAAAAAAGGCAGAAAAAAGGCAGCCTCACAATGCTGAGTATCAGCAAGTTGGAGGTGGTGACAGAGAGAACAAGACATTCAGAGAGAGTGAGGAGTCATTCCCACTAGATAATGCATGATGTTTAATCAGCCGTGTCACCAACTGGAGGAAGTGTGCAAGAGCTAAGCATTAATAGGATAAATCTGTCCTCTTCTATTTCAGTCTTCAGAAGAACTGCGTTTGAGATGGTTTAAACAGATAATTTTGAAAACGATCAAGAGCAAGACCTAATAAGTAACACTCCATTAGAGATAGAGCAATGCGAAGTTAGTGAAATACCACACAACTCCAAGTTTAATATCAGCATTGTAGGAGAAATGGTATAATCATGGGTATGGAGATTAGCAAGACCTTGCAGTTAGATTGAAAGAAATTTCTGTCTGCAACAACTCCAGAGAGCTGTTTCTCTCTGGTTTTTTATCACAGTGAGTGTAGAGAACATTACTTTTACAAATATCCACAGTGTGCTGAAATCCTGTCATTTCATTTTGTAGCCAGAAAAAGTTTGAACATTAAAAAAAAAGCAAATGTAACATATTCTGCCTTGTATTTTCACCTTTACTTCCCCTCAAAGTATAGACTATTCATGACAAAAGTTTTGGAATACTGCAATGAAAGCAGTGTTATGATCTTCAAAAACAAAAAAGAAAGAAATCATGAGGGAGAGGGTGGCACATGATCTCTCTTCTGCCAAGTGGATTTCTATTCAAAACAGATCAGGGTGTGGATGAATATTCCCCTGGAAGATAATGGGACTTGAAGTCACTTTGAAGCAGCAGAACCAATAGACTCCAGTGAGGTCAAATCAAGTTAAGTGAAGCAGAGAGCCTGGCCCACAGTTTTACCACAGTGAAATATTTTCTGTATCAGAAATTTCAGGTGACTGATTAATTTTAGGTAAACCTTCAAACTTACTACTCAAGTCATTCATAAATACCCTGCAACTAAATTAGTTAATAAAAGCAACTACTGAATAAGGGAAGGATCACCAGTTTCTAGCTCAATTCTCCTTTTAGCTTGTCTTAACCAAAATTGTATCACAGTAATTGCAAATGACTTTACTATCATTAACATCATTAAACTTCATGGAGAAAGCAGTCTGCAGGGACATTAAAATAAAATCAACTATGCAAAATTAAAAGACTCAACAACTCTTCTTTAAGGCAGTGTGATACTAATTAACAACAATTGCTTTCTGGTTGAGGATTCCTCCTGGCTGTGTAAATCAGGGGAAATGCTGTGTTGTAGCTTACAGCAGACAAATCTGGAAAAAAGGGGGGAAAATACTCCAACCATACCTACATTCCAACAAAAACTGGATTTTTAAACAATGCAGTTCAGGGAAGAGGTATTAGAATGCAAACCCTTCTCAGCCAGGATACAAGATTTACACAAAACCCTCGGGGTCACAGGATACTGGGTAAGGAAAGAAGCAAAATTTCAGAATAGTGTTCTGGGTGAGCACCAGGGGTTGCCAGTGTAGCTCTGGATGAAGGCTTTCTTCACTCACCTCACTCTGGACTGCTCCTTACACCTGTGTCAAGATGTTTGTCCTTTCTGCTGAGTGTGGAATGAATGCAGACAGCTCAGAAATAATGGACACTAAGGAAAATAATATGGGCTGCAGTTTCCCTGTCTGCATTCCTTCAGTTGTCTTCTTGAGATTAAAGTAATAACAGTTCTATAATTTTTATAAGAAAATGTACTACCATCATTTTATGGAATTAAATATGGGATTTAACATTTAAACTTATTTTTCATAACTGCAAACCAAACTTTTACCTTGTTTCAGAAACAGTTGAAACTTCTAGGCTCTCCTGAATTCTTTATTGTATCTTCTGCCTATTGAGAAAAAATAGTGACCATGCAAAAAAGAAAGGGACATCTCTGGCAGTCCACAGTACCAAACCTCAGAGCCAGCAGGGAGAGTGATCTGTCAGAACCTAAACCAGAATTCAGATAGTACAGCAGGGTCTTACTGCAGATGAACAACAGCTACGGAAGGAGGCTCAGAGTTAATATTAGCTAAACCAATCTTAGGATGAATTATGATCATTATAATGATCAAGTCGTTATTTAAATTACTTCCTTAAATACAGAAACAATTATGGGACTTCTGTAAAAGTAAAGAGTTGTGTTTATTTGTGGGGAGTACATTTTTAGTAACTGAGTGGATAGAGTTCTTCAGCTCACAGCAAAGCACTGGTTATGTTAGCACTGCAAGATTCATCTCTTTCAGACCAATCTGTTATAACTTTGACAGGTGAGGTTTCTTTGTTTGTAGCTCTTAATATAAATAAACTATTAAGATGTGGAAGATGTGAAGGCAACAATTTCTAATAAGTACTTTTAGCTACACAGCTGGGTTATTGAGATTTTTTAAATTTAGAGCACAAAACACTTAGATCTCACTTGCATTAAAGAGAAAAAGAGAGAAAATATTTATGTAATAGTGCATTGTCAAAGAAAGGCTATTTAGACACTTTCAGTCCTTAATTGCAGCACTCAATATCACCAATAGAATCTTATTTTAGTAAAACAAGTATTTCTTGAAATAACAGCAAAGCAACAGACCTGCTTAATTGGCTGAGGCCATACAATCTCTGGGAGACTGACTCAGGGTAAATTCTGATATCTTTTATCAGCTTCCTGACAACAACACCACCTTCATTGGGACACTGGAGCCTGGGCTGCTCCTCCTTCCAGAGCAGATGCCACAACTTCATCCTTTAGAGAACCACCTTTCATTGTTGACACAAAACTCTTGGGAAGATAAACCAAATTAACACCCCCTAAATCTGGGACAGCCTTCAGGAGGAGTCAGCTCTGATGTCCCCCAGTGTGGCAGCTGGACAGAGCCACCCCCAGAGCACAGGAGACAGCACCCTCAAAAACACAAACCAACTTTTGTTTCTGCCAGGAAAGGCTGGGCCAGATGATCCTTGAAGTCCTTCTAACCTGGCGTTTTAGGATTTCCATTGTACCAGTGTGGAAATGGGTTCAACAGAAAAAGGGAAATTTATCTTTTGAGTGAGTGCCTAGTGGGTGGTCTCCCAAAATAATGCTCAGGAAGGTACTTAGAGGTGACCCAAACAGGTATGAGGGACTGTGTCCTCTGACACCCCAAGAGTGGAACAGAGGATCCTTCTCCCTCCAAGGACTCTGGGTCCTGTTTGCATCACCTCACACTGAACTGAGGCAGAGACACCTCAAGGCCATCCTAGCTCAGTCCACTTCACTCCTGAATTCCCCTCCCTGATCACAAACTCCTCTGACACCCTCAGTGTTCCCTGCCCCACAACTGTTTGCACCTTCAAGCTCTCTTCAACCAACTCTCTCTGCACAGAAACAGCTTTGCTTTCCTTTATTCGTGCTGTGTAACCTTCCCAGCTACTGAAAAAAACCAAAAAACAAACATGTAAAGAGCTGTGGTCTTCTCCTACTTGAGGAAACACAAGAGCTCAGAAGAAAGACATTCAACTAGATCAGCAGTTCCACAAGACTGGAGTTTTCCAATCATATCCAGGGTAAATGAAACAACTGAAGCTTGAAAGAGTTGCAAGAGTAGCACAAGAGCTGAGCTGAAAGCAGCCAACTCCAGGCTCCTCAGACATCACTTTGATTTGTCCTCCCATCCTCGATTACAGCTTTGCTCCAGCCTGCTCTGTGCAACTCTGAGCTTCATTTGTTCTGTACCAAGCAATATCATTTCTTGAGATTCTGCTGGTTCCTAATGATGTGGAATATAACATGTCACTGCTGAGTGCAGTTAAGAAATATGCAAAAGAGAAAATGCCAAACTTTGAAAGAAAAATCCTGTCTTAGCACACTGTTAGACTAATCATGTGAAAATGTTTATTTGCCATGAAGTCACAGCTATTAAACAAATTGGTCCATTCTGCAGTGCCAGAGTATTCTCACATGGGTAGCAAGATTTCTTTAAAATTATGTTGAAAAAGATACATTCAGCTAATGAAATTAATGAGCTTTAATACTCCCTTGAAGTACAGGTTTTCAGCACAAATTTGCTTCATTATCACAGCTCTGTAAACCTTGTAATGCATAATGGTCACTGATCCTGCCCAGAACACAGTGAAACATGGCAAAAGTTTAATTGTACATGCACCTACATTTTAAAGCAAATAAGGCAGTCTCCAAGGCTATTAATGTAACAGATGCCTTTTATAATTAAAGGGATAATGTCCAAAGATTAGCTGGAAAGTATTTTAATTAAAGTTAGTAAATTACTGTTGAAGTCATCATTACATGGAAACTCAATTAAAATTAGATCCTTAATTCTGCAGCAGCACAGCAACAACAGTAAGTTTCCCCACATTTGTGTCACAAACTGAACCCCATCTCACGTGCTGAAGCACCTGATTTGGTACAAGTTTTCCTCATGTCTGTAATTCTTCATTGTACAGAAAAAAGCCAAATCTGGTGCACTCTTAAATGGTCTTTATTTTTCTCCTGCCATTCTCAGGCAGAAGACTTTTTAAAATCTCATCCTCCAAAGAGGAGCACTCACATAAAAAGTAATTTTAATGAGTTTATAAAAATATATTCACAGAAAATACAGCATTAGCCCTGGAAAACCCTTTCTATGGCACTGTTTGAATGAATGGGTAAAGAGGCACAGAAGGACTCAATAACTTCCCTTGAATGCATCAGCAGTGCAAATACAAATCCATTACAGGAAGTCTATCTAAAAGTGTATTTCAATAGCTCAGTTTAGAAAAGGTTTACAAGGTCTCTGGATGGTACAAAGTGACTCTGGCAAGTAGTTAACATAACTAATTATAAGAACACATTTTTCTTCTAGACAGAGGATGGATTAAGGTCATCTGTTCTTTTTTTTTATAATGAGCTGAGGAAGAACATCCACTTTTTGCCTACTCTGTCAGTTTTATGAGACATCAGACTGCAGTGTCACTAAGTTATCTCTTCAACACTCTCCAGACCATCCACAGGCTGAAAAAGGTCAGTCAAACCCAGAGTTTAAGCAAACAATTGCATGGATGTAGCCTGTCGAGCACAAAAGTGAAATCCTTGAAGGAACAGGAGCAGTCCCTTGTTCACCAGAAGCCTGAAATTAGATTTGGAGGTGGTACTCCTCAGAAAGCTGCAAATGCCTAAGTTTTTGGGCTATAAGTCAGAATAAGTGACAGGAAGGGGTTTAGGGCAGTGATCACATGAACATGGAACAGTGGCAGAGGAGCAGGGCAGCTAGAAATGAAGATATTTTACCTTGCTCAAGTAAAAGGTAAATTTAAAAGCAGATATCAGCTCATTATTGCTGTTGCATGGATAGCAGCTTGAAATGGTGAGCAGAGGCTGGAGCAGCTCTGCTGGGAGGAAAGGCTGGCACAGCTGGCATTGTTCACCTGCACAGGAGAAGCTCTGGGGGCGCTCAGGGTGGCCTTGCAGGGCCTGAGGGAGCTGCAGGAAAGATGGAGAGAGACAATTGGCAAGGGCTGGAGGGCCAGGAGGCAGGGAATGGGTGCCTGTGCCAGAGGGCAGGGCTGGATGGGCGCTTGGGCATCAGGAATTGTTCCCTGGCAGGGCGGGCAGGCCCTGGCACAGGGTGCCCAGAGCAGCTGTGGCTGCCCCTGGATCCCTGGCAGTGCCCAAGGCCAGGCTGGACCCTGGGGCTGGAGCAGCCTGGGACAGGGGGAGGTGTCCCTGCCATGGCTGGGGTGGATGAGCTTATTTTAAGATTCCTTTCAAACTAAACTATTCTGTGATTCTATGAAATGTGTCCTTTAAGAATAAATTGATGCACTACTGATCTCTTCACCTGCTAAATTAGAATAACCTTTTCAGAGTGGGGGGAGAGCACAGATTTGGGAGAGCACAGGTGAGGCTGTCAAAGCTGCCTGACAAACACAGTTCAGCTGAGGACACCAGAGTTCACTGCATGACCTGCACATCCATGGCTGAAACACCTCCCACTGAGCCACAAGCTGGGATGTACCACAGGGATGAGCATATATCTAAATGCACTGTCTGAAGTGTTATTGATTTTTGTAGCCTTAGAATATGTCCAACAAAATGACTCTTCTTTTCACTGGTTTTGACCAGCTCTGTTGACTCCATTTACAAGAGTGTCTTTGCATTTCAAAACAAGTGGGGATATAGGGAGGGACCCATCAGGAAACAGCATCCATTAAACTGCTGCAGTCAAGAAAGCTGTGTTAATACTGGCAATGCTGAAACTGCCTCATGTTTGTTTGCTGCAGTCTTAAAATATATATTGAAAACATAAAACCATCCTTTCTCCATCTTTCAGCATTGGATATATTTTATTTTTGTAACTAGACTTGCTTGGAAAATTCTTGCGAGCATTTTTAACCTTTTTGCTACTGAGGCTTCTGCCAAGGCCTTCATTATACCATTCCCAATTACCCAGAGAAACTTAACAATTTCTACCAGTTTGAACTTATCTCTTGTGATATATTTCTTGCTTTTTCAATAGCAGGATACTAATTAGCACTTAACATTTACTTAATACATTCTGTTAGAGCAAAATGAATTACGATCTTTATTAACCTGAACTGAGAAATTATGAAATTGTCTGTTCAGTCCCTGGGTATATTCACTGCATTTCTATTGTGTTGGTTTTCTTAGGATTCTACTATATTTTCCTCACACTGGGATAATGAGTCTACTAAATTGCTATCTGCAATAAATTTCTTGTGAAATGATTCCGTTTCCTTTTTTCTGCTCTTTCATTTTATGCTTTGAATAGAGAACCCTAGAGTGAGATAGAGGCTGCAAAGAAAAAACAGTTCAGAGAAGGGAAATCACTAGAGTTTGGAAGAGGATAAACCCTAAATGTTCAAGGATTACAAATGCACCAGCTGGTCATTTCAGCTGTACTGACATCAAGTCTTATGCTGAATACATTTGGTAATTGTCAGTAGTGTCATTAGCTGTCATAGAATTGTTTTGCCTCTCTCCAGGTCTGAATCTGACCCCTCTCCCCAGAAGCACATCCCCCATTTACAGTGACCTGACTCTGCTCTCTCCAGACACCCCACACACACTCTCTTGTTTGCTCCCAGCCCTCTTTTTCTTTTCTTTTTCTTTTCTTTTTTTTTTTTTTTTTTTTTTTTTTTTTTTTTTTTTTTTTTTTAGGAGAAAACCTCTATACCTCCTGGCTGTTTTTATTCTTGTCCTTCAAGGCAGGACTATCTTCTTGAGTCTTTGGCGGTTAACTCCTCTTCAGAGCCAGGAAACAAATTAATGTGGGGGTTATTTCAGGAACTTTGGGGGGTTTTACCCTTTAAGTGTAATCCTAATGACTATAAATGACAGTGCAGAACTCCTTTAGAGGAAGACACAATAAGCCTTCCAAAGCATTGTCTTCCACCCTTGGGCGCTGAGAGCATCATGACCAGAGTCAGTGGGGACAGAGACTGAGTAGAACACCTGAGCAGCTAAGTGCAAAACCTGATGGCTCTTTAACAGCCTATTTAATGGCCATTTAACAGATACTGAGTAAAATAACATTCTGGCAAAGAGCACACACACCAAAAAAAAAAGAGCTCCAAGAGCTTTGCTTTTCTCCTGTTCACCCAAAGAAACAGCATTGGCTTTACAGTAAATTGCTTTGTTTAGTCCATATTACTTTCAAACTAAGTTCCATTCAAGCAGCTTTGCAGCAGAAACACTGGCGTCAGCTGCAATGGGATACACTCAAGACATTTTATAAGAGTCCCCCTCAAACAGTTCTTTATATTTTTCTTTAGTTGAACAATAAACTAGGGAGTCCAGCTGAAGTGCTGATCACATCCATGTTACCTTCACGAGGAAAATGCTCCCAAATGAGCATTGGAGTCAGTGTTTGGGCTCTCAGACATGCCAGAACTTAAGAGCAATAGCAGAGTAAAGCACACCACAAAGAATTACTTTTAGAGATTAATTTAATATATTTTGATGCTTCTTACTGCTGCAAGAACAAACTGATAAAATTCTTCCTCATGACGGTGGCTATGTACCTTTCCTTGATTCATCACCTGGCTGATGACAGCACATTAGATATAATTAAATATATGCACAAAAAATTGCTGCTATATAGAATAAGTTATCCAAACTCTATTGTTGGGTTTGGCTTTCTTTCCAGAAAGTTCAGATAATAAAAGATGTTAAGCTTTTTTCACAAAATCAAAATTAATTAAATACTAATTAGTGATAAAAGGCAAAAGATATTGATCCCTCATCATCTTTTTCACCTGATTAAATTTTTCTAAAAATAATGACCAGTAAGAATTTGCTTGGCATTTTTGTAACAATGCCTACTCTTCAGCTAATAAACACTCTCTACCAAAAGTTCTGACTTTTTTGGTTTGTTTGGGGGATATTTTTGGGGTTTTGTCTCATGTAAGCTTTTTAAAATCATGGTTTCCAACAGTTTTGTCATAAAAAGCAATAGACAACAAGTAATGGAATAGCCAGTATCAGTATATGCTGCTTTTCCAGTAACATTTTTATGCAGACGATTCAGGCAATGAAAATCCATCTTTTCTTCACAAGGAGATGAAACTGAGCACAAGAAAATCTCTGAAGATATGAAGATTCAGATGCATTGTTTGTGTGTAAAAGAGAATCCATTTAATGAAGCATCTGTGAATTTCCCCAACGGTAATCAATTTTAGCATCCTTAGCTGTTACTTTTGGAGGATAAAAAACAAGGTAAGAAGTTAAGAACTTGGATAAAATCCAAATAAGACCAATCTTGAGAACTCCAGGATCTTGTCCATGGAAAGGCTGATCATGGAAGCACTGCAGCCTGATTTTGGAACAAGATGCCTAAGCCTGACCTACGTTACCTTTTAATCTTCCACACCTTTTCCTCACCCCTGTATGATTTATAATGCATAAGTAATTTTAAGCTTTACAGCTCAAACTGTGCCTGCTTTTCTCTCTCAAGCCTCAGCATAGAGAGGCAGACAGAATTTCCTGTGGATCCAACAGGAAACCATAAAACCATAAAAATCTTCATACCTTAAAACCCTTCTATAACCTTACCTAGTTCATTTATTGCCATGGAGTTGGGCACTGTCAGGGTATGGAGGGAGCAGGATGAGGATCCGACAGATTTAGGAAAATGTTAAAACAGATTTGATGCAGATGCATTCAAGCAACTCCTTCCCTGTTAACTCCAGGGGGAAAAAAAGACATTGTTAAAGTAGAACAGTTCTGAGAAGACACCAAAAACCACTCTTATATGCAATTAATTCAGTGATTGATTTCTGCTTATTCTGCCTCACAAAGTTATTCAGAGAGTTGCTCTGTCTTAAAATATTGCACTAATAAAGGTAAGACACTAAGTTTCAACAGAATTTAATTTTAAAAAATGACTAAAATTTATCTTGTCTTACTTTCTTAAAGGTAGAGCAGAACTACATATGATTACACTTTTCAGTACTAAGCTGGTCTTCCTCCCCTCTAAAAATATCATTAAGATTCTGTAAAATCTGAGTCAGCATTCTAGTTCATTAAAAGAACTCAGCACATCAGACCCTGTTTCTTATTCCATATCCCTTTTTATTTGCTTGATAAAATGTGCTCTACTAGAATATTTCCCTCTCCAAGACACATCATCATTTCACTCTTTGCCTTGTTTTTGCTTTTGCTGAGCTAAAGAATCAATATCTGTATAAGCCAATTTTTAATTAAGCAAGGTGGTTCTATACAGATATTTTCCTGGCTTTAATATTTATACACATGCACAAAAAATAAATGTGTAATTACCCTCCATAAGCCATATTCAAAGATTTCTGAAGCAAATGGGAAAACTTTTGATTTTCCTGAACTTTTGAATTATGTCCTAGAAACAAATATCACCAGAGATCTTACTCAGCCAAGTGGAAGAAGAGATCAATGCTCTTCTATTCTCCCTTGGTTGGTCCATCCCTGACTGCAACAGAAAGAAAATCAAATGCTAAAGAAACAGATGCTTTGATTTATTCAGGGAGGACTGTGGAAAATTATCTGTCCAAAATTTTAGATAAAGACTTAGTTAAGATTTAAGATGAAGGAAAAATACCCAGTTTTGCAGCAGATTTTTTGGAAGCATTACAAGGAGATTTAAAATATTACAATTTAAGATGTGGTCTCTGATAGAAGGCAGAAGAGTAGAGAAAAAGTGAGATGAGATCACCAAACCCAGTTAAAAATATGTCTTGCCCCCTCAAATATCCTTTGCTCTTATCTTTTAATACCACAATGAATTAATTGATTCAGGACTTGGGGTGCAACTGTAGAAGCATGTAAGGCTTGATAAATTGTGAAATTTGTTTTAAGGGGTGTCTCTGCAAGAGCACTGCTTGAAGAATAATTACATTTTCAAATTAGAGAAGTTCCTTCTCTGGCATGAAACAGAGGCACAGAGATATAAATATTCACATAGAATGTTAACATCCAGCTGGGGGTCAGACTGAGGCAGCAGAGCAGCTCTGCAGTGTTGGACTTCTCCAAGGTGCAGCCATTCCACTTCCAGCAGTGTGGAAAGGGCAACTGCAGCCAGATGAGCTGGAGTTTCACTGGGAGACACTGCCCTGGGGAACTCCTCAATACCTGATTGTGTAGAGACCCACAAAAAGGATTTTCATCCAAATATTCTCCTCACGTGGTCCTACAGACATGAAGGTGGGAAATGATGAGGGGATCAGGGGCACCCTCAGCAGGTTTGCAGGTGACACCGAGCTGAGGGGACAGGGACACTCCAGTGGGACCTGGCAGCCTCAGGCCCCTGGGAATCTCCTGAGGCTGAACCAGGCTGGGAGCCCCGGGATGCTCCAGACTGGGGCTGAGCAGCTGCAGCAGCGCTGGGAGAGCCCTGTGGAGCTGTGGGGCAGAGCTGGGCCTGCCTGGGACCCCAAAGCTCACCTGGGACCCCAAACCTGCCCTGGGACCCCAAACCTGCCCTGGGACCCCAAACCTGCCCTGGGACCCCAAAGCTAACCTGNACCTGGAGCTGCTGCAGAGCCCTGAGGAGGCTCCAGCACGAGCAGAGGCTGGAGCAGCTCTGCTGGGAGGAAAGGCTGGCACAGCTGGCATTGTTCACCTGCACAGGAGAAGCTCTGGGGGAGCTCAGCGTGGCCTTGCAGGGCCTGAGGGAGCTGCAGGAAAGATGGAGAGAGACAATTGGCAAGGGCTGGAGGGCCAGGAGGCAGGGAATGGGTGCCAGTGCCAGAGGGCAGGGCTGGATGGGATCTTTGGAATCAGGAATTGTTCCCTGGCAGGGTGGGCAGGCCCTGGCACAGGGTGCCCAGAGCAGCTGTGGCTGCCCCTGGATCCCTGGCAGTGCCCAAGGCCAGGCTGGACCCTGGGGCTGGAGCAGCCTGGGACAGGGGGAGGTGTCCCTGCCATGGCTGGGGAGGGATTGGAAGTTCATTTATACAGTCTCTTCCAAGCCAAGCCATCCTATGATTTTATGATATTTGTCAGGAAAATGAGTGAATGCTGTAGAAAAACCTCTACAACCTTTCTTTGCCTCTTGCAGTTTCTGCTGTCACACTGGACCTGGAACTGTATCCTTATCTCAGCTCTGTTCTCTGCCACAGGGGATTTAAATCCACCAGCTCTGGCCTTACTCCCAGGCTCCTGGCTCATGGCTCAGGCTGTGGAGAGTGACACACTGATAACAAACATCTAAAATTCCACCTCTGTGTGAAAGGTTGAAGGTCAAAAATTGAGCTGTGTGTGCAGCTCTGGTTTCTACAAGGTTAAGCAACAAGTGATTCTTCAGCATTACAAGTTTTGACTTGAGCAAAAACACTCAAGCAGCTTCTGATTTCAGGTGCTGAATTATCTTCCTGCAGAGAAACCAAATGGCTGGGCACAGCTCCCTGGGACATTCTGCAAAGGTGCCTAAAGTAGGACTATGCAGAACTTAAAACTCTTTTTTATCAAATTTTCTCCTTAAGACATACTGTGCAATGGGAGGGAAATAGTTTTGTGTCAATTTACACAGGATTCAATAAAAGCAAATTAAAAATTGTTTCCTATTAAAATCGACACAAGTTTTCTATTATCATGAGTATTATTAACTGGAGATATATGTGCCAGATCTTCTTTTAATTACAGACATATAACTTACACAAAGAGAAGTCATATCTTCCAAGTAATTACAGGCAGCTCTAAAGCATATTATATTGTATTATTAAATTAAAAAATCTGCTAGTAAAAAGATCAGAAATTAAATATAGAATCATCCAACATTCAAAGAAAAAGTAGGCATAGACAGACATGAAATAATTTAAATTATTCAGATTTAAAACACAGTTTTCACACAGGAAGAATTATATGCAGCAGCAGTGTTTTGCCACAGTTTTCTAAAACAGATGTAGCTACCAACAAACTATTCAGCTCTCATTAAAACAAACTAAGAAATAAAGGATATCCTGAAGAGCAGCTGAAAAACATTTATTCCCCAGTGAATCTATTTCCAGAAAGATCCCCATGCCTAGCAAGAGGAGGAAAATGAACAACAACATCATAAAATGAGAGCACAGTGGATTAAGCAATATTGTCTCTGCTCGGTTCTTCAGAACTTGCACACGTGGGTGATTTAACCCTCCTTTTCCAGCTCAGGATTCAGAATTCCTTATCCTGTCCAGTGGTAGTGGGACAAGGTTAAAGAGGGAGGCACAGGCCCAACTCATGGACTCCACAGACCTCTGAAATCCTCATTAGTAACCTACAAACAATCCAAAGCTGAATATTTTCTCCGTGTTTTTGTTTAGCCCTCAGAAGAGGCAAATCTGGCTGTGCAGTGACCACAGAGGATGTGGACTCCCTGAAGTTGAGCTTCTTCATTCACCTCAGCCCAAACTGTCCCATAAGTTGTGCTACCCCTCCAAAAACCAGTTCAGATTCTGTTCTGCTCCCTGGGTCTGCAGGGGTCACTCTGAATGAATGCTGAGCTTTAATAAGATGGAAAATAGTACATATTTTAAAGGATCATAATGCATAAAATTGCATTTTGAGGTTGAGCTGGATGTAGACTGTTAGCTGGCTGTTCCATATTAGCTGGCTGTTCCATATTTTACTGTAGCTTTAGAGAAGGATTTCCAGGAAGCATTTTCCAAAGTAGTTCCAAGAGCCTTTTCTATATGACCATGGAGAGGCAAACATGTGCATGTGCTAGATACATATTCATTTGTACATCTATTTTTATACCAATGTCTAAGGTTTAAAATATTTAAATATTTTAAACCTTTTCCTCCCCACTAATAGTTTCCAGTAATGGGCAGATCCACAACTGCCATAACATTGCAAGAATGATTCCTCTAATCAGATTTCCCTTTTAAGATTAGCAGGTTTAGAAATTTGTGATAAATGCTGAACTTCTGGATGTTTATCCATGCTGAATGCAAAGCAATCCCTTCTCAAATCTGCCCTGCTATAATTGTAGTGCTGAAGATCTACCTTAAGGCTCTGCAGCTTGTATGTAAACCTCAATTTGCATTGTTATAAATGATAGCCACTGGTGTGTTTTCTTGTGGTATTTATGGTAGTTATTGCCTTTCCTTAGATTCACCTTCTTCTTAGTGTAAACAGAAGTCCTCTAAAATAAAGCAAAATATTTTTCTCTTCCTACATGTCAACAGTGCGCCTTTTTTGTGCCAACTACATTCATAGCAAGATTAAAAATAAATTTTACTAGTTATCTTGGCAGGTATTCTGCAAATATAAAGGCTGTTAAATTTTATAAGGCATTAACAGCCTATGTAAGCTCTTGCAATGTCCATGCCCTCTCACAAGGGTCTTTGGCCACACACCAGAAGTGAAAGACACCACAAGTTTTGGTTGGATGACAGAAGACAAAGGGTGTGCTGGTTTCAACACTTACTGCACAAAAGTGTTTTTCTTCTGGCTAATTCAAAGTGTCATCAGAATGGATTAAAGAGCAAAGGAAAGAGAAAGAATGAGGGAGAGGAGGTAAATTAATTCCTCCATACCAGAAAGCCAACTTTCAGTCAGCTTTTCCCTGGATGTTTGTATCTGCAAGCCTACTGAGGATTCCAGCAGAAGGAAGTCTATTAATTTTCCATGTACTTGTTGACGAAAAAGCTATCAGGATTATGGGCTGAATATTTCTAGAGTAGGGAAAGTAAGGGATGCAATTAATCTCTGTGAACTAAAATATACCTCTTTTCATTAATCTTTTATTGTAAATGAGCGAAGTAATTGAACCAGTACCACACTGTCAGAATAAATGCAATGCCAGTGGGATATGCATGAGAGAGCACATACTGATTGAGTATTAAATATCTAACGGCAATAATTTATGGTTCATTACCTCTTTTTGGAGTTCCTTAGTTGCAGAGTGCTTGAATTTTAAGTAGACAGACTTTCAGCAGAAACTGCTTTCAAAAGCTGAACACACCAAATGTGCAAAACCCTCCGCAATCTACTTAAAATTAAGAGGTTGGGTTTTTGTTGAGTTTAAAATTACTTCGTTGAGCCAACCTCTGCACCACCAGAAACGTGCACCTATTTGCAACTTGGATTAATGCAATTAAAGATGCAGTGATGAAGGATCACGAGCCAAATGAAAATCAGAGAAATGAACAGAACGTTGTACACAGGCAGATCACAGGTAAAAGTGGCCAAATACCTTCTTACCTGTGTTCCTACAATGAATCCTACAGATTCATTATAAGAGACAAAGCTTTGTGCTGTTCCCTTGCATCCTGACACTGGAAAGGACCAGAGGGAATGGCTGGGGCTGGGCTGGGGCAGGGACAGGTTCTGCTTCCCCAGAGGTGCTGGCACTGCCCAGGGAATGGGCACGGCCTGAGGCTGCCACAGCTCCAGGAGCCTTTGGGCAGCGCTGCCAGGGGGGCACAGGGGGGATTGTTGGGGTCTGGGCAGGGACAGGGGCTGTGTCAATGATTCCTGGGGGTCCCTCCAAACTGAGGATATTCTATGATTCTATGATTCAAAAGGCTAAATTTTAGAAAGGGGAGCAGAGCATGACCACTTAAAACACTGTGTCACATGGCATCATTTAATTATCAAGTACCTACTGCACATATTCAAGGGAAAAATATTCAGACACCCCCCATATAATTTGAATAATAAATAATGTTATCTCTTTATGCTGACTTGAGCATTCCTGACAGCACCAGGCTTACAGGGACTTGTGGCAACAGTGAGAGCTGCAATGAGTTTGGTCTCTTCCCTTGGCACCTCTTTCCCTGGCTGTGAGCAGAACCATCCTTTGCAGGGGAGAGATGTCACCTTTGCTAAATTGACACACCACGACCTCCTCCACCAACAGGCCTCCTGACAGATTCAGCTGTCCTGCTTTGACAGAATCTTTCAAGGATCAAAGAAAAGATCAAACTGGAAGTGGGAAATAAATGCTTCGGTGTTTTTATTCCCTCTTCATCTTGACTTCACAGGGGTGTAAGTGATGAAATCTGAGGGAAACCACACAGGAGTCAGCCCAAACACACAGATTTTAATCCTCTTTCTGAATTTTTGTCTTTCTGTTGCCTACTGGAATTGGTCCTGGAATGCATACCGTGCTCCTGAGCCTATCTGCTCCTGGTGAATTCTGCTCATCTGTTGAAAATTAAACTGTCCTATTCAGACACTGCTCACTTGGCAACAGACTGCTTTATGTTTACTGTTTATTGATTTCTGTTAACCAGGACTATAGAGAAGAAGCATTTCAGTTTCAAAGTCGTCCCAGAGGACAATGGCAGGTTACAATCACTTATACTGTATAAAAGCTTCATATTAATTGACTCTATATTTACATATTATGAATGCATATTTTAATCTGTTTTACATGAATAAGTCCTCCACGATGAAGATTTCATTTCCTTTTTTAAAACAACATAACTACTTGCCTTATTTGAAGAGACAAATCTCTTCTAAATTGTTTTGACCTTTCCTCGTGTCCTTTCTTAAAGTGGAAGTTGTATCTGCCTTCTCAGTTCAGGAATTTCTTATCTTAAAGCAAAGGGATGAACTCAACTTCAAACTGAAACCATTTCATTGTGCTCCCTCCAGTTTGGTAAGTCACCCTCTCTGTCTGTATTTGAAACAGCCAAATTCCTGACTAGCTCAACTCAACTATTTTTAGCCACAATAGACAAAAGGCTGAGAATAGACCAACTACAGCACTGTACTGGAAAAGGTCTCTGGTCAAGCCCAGAAAGATATGGAGATATCCCAGACTAATAAAATCCAAAGGTCAGGACATTAATCTGGAACAGAGCAGAACCATCTGAGCGTGGCACTCCTGTTGCTGTTCAGTATTTTTTCCTCAACCTTGGCAAAGTTTGTTCTCCTCCTGTACAAACCTTTTGTTTGGACTTTCCAAAGCCAGCCTACACTGAGATGTACATTAAACTTTCTTACCCATTTCTAATTTCATCGCCATCAGAGCAAGTCTCAGTCAAGGGGCTTCAATAAAATATTACCACTTATCCAACACACTCTCTGGCCTCAGTGCTTCATTTTTAGGCACAGAAAGTTTATAGTCATCATCATCCCTACCCAAACTCCAAATATTTATCAATGTTCTGCTGTTTTCCAGCACCACAGGAACTATTCCAAGCCAGCTCTGTCGGGTTCTGAAAGCAGAGCCAGACAAAGCTTTCCTCACGAAGTGCCTGCCTCCCTTGCAAGCCTTTTCATCAATTATTGGCTCACACAGGACACTCCTGCTGGCAAAGATAAACACCTCCATCCTAAGGCCTCAGGATAAGGAGGCATCTCACAGAGTCCTATTTGTCAGGCACCACATTTAAAGCGCTGCAATAAAACAATTAAGCATATTCATAGATGTGAACACTGCAGCCCTGAGTGTTGCTATTCCATTTCTTCATTCTCAAATCACTCTAATGTTCCTCTAGTAAATGTGTACTCTGGGGGCTGATCTGTTACTGCTCTGTGTCTTCACAGCACCTTCGTAGCAATGTTCTTTTGTGTTTGGAATTACACCCTGCAGAAATTGCTTCCTGCCACCCAGACAGAGCAATTCATTTCATGACTGCAAATCTATATTAATGTCTTTTCTGCAGTATTTAATGATGCAAGTCCTTCCACTTGGTACTCTTAAGCATACTGAGGCCTGTATTTCTAGAGACAGTAGTGCATGCAAAAGATCTCAGTGGTTTTTATTGCAGGTAGAAACTACTGATGTTGCCATGATCGATGCAGTGAGACCATGTGTGTGTTACGTTAAAATGTTAAATATGGACAAACAAATAAAAATCCGGGCCAAGCAACTGCAATGGAGTAGCTCTAAAGAAACAGTTCCCATTTATATTTTTTTCTAAAAGCCATTCTAGCACCATAGCAGCAGAACAGAAGACAGTAGCAGAGTGCATGTGGAATTTAATTTTGAATGATATTCAAAGGTCAGTACAGAATTGCTCAGCTCATATTTTTGTGAAGATAACATGTGTGAACTAGTTATTTCCTTCTTTTAACATATAATGACCTTGTCCTTTGATTTAATGAGAAAATTATACCTGCTGCACTCAAATTTAACAAACTCTCCAGAATTAAAGATATACCAAAGGAGGGGGGGAAAATACAAGAAGAGTGAGAAATGAGCCCTCACCTGCAACCCAACCACCTGGCAGAAGAAAGCCCAGAGAAACCAGCACAGTGACCTGTGGAGCCTTTGCTGTGACACAGGCAGGAGCAGAGAGGGGCAAAGCTATGCAGGAGCTCCTTCCACCTCAGGTGCACCAACCTTATTAATGTGGCATCATGTGAACATGGTGAAATGCCAAGTCACACGTGTGCTGCTGCTAGCAGGGGATGGAAAAAGACAACAGTGCCTGGAACACTGCACTGTAATTAGAACTGGAGAAAGCTTCTATAATCTTCATTATCAGCAGGTTGCCTAACCTGTGTTCAGGCCATGTATCTCAATTCTCAAGGTTGCAGTAATATCCCGTGTCACAAAGGAACACTGATTTGTTCATTAAAAATCTTATTTAAAAATTTCAATGAATTTAAATTGTTCTCCTGGAAAAATATTGAGGCCTGACACCATTAAAGAAATCTCTTCACTTGTGTAGAAGAGTGAACTCCAAATTCTCTTTCTAGCACTACTTTAGCCACTGTATACTCCTGACTGCTTCTTTCACTTTCTACCTTTTAGCACTCTGCAAAATGCCATAATTCAAAAGATTTGAAATTTGTGTGCTCAGCATCCTGTCACACAAACAACATAACAATGCAAGTGGCTGCATTTGCTTTCCACTGCTCTCTACTTGCAGCTGAAGAACTCAGCCTGCAGGTAGAGAAGTTTAAATAGATTGATAATTGCTTTAGTATGAATTTTCTTGCTTTTTCCAGGGTGAGCCCTGTGCTGTTTCAGGAGCACAGCGTGATCCTTACCTGGCCTGGGCCACAGACAAGGAAAGCAGCAGCTTTAAGGGAGTGGTTTGTCCTTCCCTCACTGTTTAGTTCTTTGATTTTGTGCAGGGTTTTAATTTCACAAGCACATTCAGTGAAGAGACAGAGGAGATCAGAAAGGGATTTCTGAGGATGAACAGTTCCACAGGGATCATCTAGGAGAATCCATCTGATGCCCTAATGACAGATACCTTTTTGAACAATCAAACCAAAGAATTGCTTAATGAATATTAGATTATATTAAATATACAGGTTGCATCTGAAGCCTGAATAAAGCAACTGGATACTGAAATTTATTTTTCTTTAGGAAAAAAATGAAAACAAGAACCAGCTGAAGACTACTGAATTTATGTTGTTTCTCCTGATATTCCCCTCTGCTGGCTTCAGAGCAAGTTACTCACAAGGAAATGAAAAGCTCCCAAAGACAAGTGCTGGTTCCAGTGAAATGCAGGAGAAAAGCAGGAGCTGAACAGCCCTGCTGGCAAAATCCCCAGGGGTCAGCGCTGTGCAGAGCTGCCACACCAGCCATGGGCAGGGCACGGAGCCTGCCCGTGGTAAATTCGGGGGGTCCTCAGATGAGTTTCCTGCCTGTGCTGGATCTTGCAATCCACCACAGCGTGGCACTGTGACATTCCAGCTGCAAACGCGGCTGCATTTCCCTGGAGCGGGCTCCCGACAGCCCCAGAGCTCTGCCGGGTGACCCTAAAACATCTGGGGGGTCCTGCAGGGCTGTTCCCCTGTCCCCATCCCTACAGACACGGACCCACTGCAGAGCTGCAGGGCTCCCTCCTGGCAGGAATGTCTGTGGGAGCAAGGGGAAAAGCAAGGAGCAGGGGGGGCTGTGGAAAGGCAAGAAAGGAGGCTGCTTCTCTGTAGATCTTCAAATAGCCCCATCCTAGAGCTAACATTTTGTATTCAGTGAAACGCTGCTGAAAAACCAATATATTTTATCAGAAAAAAAAACCACCAAATTATCAAAGAGCTGCATCCTCAACAGCCCCATGGGCATACACAAAGTCCAGGCCCACTCCAGTGAGTATTTCTGTACCATTGCAAAATATTTTCTAAGGGAGCCTTAGAATTCTGAAGAATTTGTACTTATAGATGGTGGAATGAAATAAAACAACCATTCCTCATTCTCAGAATTGTTTGGAATAAGTATTGCAGCCAGCAAGACTGCAAAAAAACTGCTTTTCAGAGGAAGTGTTACACAGGTTTTGTGGATTGGTGGCCAACCAAAACCTTCCAAAGTGGGTTGTGGGTTGGTTTGGTGACTTTCTTCTCCATCTTAAAATAATATATTCTCAGGAAAGGCTGCAGCCATTCTGTGCCTCTCTCTAAAGGTGGCAGGAATTGCAATGAAGCTGTTCAGGGCCCTGTCACAGCACTACTTCATCTGTCTCGTGGCTCTCAATTGAAATACTGATCAAGTCTGGCCCTACTGAATTTTTACAATTAAAGTTTCAAGGTGACATACTATGGCATAACATTAAGCATAGATTTCATTTGTCCTTCATTAATAATCAACCTTACAGTCAAATATCCATTAACATGAACTGCATAATAAAATCAACAACAATTTCAAATGAATTCCCATATGAACAAAACATTTCAAATGCTTAATATTTCACACTCTTCTTTCACCAGATAGAGTTCAGTAGCAGTCTAGGTCTTTGAAATCTTCATAATGCTTTTTATCTTTTGAAATGAAACATTTCCCTTAGACTTTCATATCACCCCTATTACTTTACATCAGTGCCAAGTCAATTCCCTTTCTGGATTTCATCTTTCCTCTCATATCTCTTTTGCCATTTAGCAAACAACATCCTGTCTCTGTATCTTCCCAGGGTATTTACTCACAAAAAAAAGGACACTGTTCTAACCAAAATTAGCAGAAGCAGAACAAAGGCAGCCCTCCTCTGCTTCATGTGCTGGCATGTGCAATAAGTGAAAACTCAGAGATAGAAATGCATCAAACAAACAAAATTAACAGTTGGTTTGCTCTATAGAGCTTAACTTGGCAATGGAGGCTCTCTAGGATCACCCACTGGCATACTGAATTATTATAAAAATAATCATTCAACAATGTAAATTTATGTCTTTTTCCCTCTCCTGTAGATTTTTTTTTTCCCAAGAAAGAAGGGTTACAACCCTCTTTGCTCATATAACCTGGTGCTATTCTGTTCAGGAGCACAACAGCTCCAAAGAACAAAACTCCCAGCCATTATCATTATTAGTAAAGAAAAATTTCCCAATTGTGAGTGGAACCTGTTAAGATTTCAGATTGAGCTGCTTTTCCTGGCCGGGAGCAGTGTGATTGCTTGTATTCTGGGGACTAGAGGTGACTTTGTCATGCTCAAAATCTGCGCTTTTTTGATGTTAACTAACTTCCTATAAAACCCTGTGAATGCCAGATAAGGAGGCTTTTACCTGAGAGCAGCTAAGTCTGATAAGTGAGGTGTTTGATTAAGCTCAACTAAGATTAGGAGGAAGTTATTGATGCCTTATCTCCAAAGGACTATTCAGCTGGACAGCTATCTCAGTGAGAAGCTGTCCTTTTTCTCTCCCTGACAAAGCCACAATCTAACCATTTTAAATCCAATCCACTTACAGCACTCAGACAATGCTCTTCATTTACTACAGCTGAAGTTGCCCCATTCCTATGGCAGACTGGGACAATATTTATTACGAGATCCAGAATGGATCTTCTACGGAATTCTCAGGCACTAAACACTTTAGACGATAAAGCTTTCCCAACATTTCTCCATCTTGAGAGGAAAGCACAATTTTTAAAGTACTGCTGCCATTACATAATGCTCCTCTGAATAGAATGCAGAGCAATTTCCCAGTACTTTGTAAAACCTATTCCTTTAGGCTACCATTTCCATCCTAGGAATTACAGCCACATCAAGTGTTTGCATGGAGATCTTTAATATTTAAAGTGGGACACAGAACTTAAGCAACAGAAAAAATCTGCACTCATAGAAGGCCACAGCATCCTCCTTCTGTGCCCTTCTGCAGTGGCAGCAGTAATGCATCCCCTCTCCCCTTTGAAGGCTCTTTGGAGTGGTGTCACCCTGGTTTTGAAGACTTTTCTAAGCCTTCTGTAAGGTTCTTCATATTGGAGTCAGAAATGTTCCCTTATCACACTTTCTACTGTAAACACTGGCCATGTTTTGCTAACTGTCTTTCATTGTTTACAAATTTTAGGTAGGAGGAGAAAGGTGATTGACATTTGGCTTGACCAATGTGGATTGAGAGGTGGAATTCCATCCTCCAATCCACAGGCCCCATAGAAATGTATAAAACTGAGTTTTGTAAATAAACTCGGCCCTTTTTTCCTGCTTTGCTCACCAGCGTGTCCTCATGTGGTTCTTTCCATGTCCACTGTGGCAGAGTGGGGCTTGTTTAATTAAAGATTTGGAAGTCTCCTGTTGCTTAGACAGCCACTCAGGATGAGTCCTCGATCCTAGGTGTGTTTTATGGAAATGCTGGCAGTGCTGAGCATGGACAGAGCAAAGAACCAGACCCTTAACCCCTGTGCTGTGTGAGCAAAAGCTCTGCTCTCCTCCCTGCAGGCCAGGGGCCCTGAACTGGGACTGAGCCATGCTCTGCTGAGCTCCATGCCCAGCACTCCTGGTCACACTCCTGCCCCTCCAACTCTCTGCTCAGGGCATCTGCTGCTTGCAAAGCTCACACCAAGGTGCCCAGTTCTCAAAATATTGCCCATCTAACGTGCACTTCTCATTTGCAAACTTCAGTATGTGTTTGGGCAGCCCCAAACTTCTTGGGAACTTGATTTGATTTCTGATGTGAGACCACGCTTGGACTTTGAGTGAACTTGACCTTCTCTCCTGCTGTAAATTGCCTGACACACTGCTGGAAGTACAGAGACTTTGTCAAGAAACTGTAATTATCAAAATGCATGAAACTGGAGATACAATTTGCACTTGTTCATCACACCATTCCATTTTCATACTGTTGTATTTTTTCTCATTTTAATTGAGTTCCTGGGCTGCAAATTAGTCTCATAGTGTTCCTGCCTTGTTCTGGCTTAAAGCAGACATCCATGAGGTATCCCACTGAAAAAGCTAAATTCTCCCTGTGAGGGATATTTAACTTTCCTTGCTAATTCCAACTGCAACAGCTATTTTAACAAAGGTTTACTATTAGTTCTCAATTCTTTTCCAGGCCATGCCTTCTTCCAGCATACAGAAGTGAATGTTAAAAAACCCCACCTCAGTATTGTAGCTGTCTGTTGAGAATAGACCTGTGAGATGATAATGACAAAAATGCAGATGTGGTCTCTGGAATTTGAGCAGGTAAGCAAACTAAACAGAGCTAGGTAGTGCTGTGTTTATCTAGCACAAATATGTATGTTCCACAAATACAAAAAGAAAGTATTGATTTGCCACTGATACAAGCTGTCTTTCCTCCAAGCACAACTGGCTTAAAGCCCTTTATGGAATATACTCTTGTTGATCATCAAATACAGCACATTCCTACATCAGCAGCGTAGGAGGGAAGATTATTCCTCTGAGAATTACTGTATTCAAGAGGCAAGTGATAATATCATCACAAAATAGACAAGTTACATTTAAAATTAAATAAAATAATGCACCAGAGGCTTCTGCATCTCCTAATGCTTTTTTATTTCCCAAACTTGTCTCTTACTGGATCAGGCAGAACAGTGCTTTACTTCCATGAATTTTTAATTTGATTTCATCAAAACCGTGGTGAATTCTTCCTACCTTTTCCCTACGAAGACTTAAAAACAGCTTACAGACTTTGTACAGCCAGAGCAACTAAAATAGGCTCAGCATTCCAGATGAAAGCATTGGTTTTACCTGAGAGTAAATACACAGTGCTTTGCTTAGAGCTCATCTTTTGGCAAAGCAGGGAATTCACTTGTTTGCAAATTGCATTCACTTCATGAGAGGCTGTAGGGCTCAAAGGTGTTTCTGCACCTTTCTTTCTTGAAGAAACCCACAAACCATTCCACCTTTATTAAAAGTCTGCACTGCATCCACGTGTGTCACAGAATCTTGGAATGGTTTGGGTTGGAAGGGAACTAAGAACCATCCAGTGCCATGGGCAGGGACACCTCCCCCTGTCCCAGGCTGCTCCAGCCCCAGTGCCCAGCCTGGCCTTGGGCACTGCCAGGGATCCAGGGGCAGCCACAGCTGCTCTGGGCACCCTGTGCCAGGGCCTGCCCACCCTGCCAGGGAACAATTCCTGATTCCCAAGATCTCATCCAGCCCTGCCCTCTGACACTGGCAGCCATTCCCTGCCTCCTGGCACTGCAGCTCCTGAGGAATTGTCCCTCTCTGGTTCCCCTGCAGCCCCTCAGACCCTGCAAGGAGCTGTGGGGTCTCCACACAACCTTCTCCTCTCCAGCTGAGCAGCCCCAGCCCTCCCAGCCTGGCTCCACAGGAGAGATCTCAATTCCCATGTAGTACTGGAGTTGCACAACCTGTTATTCTCTATGAAATGGTCATTCTGCCATTTGTACCTTATTCATTCTCCTGCAGTGAGCTGACTCTGTTCCCTGATATAAAACTTTTAAATGAAGCCACCATTCCTTTGGCAGAACCACTGTGGTGACATTTTCCACTGTGACAACTACCAGGGACCATGGGGTTCAGTGAAGTGCAGGGAGATACTAAAGCACTGCAAGGAACACAGGAAATTCCTGTAGCACTTATTTGATAAATACAGCCTGGGTTTAATTTGTGCATTCAATCCTTTCTCATCCTGGGGAGGCAGAAGTTAATTTGTTTTACATGCAAGCAGCAACCATTTGGGTCAGCCTGAAGAAACTATTTCAGACTGTCAGCATGCATCTAGGGGAGCCCTGAGACAGAGTGGGAGACAAATTGACCAAACGTTGATTTATAACAACAGTCAGCCAGAGAAGGCAGAAATGTGAAAACAGTGCAAGCAGAGTGTGAAACCCAAACCTGAACTGTCAGGGAACTGAAAGAACAACCAGATGCTTTCTGCAGTGACATAAATCGAAGCAGAAGTCACCAGGCAGAGATATAAGCAATGCTACCACAACACGTAAATAATCTGACTCGCTCTAAAAGAGTTGTTCTGTGGTGCTGAAACCAGCTGCTGGTTGCATAAATCACATCCCCCCTCAGACACAAACAGGGCAGGACAGGCATTCTTCGGAGAGAGGGAACTATGCCACAGAGCTGGAGTATTCCCTCCTGCTGGAAATGCAATCTAGGACAAAGAAATTGTCACATTCTGGGTCTGAAGGAGTACCAGTGGATTAGAGAGTAGCTCCTGCTGGCACTACTCTTTCAATTTATCCCCAAGCATCACATGAACATTACTGTTACTGCTTCCATTCTGCATTAAGAGATGAAGAAATTGGTTACAGACCAGCGAGAGACCATTCAAACAAATGAGCAGCTAAAAACTACAGAGGCAATAACTCCTTAGTGTACAAGTTACAGCATTACAGGATGCAGGAATTTATATTGAATTCTACAGCTGACTGTAATTCTATTGTTCCTGTAAGTCAACAGCTATCACTAAAATATCTGCAATCTTCTGTGCTTCAGAGCACAGAACTGAGATATTCTATGCTTATATCACATTCCAGGTTATCTCTCAAACTGAAATTTAGATACAAGCACCTTGTGAACCTCATTCTGAAATAATGGTATCACTACTAAATGTTTATGATCAAGGGTTGCAGGTATGTGAAGGCTGATTTTGAAGAGAGTATCTCCAAAACTGAGATCTACATGGAACACCTCTGGCCTCACCATGCACTTATGAAGTCTGCTTAGCCTCACCTACGTTATTTTATTATTAAAATAAGAAAAAAAAAAAAAAGAATTGCACAAGTTTTAACATCAAAAATGCATCTAAAAATTTCATCTCCAATCCCTTCTCAAAGGATAGCACATATTGATTAACTGAATTAGTTATTGCCTTTGTGTAAGAAGCAAAAGCAAAAAACCCCCACTTGTTTTCCTCAAACAATTCAAACTTGGAGAAAGGCACTCGACTCTGCAGGGAAACATCTCTCAGAACACCAATTCAGTTAACAAGAGAAAGGAGTAACATAATACTTGGCTATATCTCAGTTTCTTTTCCACTTGTTTGCTTTGTTCATCCTTTAATGCAAGAAATAAAAGATACTTTCTCTATATGCTTTTTTCATATAAAATACAAATATATACAAAGTGAACTCATTGGGAAAAGAGAAGACACTGCAATCTTAGTGTGGTTTAGCACAGAGCCTTATCCACCTTGCCAAGAAATATTCACTCCACAGAGACGTGAAGCAAGATGAGGAGGGAAAAAAGGATCTGGCATTGAGGTACGAGCCAAAGGTCAGCAAAGCACATGAGCATTCTTGTGTCAGGACTGAGCCCTGAGGTAAATCACTCTGAGCCCCACGGAGTAGCTACAGAAAGTTGTTTGGAGATCCAAAAATTGTACAAACAAGTCTGCTGGCAGAGGGTGGAAATCAAACCATAAACTCAATCACTCCCAAATGATCATAAAACCCAAAAATCCCGACAAAGCTTGAAAATAACCCCCAGCAGAAAAGAAAAGCACATGCTCGTGTTGTCTGCTTTCCATAAGCAGCCGTTTAATATGCACAAAACTCAGTAGAATATTTTCCACTGAGTGGAAACATTTCAAATAAACTATATCAGAAACCAAAGGCTCTCTCTACCCTACCACCCCAAACTAAAAATATCTCTGCCTTCTGAGGGAGCTTTATGTTGTTTTCAGTGCTCCTTGTCTTTTTAAATGCTTCAATTGTGTCATCAGCTTTGTTTTGGCAGGTAGATTCATTTACTACTTGGAGAGTTTTTTGCATTGTTTTATCCTCTTCCCCTATCTCATATACGTTGAAAGATTTGCCTTTCAAAAAAGGTTTTATGACAGCACATAATGGTGATCTTCCTTTTAACACTCAGAGGGATGAAAGGCTGGTACAACATGCCCTAACCTGAAATTCAGCACAGAAAAATGCACAAATATAGAAATCAGGAGAAATTCAGGTTTTTTGTCACTTCTCCCCATCACCATTTTGCCTTTCATGTTTTATCTAAATCCATTGGGAAAGGGGAACAGGATTAAACCAACAAGACTTAACATATGTTTCCAGACAGGAGCAGCATAAAGAAAGGTGTTGAATGATAGATCATATTTTCAATGTCCACACATGCACACAGCTTGAATCATGAATAAATGTCTGGGTTTGACAGCTGGGGAACATTACGGTATTATTACATCTTCCTAGCAAGAGCTGAGCATGTGAGGTTTCAAGAGACAACAGAAAATACAAAGGCTACCAAGACATTACAGTATTGTGACAAACATTTCTGTTCTTTAAAGGAGCAGAGAAAATTTGAAACAACACAAATAATCCATTTCCAGGTTCTGCTGCTTTCAAGCATAAGACAGACTTTGTTTTGTAGTACTAACCTGAGAGAAGTTGAACTCCCAGTAGATATTGTGACTTGATCACTGTACAAAAAAATATCAGGATTTAGGAATCATGGCACTGAAAAAACACACATACTATAAAGGGGTGTTTTGGAAAGTGGTTAAATATATAAGAGATAGGAAATAAATTCCTGATTCTCAACCACTAAGAAAGTGTATGAGAACTTCATGCATTACTCCAAATTTACAACTGGATGAGACAGTCTGGACAAGAGGAGACTCTTGGGAGTCCTTAGAGTTGTTTCCAGTGCCTAAAGGGGCTCCAGGAGAGCTGGGGAGGGACTTGGGACAAGGGCTGGAGGGCCAGGAGGCAGGGAATGGCTGCCAGAGCCAGAGGGCAGGGCTGGATGGGATCTTGGGAATCAGGAATTGTTCCCTGGCAGGGTGGGCAGGCCCTGGCACAGGGTGCCCAGAGCAGCTGTGGCTGCCCCTGGATCCCTGGCAGTGCCCAAGGCCAGGTTGGACACTGGGGCTGGAGCAGCCTGGGACAGTGGGAGGTGTCCCTGCCATGGCTGGGGTGGGGCTGGATGATTTTTAAGGTCCCTCCCAACCCAACCATTCTGTGAGTCTGTGAACTCTACACAAAATGAATGGGTCAGCAATGGTTTCCTTTGGGTTCTGTTTCCCATCACCTCTTTCACATGCAGCACACAAGCTGCAATCAGCAGATCACCACAAAAAACCAACACTTCTCTTTCACTATTTCTTTTTGTTTGGCCATCAAAGCAATGACTTTAAAATGCCAAGATCTGTGGAACATACAATTCAAAAAGTGCCAGATAATACTGCTCTGGAAAGTGCTCCAGGAACAGGGATGAGCTGCCTCTCACCACAACAGCTGGGACTCTGCTCTTGACCTATGCCAAGCAAACACTAAATCAGCTCAGTTTAGTCTGAAGTGAAATACTCCATCTACAACAAGGGGTTGTTTTGCATTTGATACTGGCAGACAAGTACCAAGCATGGCAGGGACAATTATCTTAGGCCAGCCTGCAGCCCTGTGCATCACCTGCAGCCCTGTGCATCACCTGCAGCTCTGTGCATTACCTGCAGCTCTGTGCATCACCTGCAGCTCTGTGCATTACCTGCAGCCCTGTGCATCACCTGCAGCTCTGTGCATCACCTGCAGCTCTGTGCATCACCTGCAGCCCTGTGCATCACCTGCAGCCCTGTGCATCACCTGCAGCCCTGTGCATTACCCACAGCCCTGTGCATCACCCGCAGCCCTGTGCATTACCTGCAGCCCTGTGCATTACCTGCAGCTCTGTGCATTACCTGCAGCCCTGTGCATTACCTGCAGCTCTGTGCATTACCTGCAGCCCTGTGCATTAACTGCAGCTCTCTTTCAACATGAAGACAAAGGTCTTGTGAGACAAACACACCAGACCAGACAAGAGACTTTGCTGAATTCTTTCCTTCACATCTGAAAGAGCTTTAAGGATATGTGCAACTCTGCTAATAGAAAACCCAAAACTATCTGCTAATTTGTTGAGAAAACACCACATCACCTGTACAGTTTCAATTCTTCCTTCTCCTCGGTATCAAAATTGTCTTCATGTCATTGAAAAAAAAATATATAAAGATGTTTTAGGCTTTTAGCTCAATACTGATCATCACTATCCAATCATATTCCAGCACAGCCTTCAGGAAACTCCTGGCTCTCTACTATATTCTCTAGAACAATAGCCTGTTGCATTTCAGGCTTATTGAACACATACTTTTTATGTGTTCACATTTTAAATTGAGAGTAATGTGCCCAATTATTTCAGTAAGTAATCCTTTCATCTCGAAAATACAAGTCATATATTTTTCCCTTATAGCAGGCAAATGAATTATGATGTAAGAGGTAGTGTGTTTTGGGTTGTTTTGTTGTTGTTGTTGTTTATTTTTTTTTTAATAAATTGTTCAGAATTATGAGTAAATTATTACTGGAAAGATGATTCTGGAGCCGCTAGTTTTATTCCCCTGACTACTGAACCTGCCACCTGACTGAGGGCTGGATTCCTGTTTGTGAACTTGCACAAAGTAGGGACTTTGTGCAAGGATAAAGAAGAAGGATAGCAATAAATAGATCTTAAATAATTTTAAAAGCTATATTCAAATACATTTTACTCAGGAAAAGAATGACTTCACAAAATCCCTTATTGTCATTGATTACAGAATTCATTACAGAATAAATGACTCTTACCAACTATGATTTTAATGACTTAGTTTTAAACTAATCATTCAGATTAAAAGGCTGATGCTAATTTCACTTTTCTATTTAACAGTTATCACAGTTTATTCATCAGTTATTAAGATATCAGTTCCATCAAAACATAATAGTCACAAAAACAGGGTAAAAGAAAACCACAGACGGAATTTGTACCAAGCAGATACAGACCATTTAAATTAAAGCTCCTCATTGCAAAGTTGCCCAGAAAACTTACACAAACTTTTATTAATTTTCTACTACTGAAATAACTGAAGCTGGGTCTGAAATGCTTTCACTACTGTTGCTGTCTCAATTCCCCTTACATTTACCACTGTACTTACTGGTTTTCTTCAGCACATATAAATTTAAAAAAAAAAAAAAAAAAANAAAAAAAAAAAAAAAAAAAAAAAAAAAAAAAAAAAAAAAAAAAAAAAAAAAAAAAAAAAAAAAAAGTTGTGAACCTTAGAAGTTGCAAATGTGCAAAGTTTAATGCCTAGGAACCCAACTCAAAACCACTGAGGTAAATCTTGCAAAATTTCAACAAGGGTTTCAAAGTCTTTAAATGTGAGGATTGCTTCTAGATTTTTCTCAAGTAGGAAATCAGAAATGCAGCACATGTGCACACACAAAGGGTTTGAGTTCTTTTTTTGAACCACTTCATTATTTTAAATGAAAGAAAGCACCTGGATAAGTGCAAACAATGGAAGAATAATTCTGATCTCAGTTACTCACACACTAAAAATAAACATTTTGCCTGAAGTCAATCACAGAAGATTACAAATAGACACACATTCAGAACCTCCTAACTGCAGCTAATCAAGGAAATTGCAAAGGTGTGATGCCTCTCAACTAGTGAAATCAAAAGCCATAAAAACCAGGTGGAAGCAGAAGATCTCATAACACAACAGTCTGAACCACATTTGCAGCTCTGACAGACCAACAGTTCCAGGCAGCACCAGCAAGCCAGGCTGTGGGGTTTACAAACCTCCTCTGAGGAAAAGAAAGAGGCAGCTGGGTACGTGTTTCAGTTGGGGGGTGTGGTTTTTTGTTTGGGGTTTGGGTTTTTTTGTTGGTTGAGGGGGGTGGCAGTGTTTGGTTTGTTGGTTTTTTAATTTCAGGAAAAAATTCTGCCTGGAAAGGGAGCTCAGGCCTTGGCAGGGGCTGCCCAGGGAGGTTTGCAGTGCCCATCCCTGGAGGTGTCACCTGGAGGTGGCCCTGAGTGCTCTGGGCTGGGGACAAGGTGGGCACAGCTGGGACTGCATGGGCTGCGAGGTCTCTTCAACCCAAATGATTCTGTGATTGAATACAATTTTTCAGTGATCTTAGGACAAAATGTTTCCTTCTAGAAGTTTTCTCTTTTTAGTTTGATCTATGCTGCTTTCAGCCTCTCTCTGCCTTAGAGCATTCCCTCCTGTTGGTTTCTAAACAGAAAAACAACCTGCCTTAGAGCCAGGCATCCTGGGTTGAATTACATCATCATTAGCACAATCCCCTTGGGAAAGCTGAATTAAATCAGGTTCAGAGAAGAAAACCACTCTCTCCCTTCACATGCAGACTGCTGATTTGCAAACCCATAAAACTGAAAATCCAGGCAGATATGGCCACTGCAAAAGGTTTTAGGTCAGGTGATTTAGACCACCTGCCTAAAAGCACCATGAATCTCTTCCTGGACAAATGCTAATTGTAATAATACTAGGACAGTCAAAATGGCTAATCATTCACCCAACAGGAAAATTAGAACTAAATTCACATCTGCAGGAGTAGATATCTCCCTAACTTCTCTGCCTCTGTATAATCAGACAAATCTCCTTAGCCTTGCTTATCTGCAGGTAAAGCTATATTTTATTTTGGGAGCAAGACATGGGACAAAAACACCTCACACTTGGCAACCTAAACTTTGGAGAGGGTTTTTTTAAGCTGAATTTTGTTTAACAACACAGTGAGTTGTTTTGAAGGGTTTTTTGGTGCCACGTGTCCATACAAAGTGCAGCCATCCCAACTGCTCCTCCTGCCTGGTGCATCCTGTCTGCAGCATCAGCTCCTTCAGCAGTGCACTCCTGGTTCCCACTGCTTCCCTCTTCCAGGAATGTGTCCCTGCTGCAGCCCCAGGCCTTTACCTGGGCAGGCACCCCAGGTGAATCCAGGTCCACAGCTCACAGAACAGACTTTTGGATACTTCAGGGTCAAGAGTTGCAGTTTAGCAGCAAGAAAATGGCTTTGGCCACAGCCAGCCCCACACTGCAATATTAAATGTATGCTGTGAGAAGAGAAAGGGGATTGTTTTTTCAGTGTTTTTCCAGCATTCACTTTGAGGAGAAGGCTGCTGCTCTGGTACAAGTTTAGTCTAAGCTCCAGGTGTGACAGGACTGAGATTTGCTGCTGCCTGGCAGTGCCCAGGTTGCTCCTGGAGTTCTGCACTGCCTCCCACCCTCTCCTCTTGGTCTTCCCACTGAGCCCAAAGGTGAATTCTAGAGGATCAGAAGCACTCAGGGAGTTGTGGTGTATCCAAAACCTATTCCAGACACAGGTGTATAGGAAGAAAAGCTCCTGTAGTGAACTCTCTCCTAATTGGTTTCTGCTGCTTGGAGGGGAAAATCCCCCCACATTTCTAAGTCAATAGGCATCAGCAAAAGGCTTTAAATTCAATACTATAATTCTAATGAAGATGAATTTATTTTTCACTTTTATGGGCTTTTTTGGATGCAATTCTGCTTCCAGTGGAAACCAATTGCCAAGAGTGTCACAAATTAGACAACTGAGAAGTAAGCAGCAAGTTTGTTAATTACGAGGATTAATTTAATGAACTTAGTCTCATTAAGCTCCATGAGCCATGCTGTCTATAGGAGTGTGTGAAGGGCCATACCAGTAAAGTCAGCAGGCAATTAAGGACACTGCTGAGAATTCTGTGAGGAGGGGAGGAGAATAACAAGGCAAATGTTATGTGGAAAACAGCACTATTATTGAAACAGTCGATGCTAAGAATAAAAAAAATATATATAATTTTGGTCCCAACAAACTATATTCTCTCCTAAAAGCAGATAGGCAGATGCTTCAACTGTGATGTTGTTTGGCAGCCCAGGTCCCTCCTCAAGTGAGAAATTTTCTAACAAATCTTTCCCACACCTGAATCTGTTCACTGCTGGTTCCTGGCTACCAGTCCTGCCTTTAGCTATTAGGTGAAATCAGCATTCATGTAAAAGCATTGCTAAGGGACTACAGTTTAATAAAACACTACAATACAATGTTGCTTTCAAGTCCTTTTGAAATTGAAAAGATGTGAATTGATAAAATCATGAAGTACCACTTATAAAATAAACCCTACTTCTTCCTGTTAATCAAATCTTCAGCAGGAAAGACCAGCACCAACACAGACTCAAATCACTACAATTACACAAGAATGAAGGATACTTTTTTCCTTTTTAAACCACTAGTTATAGCCTTCAAAAACCTCCAAACTCCAGATGATTTGATCTGATGTACCAGAGGAATTTTCAGCTCCCTCAAAATATTTAAACCCCGCCAGTATTCCCAGGAGGAATAACAACATCCATGACATCCATCTAAGGACAACATCAAGGTGTCACAGCTGGGACAGCAAACAAAGGCAGGGATGTCTCTGGGAAAATGCAGCTAAGAAAAGTGAAAAAGCACTGGAAAAGCAAGGAAATAACAACCTCGTGGGCACTGAGGTGGGAATTAGGTGCAGGAGGGAATGTTCCCAGTGCTGGAGTGCAACTCCTGCAGCCTGGGCAGAGCATGGTGGTGGCACCAGGTTTTCCTGCTGCCTGTGGAGAGTCCCTGGAGGGACACCAAGGCTGCATCCCGGGGAGAAGGAGGTGTCCTGGGGGAGCTGCAGCCCTGGAGAGCCCAGGTCAGAGCAGGGTGATCCTGAAGGACTGCAGCACACAAAGGGTCTGTGCTGGAGCTGGGGAGGCACAGGAGGAAGCAGCAGCCACCCTGGAGAGACCACGGCCCCTCTGAGCCACAGCCCTGGAGGCCCTGAGGAGTGGGAATGAAGGACTGATGTTGTTATGATTTTCAGATGACACAGAAATAACAACCTGAATCTCTATGGTGGTAAAATGAGAGCACACTTAATTCTTCTAAATTCTACTTTTATAGAGTAGTTTGGTACAAAGAACATGATTGGTTATTAGAGTCTACACATTTTATAAACATCTTTTGCCAGTAAACTTGTTGGAAAAACCCCACCTGTGGATGGTTTCTCACTTCCCAAGGTTTGTTTGAATTCCTCCTTTAGATTTCTCAGGCCAGAATGAGAAAGTTGCTCTCCTGCCTTTCACACAGACACTGGCAGAGCATGAAACCTAAATTCAGACCAGTGTCAGGCCCACAGACTGGGACAGAGCCTGGGAAAAGGAGGTGGAGGGGAAGTGTTTTTGGGTTTGCCCGTTTCTCACCACCTAAATCTTCTTTAATTAGTACTAAATGAATTGTCCATGAGGCTGTTTTGCCTGTGATGGGAATTGTCAGGGATCTCCCAGGCTTTCTCCTTCCCTGCCAGCTTTTCTGGGGGATGTTTCCCCGTGTCTCAGTGAGAGGGTTCAGAGCTGTGGGACGTGGCAGCTCCCCCAGGTCACCCAGCACAGCATCACACCATGGGTGTGGGATGGGCTGTGACACTCCAGGGATGGGCTGTGACACACCAGGGATGGGCTGGGACACACCAGGGATGGGTGTGACACACCAGCAGTGTGCCCTGCCTGTGAGTGCCAAATGCACTTCTGGAGCCAGGGGAACACGCACTGCAGCTTCAGGAGGAAATAAGAACTGTTCTACTAATGTGATTTGATTAATTAGCTGTAGCAATTGCTGTGTGGAAACCATGCACAACCCCTGTATATTCCATTTCCTTTGTTATTATTTATAAAGCTTTCAGAATCCTTTGTCTTCTTCAAGGGGGAATATTTAGATGGAAGTAGAGAGGTGCTTTTTCTAACTTGTCCCTCTAAATAATTAAAGCTTGATATTAAGGCTTGAATAGTTAAGATTTTCTATTATTTTAACTAAGATATAATAGCTATTCTGTCCATCCTATACAGTTTTTGAGATCTTATGGTATGGGTGTATGACACTGATTGGGTTGAACATACTCAGAAAAAGAAGAAGGTTTTTTTAGCATGAACAATAAAAGAAGTAGTTGGTGCAGAATAAATCTTTGAAATGGCTACCCTTGGGAAAGAAATGGAAATACAGCAGCATTTTACTATTTGTCTAACATATGGTATAGATAAATGTCTGTTAGTGAAACTGCATTAATTCCCTACAGGAAAGTCTTATCTGTAGCTCTGTCCACTGCACAGAGATGCAGATACCAAATACTGACAAGAAAAAATGGACAAGTTCTACTTTTGATGTTATTTAAGAACATAATTTCATAAAATTTAATAATTTCAAATTTTTAAAAAAGTGTTTCCCAATTTTACAGATAACTAATAATTAGCTACTCAAATGTATAAAAGCTTGGTAGCTACTCCCTTTCCCATAAATTATTCTACAACTCTAGATTAGAAATCTTAGATTTCAGTAGGGCTTTTAAAGTATTTTCTTTTTTAAATGTGAATCTAATTTGTTTGGAGCTTCTGCTGGATGTGTAGGTGGGATTGAGGTGGACATGTCCCAAAGAGCATTATTTTTTTAATATATTAAAGTAACTATGCAAAAAAAAAGAAAAAAACTACACCTGGAACATAAAGGTCTATCCTAGAATATTTACATGGTTTGGCTTGAAGAAAATGCCCTTTTATGTGATTATAAATGTTGTAAAAATACATAAATTGTAATGCTTTTGTGCCATAATTACTAGAACAATCACATTTTTCCTGGTAGAAATACAGCTGGGTACAGGACTTGACGATAAGACTAAAAACACATATTTTGAACAAGTAGGTAATATTAATGGAGTCTGCTTCAAACTAAAATTCTTTTAAACTCCACTAAAATGCTGTGTATTTTACCAGGGCCAGCCTAGCTTGGAAAGTGGGAAGGCTCCAAGACATTTTGTGAGCTCTTCCAGAACCATTTCTGACACTTGGGAGGGGATGGAATTTGAGTTGTTATTTGTGACACATCTGAATAAAATCCCTGATTCTGATGTTAGAGCAAGAGGTGATTTTTGGTGCTTCATCTTTGCTGTTGCCGATTTACAGTAAAGAGGCAAAGCACAAGAATTTTGTGCAATGCAATGTGGAGGGATTCTATTGCTGGAGTGAAATCCCACAGCTCCAAAAATCTCAGGGGATTTCTGCCTGGGGGTCAGTGAGGCCATGAGCCCTGGGATTTTCCATTCCATGTGTGTCTGTTGATGCTTTTCTGTGTGCACACACACATATATATATATACACACACATTTGTGGATGTGTATAAAATGAAGGAACACCATGGACTCCTGGAAGGGTTTAAGGGCAGGTTGGATGGAGCTCTGAGCAACCTGATCCAGGGAAAATTGTCCCTGCCCACCACAGGGATGGAAGGGTTCATTCCAACCCAGACCATCCCATGATTTTACAACATTCTTCCCTCTGACTGTGCTCCTTCTCCTTATAGACATTTAAAAAAGAATTATTTAAAAGTTAGAACTTTTGTACGAGTCAGAAACACCCTGAGTCCATCCATTCAGCTGCAATGTTATTTTGTATGAAATCTCCTGCCTCTAATAAAAATTAATTATCTCACGCTATTCAATGAGTCATGCCCAGCCTGCTAATTGTCTCAGCAAAAGGTTGTTGGGAAGATTTATTTCTTCTCTTCCACTGCTACTCTGAAACTCAGGTGTATGGCAAATGCAGGATCACAGAAATGCCTTTTTCTGGGAAAAAATGGTCTTTGTGTACTCATAGATTTATGTAAGAGCTTTGGGGGTTTGTGCACAGCTGCTGTTGCATTTCCCATCTTCCTCACAGGTGTCACACCTTGTAGGAATTTCTACACCATGATTAATGCAATTATTTTTTTGTAAGGGGGAAAAAAACCCTGTTATTTGTCGTTGCTCCAAAAATAATTGCAAAATGAAATGAAAGGGTAGGAGATATTGCTTGTTTGTTATTTTTAGTACTAATCTTTACAAAAAGCACTTCAAATCCAATATAAAAGTGTCTTATCAAACAGAAGTTACTTTCAGAATTTCTCTGAGATATTTTAGTATAATTATGATTTTAAAAGTTTTAAGGCTCACATCCTCACCTAGAACCAGGAGCCCTTAAAAGCATGGAATTGCAATTTATAAGCAAAATACCTACAACTCTTCCTTGGTAATTAGCTGTATTTTTTTCTGTTTGATGTTGAGCACAACTTCCAGTGCAAATACGAGCAGAATCTTCACAGTGGTACATCCTCACTGCTTGAGATCCATCCCAGGAATGTTGAAAAAGGTGATGCCTGTGGAGAGAAAATGCTTTTAGGATGACAGAAAACAACCCTACAGAAATATTAATAAGAAGATTTAGATAAGGAGCTTCAGTAAAATGACTGGGGACAAAGCTGACAAGTCCTAGATTTTAAAACATTTTCAGTGGAAGTGGATGAAAAGGTTCTTAAATTTCTTGGGTACTGAAAACTAGCTTGAACATCCTATTAATTAATTAATTCCTATATTAATTTATTTAAGGAGCTTTTAGTAACATGAACATTTAAAGCTGTAAAATGTCTATAGGCAAAAGCTGCCTACTCAACTGCTGTGTGAGCTCTGCTTGCTAATGAAGGGATGGAGAAAAATATCTGGAGTTTCAAGACCGGAGTTTGAAGGAACTGAATTAATGTTTAAGTTGGTTGTTTTCCATTCCTCATGTCTCTTCAGGATGGTCTCTTAGGAACACAAACTGCTTTTGCAATGTGAAATGGTGCCTGAGATTTCAGAACATTCTGGAGTCATTAAGATAAGTAAATGAATTTGACAAGAGACAATATTCTTTGTAAGAAAAATTATGATCTGATTTTGTCAGGAGAAAAACACCTTTTATCTAATATTCTACAGTCATTTCCATGGACACAAGCATTAACAAATGTAAGAATTAGTGGAAAAAATGGTGACAGCTATGGAAAATAAATACAAAATGTAGAGAAGTTACAAAAAAGCAGTTTGGAGAGGCTCTACTCAAATGTTAAATAGAAAAGACCTGGAAACTCAGAAGATTATTACTCTAAGAATAATCACAAGGTTTCTTTTTTCTTTGTCTTTATTTCTCTATTTATGTATCAAAGTTTTCCAATAAATGGTCCAACAATGGGAAAAAACCTATTCAGGGCTGTATTTCTGCTCCTCAACACAGGAGACTGAAGTGTCTCAGATGAAATTTCTTTTTTGCTCTCTTGCACATCTGTCAGGACACTGTGGGGAAAAAATTCCAGTTAAAAAAAAAAAAAAGGCAAACTTCCCAGGAATGGGACTGTGCAAGGAAAGGCAGGAGGTTCATGTGAGAACAGGGAATGGCAAATCAATGGCAAATCAATGGTAACCTTCCCTCGTGCTCTTTGTGTTTGGGCTGACCAAGGAAGGGGCACTGAATATGTCTATAAATGATTGGCTGCTAATTGGTATTTGAACCACATCTCTCCCTTTTGTGCAATGAGTAGTGGCTTCAACTCACAGAAAACACCTGAGAGTAAAGAAGGTTGGTGCTACCACATTTTGCCTTCACTTCAAGAAGAATTTTTTTCTTTTTTTATTCTGGTTTATCTTCTATCGATTTATTTCTTTGAACTGCCTTTCCACAATAATAAATAGTATTTCTCACAAGTGCAATGATGTTTGTTTCTGTAAAAATATATTAATAAACTAAATAAAGATTAATGATAGGCAAAAATCTATACTCAGATGAGATCTGTTTTTCTTTTCTGAATTAGTTTTGTTACTTATACTGTAATGCAACAACCATAACTCAGAGAATGGGTTTTTATGTTTAAAGAATAAAAAATCCCTGGTTTTGATCCACACCCTTCAAACATTTCCCTGTTTTAGATGGGTACTATATTTCAAAAAGAAGAGTTATTTTCTGATTATGAGTTAAAAAACCCTTTATGTCAGAAAACAAAAATGCCCATTAAATTCACAGGAAGGTTTGTCTTTTTACATTTCCAGAGAAGTTTTGCAGACATCCATATTTAGCTTCCTTTTTGCCCTGTCACCTTAACTTTTCCAGGCTTCTCTCAGCTAAAACCTCAACTTTTTCAGCATGACCCATCAATAAAGTGGGATGTGACTCCTCTCTGGTGGGTTGTTGTACTGTCCTCTCCTTTGTATTGACCACCCCGCCTGGGGTTTGTTTCCTCGCTGTATTTCCCTGCCTTAGAACACATTTCTACTTCCAAATCGTTTAGAACAGAAATCAGGGACCCTGGTCTTTCGTGCACCTGCATTTTGACCTCTATTTCCCAGAGTCTTGTTCATGTTTGCCCTCTGTCACTGGGATCCAGAGCTGCTCACAATTTATAACTCACTGAGCTCACTGATTTGTCCTTTGTGTTTTTGGATTGAATTAGAGTAAGCTTTGGAATATTTTCATTGTATATATAAAGTGATTTTCTAAGTGCCCTGGTACATTACAGTGAGGGATTTCCCACTCAATGCTCTTCAAAAGAAGAATTTATAAAATATTTTGTAGTGATTTCTCTTTCATAAATGCATCCAGATGATCCATAATCAAATAATAAGTTCCACAGATTTTCTTACTATAATAGCTTTAAATGTGGCTATGACTTTTTGTATCCAAACTCAAACTTTCTTTGCTGCTTAAACTTTCTTAGCTAGTACTCATTCATTAAAAAAAAAATTCTCCTTATTTTTCCTCCTAATTTATACAGTGAAATTTTATATCTCTATTTATTCACATCTGGACCTAGGAACAGATTTTGAATCAGGTATGGTCAAGCCATATGTATACCCACCAGTTCTGCTTTTTCTTTAATATTTATACCATTTTTTTTCCTGATCAAGGATAATAATCACTTTAAAAATACCTGATTATTATCAGTGTTACTACTTGTTTACACCTTCCAACCAGTACTACTTCTCTCATGGTGCTAAATTTTAATTTGACCATCACTGCTGGTGATGTAGCACAACTGAAGTCATCCATCCAACTTGGGCATCAGGTATTAACAGAGAATTAATTAGAAAAGTGCTTGCAATCCGTAATCTATTCTGTGTAATTCCCTGGATGAATATCTGTACTCAATTGTGAATATAAAATTCTTCAATTTTTTTTCCAAAATGGTCTCACATTTCCAAAATGGTTGATTGTTTCCTTTAAAAATAGCCTTAAAAATTCTCATTAAATATCTCTATGACAATTTTAGGAAAAATGTTTTTTCCTCTCTTTAGCTGACCATTTTTGCAGTTGAACAGTATCATTGCAAAAGTCATTGCAGTTTGCTAGACAAGGAACATCAGGGAAAGTTTAATCCTTTAGCAGACAGATAACTCACTCCTCTCAATGGCTCCTCTGTCCTTTTGTCCTCTATAAAATAGCTGAGGATGTATATATACCCAGGATTTTTCTCATGCCCAGTTTTTCCAGTACATTTATTTCCACTGAGCTAGCACCAATGTCCATTCCTATTGCAATTTCAGCCACTATTACCTGCCTCTGTTCAAGTCCCAAATATTCAAATCCACACACACTGAGTTTCAACAAAACTGTCCTATGCAGTCCTTGCCCTCTTGGGCTCCTTTATGTGCTTTTTCCTTTCCATGGATAGCATGACAAAGCTTAATCCATGTCCACTAATGCAGCTCCAAAACAATAAACTTGAGTTAAATTTCTTTCCTTAATAGTGAACTTCTTAAGCCAAATTCTCCTGAGAAACAGCTCGTTCTGCTTTGGAGTCTATTTCTGTTCCAGTGGAGGAGAAGGATAAGCCTATTCTTAAACCAGTGCTCAGATAAGTTCTGACATATTTTACCCATCACTGATCAAGCACTTCATCTAATTAGCTCTGTAATGAACTACTCAATTGCAAAGCTACAGGTAAGCTGCTTTCTTCTTCTTTTTTTTTTTTTTTTTTTTTAACTCCTCAACAGGAAACCTTTGAAAAATTTACCTCACAAGTAACAAAATTACCTTTCTCCCCTCTATTCCTTTCTGTAGGGAAGGGGGTGTCCCGGTGTGTCCAGATCCAGGTTTAGCTGTCCCCTCTGCCCTCCCACAGCCCCTCCCTGTGCAGGATGATGGAGCTGAGTCTCAGCAGTCTCTCTCTTCACACAGGGGGCACACATGGAACAGGAGTCAGGAACTGGACTCAAGTGGGGAGGATAAACAGCAATAAATTGCTGTTGAATGGAGCAGTGAAATGTTATGTGCCATTATTCAAAGCTGGCATTTTATGTGCCTTGTGTAGGGCTCTGCAAAGGACTCGACTCCTCAGCTCCCTCCATAATCACCTCTTTTTGGTGTGGCTTTCTCCCAGCCCACTGGACCAGCAACAACAACAAGCAGGGACAAAAAGTTCCAGCTCCACCCTTCAGTGGAAGCCCTGGAAAAGCTGGCAGCCCACGGCTTGGACAGGAGCACTCTGTGCTGAGTCAGGAACTGGCTGCATGGCCAGGCCCAGAGATGATAACAGTGGTGATGAACAGTGCTGCATGCAGCTGGCAGCCAGTGACCAGTGGGGTTCTCAGGGGTCTGTGCTGGGGCCAGTTCTGTTCAATAATTTTATTGATGACATGGATGAGAGGACTGAGTCCTTCATCAGTAAATTTTCAGCTGACACTAAGCTGGGAGTGTGTGTGGAACTACTGGAAGGCAGAATGGCTGTGCATGGTTGGATGGATGGGCAGAGTCCAATAGGATGAAGTTTAGTAAGTCCAAGTGCTGAGTCCTGCATTTTGGCCACAGTAACCCCCTGCAGCACTCCAGGCTGGGGATGGTGTGGCTGGACAGTGCCCAGGCAGAAAGGGACCTGGGGGCACTGGTGACAGCAGCTGAACATGAGCCAGCAGTGTGCCCTGGTGGCCAAGAAGGCCAGTGGCACCGGGCCTGGATCAGGAATGGTGTGGCCAGCAGGAGCAGGGAGGTCACTCTTCCTCTGTACTGGGCACTGGTGAGGCCACAGCTCGAGTGCTGTGTGCAGCTCTGGCCCCTCAGTTTAGGAAAGGCCTTGAGACGCTTGAGNCGTGGTTTAGTTGAGGTTAGAGTTGGGTTAAACCTGATGATCCTGGAGGTCTCTTCCACCCTAATGATTCTGTGATTCTGTAAACTGGAGCACACAGCTCAGGCTTTACCAGTTCACACAAATCACGTCTTGCAAAGCAGGCCTGGCTTAGCCAAGGGTCATTAGGTGGGCTGGGTGTTGGAGGAGCTGCCAGGAGCCCTTCCCTGCCCCTGCCTGGGGGGCTCTGCTTGGCTGGGTCACTCCTCTGGCTCTGCACTCCCACCCTGGCACACAGAGACAGCGGCTCCTCTGCAGAACTCTGACAGTCAATTCATGTCTAATAAGGAAATAAATAACTGTGAGCATCTCCAGCTTCTAGGAAAGTTGAAGAGGACTCAGAAATCCCGAGGAGCAGGTTGTTTAAAATTCTAAACATAAGTTTCAGAGCCTGATTTCTGACTCTTTTTTAAATACAGTATTTTTTAGACTACTGAAAACCCTGCCCAAGCCAGTAGACTGGAGGAATATTATTTAGGTGATTAATACCACGGCACGGTGCAGGCAGCCAGTCAAAGGCAGCTATAAAGCACACGACCTGCTTAACAAGGAGCCACAGGCAAGCTTTGAGCACAAATCCCCTAATCCTATTGATCCTGCTTCTGGAAAAAGGGAATCTCTTGTGTGCCACAGAAGGGTGACAATATCCAGTCAGTGCCCAAGGCAGGCAGGGTGTGCTTCAGGGAACTTCATCACAGAACCTTCTTCGTTACTTGAAAAATCACTTCTGTCAGTCCTGCAGCCACATCCTCCCTGACTGCTGCTGTTTGAGATGCTGTCAATCTTCCCATGTGATTTTGTGAGCCAAATAAATTCCAGCTCATTTAAAGGTGTTATTATCTCTGCTGATAACATTACCCCATTCAGGAGCAGCAGAAATAGGAAAATAAAACTTACTTCAGTCTTTTTGTTTGCCAGTCTCTCAGGCTCCCAACACAAAAACGTAAGTTTTCAGCCTTGTAGTATGTATTTAAACATATTCTCACAGATATAAGTCTGCTCTTAGCATTCAACAAAGGCTATAACTCTAGCATTAAAAAAGGGGGTTTTTTTTCTTTTTAGATGTAATTATCTTTTAAAGCAGGCATTTCATTCATACAGATTATCTGACATGCTAGAACAACCTGTTTGGTTTATTTTTCTGTAGATTTTTCCACCTGGATTTATACATTCCCCAAAAGAATGTAAATTATCCTCCCTAAAGTGATTGTTATTACTCATGTCGGAGATTAGTATTGTTTTACATACTTTGATATATCACTCAAACCACAAAGTCATTAAAAAATTATTGTTGATTCTGATTTGATTAAAAGTGTGTTCAAAAACATCTCCCTTTGTGAGAAGAGTTATATCAAAAGCTTTTATCCACCTGTACTGCTGTTTTTATTTGTCAGAACTGAAGCATTAAAAATGCTTATCAAGAAAGAGGTTGAAATTACTCTGCTAATGGCAATTTCAATTTTTATTCTGGTTCAATTGGTACAGTATCAGCAATAATCAAAAATTTTAAGTGGCTGTTTCAGAAAAGAAGAGTTTCAGTTTATGGAGGAAATCCAGGGAAGAGATTGTAAGTACATTCTGGCCCTTGAATAACAAGTAACAATCATCTTGTGTTGTCATAACACCATGGAAGCAAGAAAATTTGATTTTGAAAATCATAAAATATCATTAGCTCCTTAACTCTCTGAGAAAATAATCTCCTCTGTGTTTCATAGTCTTAATTTTTTGTGTGAAAGTCAAGATGGGGGTAAAAAATAAAATAAAATAAACCCTTTGACCTTTCATGTCTATCTTGACAATGAGCACACACACCCCCCCAAAAAAACTTTAAAAAATGTACTAATGATGAGCTATTTGTTCTGCCAGACATACAGTGAGTAATTATTTGAATATCCAGCAAAGAAAGTGAGCAATTAATTATTCCTACTTACTGTCCTGGAAAGAACAGAGAATCATAAAAAATAAGGAGAGTAGAAATGTGAGATGAGGAGTCATCTGTTTCTTGACTCAAGGCACAATCAATGAGTGCCAGGCAACAATATAAAATATGAGTAAAACTGCACAATGAGAATTATTGTTCTTGTTGGTGCATGTCCTTTTTTGCCTTGCATTAATTTTCCCTGTAATTTAATTAAATATAAAAATGCAAAAAATTTTTCTGCTTGATACAGTGGAATGAGGAAAGTTCAGCTGCAGGAATGGCAGAGAAATGGCTGCAGAAGGAAGGTGCTGTAGGTATGGGATTCATACACTGAGAGAAACAGATGGGCCCACAAGCAAATGTCTCACATCAGGCAGAGGTTGGGGGAAACCAGGCTGCAGGAACCTCATCCTGTTCCAGAAGATGGGAGATTGTAGGAGAAATGGAAATCTTCTGTGAGACCTTGCTATTCTTGGTATAGGTATGTATAGTGTGTGTGTGTGTATGTATATATATATATATATATATATGTAACTTCAAAGAGTTACAGAATCATAGAACCCTTTAGCTGGAGAAGACCTCTGGGGCTGTCAAGTCCAAGTGCTCCCCCATCACTGCCCCATGCCCCCAGGTGCCACCTAAATGTCTTTGAATCCCTCCAGGACTCCAGCACCCCCCTGGGCAGCCTGTGCCAGTCCTTGACAACCCTTCTGTTGAAGAAGTTTTTCCAGATGTCCAAACTAAACCTCCTGGCCAGGCTGAGACCATTTCCTCTTGTCCTATCACTTGTTCTCAGTGAGAAGAGCCTGAGCCCCACCTCCTGTCAGGGATTTTTATCATCCTCCACAGGAAGCTCTGATTTGCAGGAGTCAGATGCACAGACACAGAATCCAATCAGCCATTTCAGCCTCAGTGAAAAGGCACCAGCAGCTTGGCTCAGTGAGTCCCACATAATCCCAACATTCACCAGCACTGGTGACAAAGAAATGCTGCTGCTTGGAACACAGAAATCCAAAATGCAGAAGCAACGAATCAGGAATGTTCAACAACACAAGAGAGCCCAAAAGCTTGGAGATACCTTTCCCATCATTTGAATTTTGCACATGAATTAAATATGCAGCCTTCTTTCTACATTTCTTTATTTCTATATTTCTCCTATAATTATCCTGCTGATTACTTAAATGTGTCATACTGCATTACAGCACCCTTGAATCACAGAATCATAGAATCATTGAAGTTGGAAAAGACCTCTAAGATCGTGGAGTTATCATCAATAATGGATCATTTTCACTGCCCATGGCAGGGGGTTGGAACTAGATGATCCTTAAGGTCCTTTCCAACCCAAACCACTCTGAGATTCTGCAAATTACACCAGGAGATACACTGCAAATAGAAATGAAACCTTGCAAAACATTAAAGTTTGACATTTAAGGGGCATTCTAATAAAGTTTGAATACAAGGATGATTCTAGAGATTTATTCAAAAAGGTCATGAAAAACAGCCATAGATTTGCTTAGAAATTTGGATGAAAACTCACAGCTTTATTTTTGCACTGTTCACTTGCTTAAAGTACTAAGACCATTTGGGAATTTTGGCTGTGGCACTGAGGCTCCTGTCAGGGCCTTGGAAGAGTTCAACAAAAGCTCCAATGCTGTCCTAGCTTACACTGTGAGATGTGCCCACAGTCTGTATCCTATCCCCACCTTCAGGAGCTGTTGGATCCAGCTGGGGCAGTGTTTCCCTTGCCCTTCCTCTGGATATCTCCTGTTCCTGGGCCACCAAGGCCCTGCCCATGGCTCACAGGTAACTCCCTCTGGATATCTCCTGTTCATGGGCCACCAAGGCCCTGCCCATGGCTCACAGGTAACTCCCTCTGGATATCTCCTGTTCCTGGGCCACCAAGGCCCTGCCCATGGCTCACAGGTAACTCCCTCTGGATATCTCCTGTTCATGGGCCACCAAGGCCCTGCCCATGGCTCACAGGTAACTCCCTCTGGATATCTCCTGTTCATGGGCCACCAAGGCCCTGCCCATGGCTCACAGGTAACTCCCTCTGGATATCTCCNTTCAAACCAGCACAAGTGCCTAAAGAAGGTCATTTGTTTCAATGTCCTGTGGGAAAAGCAGCACCTTCATTGCTCTCTAATGCCAGAGTGAGACTCTCTTCAGATTAAAAATCACTGAATCTCAGACTGGTTTGGGTTTGAAGGGATCTGAAAGATCATCTCATTCTATCCCCCATCCATGGGTGGGGACACCTCCCCCTGTCCCAGGCTGCTCCAGCCCCAGGGTCCAGCCTGGCCTTGGGCACTGCCAGGGATCCAGGGGCAGCCACAGCTGCTCTGGGCACCCTGTGCCAGGGCCTGCCCACCCTGCCAGGGAGGATTCCATCACCTCATTTTGCACTGCTTTGGTTGTATTTTGTTGGTCTTTTCTCTGTTTTCCAGACTGCCCCAGGGGAGCCAGCCCTTTCTCTACACACTTAGGGGCTCTTTGGAAGCTGTTCCTTGGAGCTGAGGCTGGATTCTGACTATACAGTAATAACTTCTGGATCAGCACTGAACTGCTTTTGAAAACTCTATTTGTAAGTCCCTTATACTAAACCCAAAGCAACTGTACTAAGGTAAAGGAAACAAAATGGGAAATGCATGGATTCCAGGTTTCTTTTCATTTTCCCTTCTATTTCATTTTCAAAGGATCACTCCCTTACTTAGTCTTTCTAAAGTAAGCTTCGCTGTGAGTGGAATTTCCAGAGGAGTTATAAACTCCTGAAAAATGGGGTTTATAACAGAAATGTTGACAGTTGGCTCCTAAGAGTAGAAGAGTTACCAAGCACTGCTGTAATATAGTAGCCTCTAACTACTGTAATTCTGGTGAAAAGTTACTGTGATGTGACTCCCTATCTATACCAGGCCACACCATTTCTCTTCTTTATGGTCCTCATTATGGTAAGGAAAATACATGTGCCCCTAGAGAGAGCTGCCAAAAGAGGTTCTAAGCACTTCTAAGCTGTGTTTCCTTTCCATCAGTGCCTGAATATAAGGCTAGGAGATCTAATGTGATTACTGTAATGAGAAACACTATCAATCCTCCTCAGAAAATGAACATTTAGGTGTGGGACAGAATTCTAACAGAAGTTAATCTATGGTGCCTTTTCCCTTGAAGGATTCCTAGGTGTTTTAATGAACCGTGTCTCTGGGCAACACTCACTCATCCCAAAAGTCATAGCTGCCTGTAGGATGGACAAAACACCCTTTTTCCATCTTCACTGCTGTGACTCTCTCCATGCTCACAGGGGAGAAGGCAAACAGAAAGCAAGTTCTCAGCTGAACACACAGAACATACCCCCAAAATTAAATACCAAGTGGGAGGCACAACAGCTTTACATCAAATGGTCTCCAGATACTTCCTATAGGTACATCAAATAGTTCTTTACAGTGAGCCAACTGCATATTCACTTTTATTAGAAAACACAATTCCTGGTGTTTTTGCTATTATTCTTTTCTGGAACAGCACCACAACCACACAGTGCTTCTGTTCTAACTGTGCAGTTGGTTTTGATGTTTTTTATATTGGGAAGGAAAAAATGCAGATATTATTCTGAAAAAATTAAAAGTAAAAGTATATATTTAATGAAAAAATATTTTGATATTAATGTTTCAAATACTGTTAGGCATTCTTTCTTCACACTTGCATCTTTCTAGTATTAAATTAGAGATTTTTGATGTAATGTTTGTGTTCATGAATACTATGTGTTTATGTGCGTTAGAGGGAGAGAATTTATGCACATAAACTGTCATTTCAAGGTCAGATTGTGAAATGCAATTGCTATTAATGACAGTAAACAACAGAGGTGGATAAATATGGGTAGCTTTTAGCAGATGAGCAGCTTAGACCATTGCTTAATATTTTTTAGAACAGACAAAAGTTTTTTTTGATATGCAGTGGAAAACAGTAGCAAAGGCAGAGCAAAGTCAAAGCTATAATCAGAATGTACTGTGATTAAAAAAAGAATAAATCAGATGGATACAGGAGATTATGACCATCTGTATATTTTTGCCTCGCACATCACTCCCACACTGGCTTGAGGCTCCCAAAGAATCTCATTCCCAACATATTTGCCTCAGAAGACATCCCATGTCAGCCTGGTGGGATGACTTCCATTCCACAAAACATGCAGCTCCAAGGAGGCTGATCAGTATTAATAGCCAGTCCAAAAAGGAATTACTAGAGGGAGATGGAAGGTGCCTTTCACCCACAGCACATCACCTTGAAAAATCCCTTCTGCACCAGGGGAATCTTCCCTACATTTCTCTGACAGCCCAGCTGTAACTCACTGCTCTGGCCAGGCTGACAGGACCTGGCCAATGCTCAGACCTTCCCATCCATCTCACAACCTGAAAAATTGCTGTACAATTCAGAGATGTAAGTACAATGTTAACTGTATTGGTACAGGAGATTCAATGGTTTTACTTCTGGCTGAGAATAAATTTTTGCCCACATTAAAGCAAAGACAACTGTTTATTTTATTTTGTCTAGCTCTGCAAATGGGGTTAAAAGTGGCCTAACTCTGTCTTTCCATCCACTTGATGGTGCTGTTCCCAAAATACAAACGATATTGTGAACATGACGTATGAAATCCACAACTTTACTCCTACAAAATAAGGTGAATAACACATCAGTTTTCTCAGAGTCTGCTTCAGGTACAAAAGCTACACCATTCTGCCATTCTAGTGTTCCCTGCGTTTTCAATTAAGTGCAGCAATTTTTATCCCCCCTCCTAATGACCAAACCTTTTAATCTTTCCTTAAATTGCAAAGCAATGTGACACAGGCAGTGAGGTCACTTGCCTAATTAGGATGACTCATCTGACAGAGTTTGTCAGATCAGCATTTTGAAGGCAGGATTTGAATTTTTGCCAGAAAAGGAAGGGCTCTGCAGATTTCACACTCTGATCTTCGACAGCTCAAAACTTTGAGAACTCTCCTGTTTGCCCCTCTTCCTCCTTGTCCAGGAGAGTCAACCACAAATACTGGGGTTATGTCTGTATTCAGGGAAGTATCAGGCTACCTAAAAGTGCTGAGGATATGAGGCTAAATAATGTCAGGAGGGCACAGCAGTGGTACAGGCAAATGGATTATCTAAGTAGGTTGTATTATGCAGCTGAATCAGGGTGCTTATGGTGGAAACCATGCTGCAATAAACCCATTTAATGAGCCAGAATTAATACAGGGTAATGTACACATGCACAGCATAATGGGATCTTGCAGTGATTTAAAAAAAAATAACAATTTTTGTGATTCCTAGAAATAGAATTAACTTCCCATAGACTTTTCATAGCAAGAAAAAAAACAATCAAGTACTTAAATTACTGAGAGCTTGAAGAAGGCCTATGAAGAACTATGAAGGCCCACATAAAGAGTTGTTTCTTTGAAATAAAACCATGCAAAAATATTTTTAGATCTTGGGTACTTTACATTTATCAATAAATATTTTATGAAGTTTCATCAGAGAAGTTACTTAAACATTGGATAAGCCTGAATAATTAGTCTGCAGCACATATCACAAATAAAACAGATTACTTGGGGAAAAAAAACCAAAACCAAGTGTAAAAACGCCAGGCTAGGCTAAGACACAAAATGAGGACCTGAGATGAGGCAGTGGAAGGGCATTAACCTTGATTAAGGTTACTGCCTAAAAGTGATTGTCAACACAGGATCTTACAATGCATTACCCTTACTCCTGTTCTTGTAGTTCATCTTAATCTGAATGGAATTTTAATGGACTTTTAAAAAACATGTTAATAATTATATGGAAAAAGAAAGTGTCAGGATCAGATATAAATTCTTCACATGGTAATTTTCTCTTCATTTCATTCTCCCCTCTGCAGTGGCTTTATTCCATTAAAGCAGGCCTTGTCCATAACTGTCAGGCTCTGTACAACAATTTCAGGCAGAGTTTTTTGGGTCACTCAGCTTTGACCATCTTGGATCTTGTTGTTTTGTGTGAAGGCTGGACTCTGACAGGCTGACAGGATTGCTGCTGCCTTTTCTTCTGCCTCTTTTGAGCTTATCTGCACCAGGCACAGCTTGGAGCCCCTGCCCTGGTACCAGCAGCCTGGCACCCCCTGTCCTGCCAGAGCCTGATCATCATGCCAGGCTCAGGGGAGCAGTGGAGGCGTGGGCTTGGCAGCATCTGCTCAGGGTAATGGAAGAAAAACCATCTGGGGACCTGTCCCTTCCCTTCCAACACTCCTGGGTGCTCCTCTGCTCACCCCAGAGCCCATGGCTGGTGCATCTCAGTGCTTTGGACTGCAAAGGGGTAACTTTGTAGGGGCACGTAAAGCTCAAACTCTGTTCCAAATATGCCCAGAAATCCCCAAGCACCACCCCGTGAGCTCAGGGCTTTGTGTAAGTGCCCCATTGCTTCTGTTTCCATCCCAGCAGCACAGCCAATAACCCCCTCTGGCTCTGCCACCCATCACGGGAGCAGTCATGGAGAGGACATTCAGGATTCCTTGCAGCTGTACATCTGCAAGGTGTAGAGCATTAGTGCAACCACTCCTGAATATTTAGTCCATGGGACCTGTCTTGGTTTGGAAAGACAGATGTCTAAGAAAAGCAGGAGCCTCCATTGAACATGTAAACCCCCTCCCTCCAAATTATTATAATTTTGAAATTAAGGGGCTCTCAGGCAAAGATACGGGAATAGGAATAACAGTTCTTTACTGGGAAAATTAAAATAGAGTTGCACAAAAAAAGCAAACAAATAAAAGAAAACACTGCCAGACTCAGAGTACAACCTGACACCCTGTTGGTCAGGGTGCTGGTAGCAGTCCAGTCAAGTCTTCCTGCAGTGACAGATGTGGTTCTGTTGGAGCAATGAACCTGTAGAAGGGTTCAGTTTTCCTGTGAAAGTCAAATGGTGGTGAGATGGGTCCAGCCTTCCTCTGGGAATCCAGTGGAACCAGGTTGTTCTGCTATTCTGAAGCACTTCTTCAGAGCTTTAAGATAAAATCTGAGAAGGTTTTATCCAGGTAGGAATGCTGGGCTCCTCCCCTGGGTGCAGCATCTCCCATGGATGATGGAATTGTCTTAGCCCTGCAGGGAGCCTGGATGGCCCAGGGACAGCAGAGATCCCTGGAGGGAGGGTGGGTCAGGGAGAGACAAGGAGCACTGCCCCAGATGGGTTTAACAGATGGTAACAGAATACAGACTTTGGTAAACATCTTACATTGCAACCTAAACAGGGCCAAATGAAAACTGGTCTGAAACAAGCCTTGAAATTCCCTAATGTGGGTAAGCTCTTGGCACCAGACATCTGGCTTTGCAGACGAGGTCTTGTGTCACACCAGTCAATATTGTAGGTTTAGAAAACGTGTGGCTATTGCTGCATATCAAAAAGGGAAAGAAAGTCTGAAAGCAGGAGTAAATGTATGAAAAAAATAAAAAGGGTTATAAAAAAAGATATACTGTTATGTTACATCAAAATAATATTCAGTCAATAAACACTGAGAGGAAAAAAGAGGAGAAATAAATTACTGAGTATTTTTTAACATAACAGTCAAGGACTTTAACACTTTTGTTGGTGAATAACTTACATGAGTGGGATCATCTATGACTTTGAAACTCTATTAACTTTTAGAAATATGCAAAACATTGATAGTTTAGTGTTTAAGCAACCACACAGCTGCTGCACAGAAACTGCCCATGAGCTTCCTGACAGTTAAAAAATGGCAAAGTTTTTTTGCAGACCTAGAACTGTAACTGCTTTGTTCTTGTTTAGTTGTAATTCACTAGTACCTGGAGACCATAAAAAAGAAGATACAAGACTATTTTAGAAACACCACACAACCCCCATGCCACAGGGTATTCAATGGCAGAGAGTTCCCAGTCAACCCATTGCAAATCTCAAATCTGAATTCACATGGGGCTCTGGGCCACAGACATGTCCTAAATGGAAAAGTGAGATAGCTACGTCAGTTCACACTTCAACATCGTCCTTCTCAGAGACAAGCTACAGTTGTGGTTTAACTGTGACCAAATTTTAATCATAAAGCTGGTTGAGAAAGATGCCATTGCATCCAGAATAGAAAATCATTGGTAACTAGATGGTGAAAATGCTACTTTTTATAATGCAAGCAAGGAAAAATGATAGCTTTGTTATTCAACAAATACTGCATTCCAGGAGTGATATAATCTAGTTTGATATTTACACTGCAAACCTCACAGGCGACTTCAAAAGAGGCCCAAGCAGGACTCTTGCACTGCTCATCAGTTTTGCACCAGCAGATGGGAAAGCAGGAATTCCAGACAAGATTCCTCAATGGAAGGACCTGTATTAAGTCAAGAACAAAAGGACAGTGTTGCAGTACGGAGGAATTGTTCTATTTCTGCATCCAGAATTTTCTCCTGGATGTGCCTAAAATCCTTTGCTGTAAATGTTTGCAGCACTGGAGTACCGCAAACGCTGTGGGCTTGCCAGTTGTTGATAAAAAGGACTGAGGACATGCTAATTGCAGTACTAGTGAAGAAATCAAGCAGTGGAAAAATTGGGTTTGACTTTGTGATGAATAGTGAAGTCTTAAACACTGGCAGGATTACAAAAATAGTACAGCAAATTGGGCATATTATTACAAAACATAAGGCTTTTTCTGTGCAGATAACTGATGGTATGTGACTTTCTTTTGTGAACAGAGTGTAAAAGCTATTAGGAAAAAAAAAAGCATTTTGAAAACAGCCAGAAAGAAGGGGTGGGGGGGAAAGATATAACCTTGTTTTTGCAAGGAGTCCTTCTAGAAACATTTTTAGCATCTGTTAGATATGGAAATAACTTTTTTTATTATAATGTGCTAGTCTCCAAAAAACTCATACCTTTGCTAACGAATTTCACAAAAACATCATTTTATTCCTTCTTTAGCCCTGAAAATAGGACATAAGCAGAATAATCACTTTGCTGGTCCTTCTCACAAAAATATCATTTAATCCATTTTTTTTTTCTTAATGTTTAATGAAAAGAAGAGAACTAATTCTTAACTTACACAAAGTCTGAAGAAATACTGTAATCAAGAAATTTGTTCTTGTTTTTCTCTCAGAAATCTTTGAATAGAGCATAGATTTAAACTTTAAAACATCTTGATAACAAATGAAGACCCGATTTGTGTTGTTTACTGCTGGTTTGGTTTAGTGGTGGAGTTTTTGGGCGGGGGGGGAGGGGGGTTGAGTTTGTTTGGGTTTTTATGGGGTTTTTTGTTTGCAGTTTTTGTTTTGGTTTTGGTTTGCGGTTTGGGGTGTTTTTTGTGGGGTTTTTGTGGGGGTTTTTATGTTGGTGGTGGTTTTTTGTTGGATTTTTTTGTTGTTTTTTGTTTGTTTTCAGGGGGTTGGGGGCTTTTTCTCTTTTTTCTCTTTTCTTCTTTTCTTTTATTTTCTTTTCTTTTCTTTTCTTTTCTTTTCTTTTCTTTTCTTTNTTTTCTTTTTCTTTTCTTCTTTTTCTTTTTTCTATGTCTAGTCTTTCACCTTATAGTGCTGACATTCCTGGGACTGTTTGATCCTTGTCAGCATGGCAGGGGCACGGGTTTGTCTGGCTACCAGGGCAGGACATTCAGCTCTGCAGGATGCTCAGTTCAGGGTGCTCTGGGCTCCCTGACCCCCAGAGCATCTCTGGCTCATCTTGAGAAACCCCTGGCAGAAATGCCAAGGATAAAGCTCAGGATCTGCTAGAAGAGTCTGAAGAAGGCTTCAGTGGAGCAGCACTCCCCTGCACTGTATTTTGTGCTATGTGAGAGAAGAAAGAGCTCATCAGAAAGAGAAGAGGCTTTGTCAGACATTTCAGGTGGGTACAGAATCCTCCCTGCCCCTGAGCCTGAGTGAAATCTCCTAACAAGGTCTAAAACCTTACCTCAGACCTACTGACCAGGGCTCCTGGAAAGGCAGCAGGAGTGCCCTTCCCTGGTTCTGTGCTCCTGGGGTGACTCTGGGCCTCTCACCATCCTCACCTGATGAGCAGGAACAGGTCAGTCACCTCTTCACAGACCCCCATTCTGACTCCTGAGGGTACCTGTGCCACGGAGCCCTCCATTCCCAGGCATCCTTGGGGATGGAGAGTGATCCAGGCAAACTGTGGATATGGATAAGAGATCATCAGCGAGCCTCAGCTCCCTAAACCACATTGCTGAGCAGAGCCCAGGAAAAGGAGGAGCTCCCAAAACACCCTGGTGGTCAATAGAGACAGGTCACTGCCAGCATGGAGAGCTTATCCCCAGAAACAGGAGGTACCTGGAGCACAAAGGAATGGTGTGCTACAGGATGATGAGGTTCTTTTTGAAGATCTCATCCCCAGAAACAGGAGGTACCTGGAGCACAAAGGAATGGTGTGCTACAGCATTATGAGATTCCTTTTGAAGAGCTTTTGAAGGAAAGCCTGTGTGTGCTGAGGATGGCTCTGGCACAGCTGGAATGTCTCACGTTCAGAACACAATGATGATGCCACTGCTGAGGATCCATGAACTCACGAGGCACCTCAGCAGCAGTGGCTGTGATGGGCACGTCAGTGCCAGGCTGCTTTTCCACAGATTTATGGGATCTGGGAAGCCCATTGACTGCTGGGTTAGGATGGAGCCTGGAAACAAAAATCCAATATCTCCTGGTCCTGTGAGCAGAGACTCTGAGCACTGAAACAACTCCACAGAGCAGATCAATGTCTGGGCATTTCACTTTATGTGGCTGGAAATGAAATAGGCGCTCCATAGTTAAATGTGCTCGTTCTGTCAAGACCACTCCAGCTTCAATTTTCCTTCATGACTGTAAAAAGATCCAATTTCCACTATGAAGTCTGGAAAATTATATCAACTATCAGGGTAGAATTAGACCTGAGAGAAGCTTAGTGATCTTAAAAAGTACGAGATATATCCATTTTTCATTGTAAGAAGATTTTAGCTTTCCACTGAGCTTATTAATTTTTGCACTTTTTGTATTGTATTCTACCTGGGATTTTTTTAAAATAATGCTAAAAACCTTTATTCCAAATATTCATTTCTGTTGCATTTATTTTTAGCTTCCTGATGAATTTATAATTTTTTTTTTTAAATAAAATGAACAGGGATATAAAGGATGAAAAAATCCACAGCACCCCGTTCAGAGGCAGAGAAAAGAGTAAATACATTCATTGCTTTCCTCAGAAGAAAAGTATTGTGCAGCTGCTGTGGAATACAATATTGAGATGAAAATGAAGCTGCGATGGAAATGGAATGAGAAATAGGTATTTGCTTCTGGGTGAGCGCAACAAACCTATCAGCTACATAGTTAAAATCAGCAGCCCCATCTCCCCAATTCCTGATGACTAAATAAACCACAGGTAAAAGACAGGGGAATAAGACAGAAGGAAAGGAGGGAAATGAAGCTGCCAAATGAAAGAGAAGTGTTTCTGCAAAGGTCAGGAAGGGATAAGATTAGTTTGGAGTAAGCCAATCCTACAGTGTAATTTGCAATATTTTCAAACACTTCAGAATAAGCATTCCTTGCTATTTTTAATATGGGCTTTGAGCCATGACTATCTAAATGGAGAGAGGAGGCATTAAAAGTTCATAGGGCTTGATATTGCCTGTAAAGAGGGAGCCCCTACAGAATTTTATTTTATTAGTAACCTTTATTAGCCTTGTAGCCAGTGCTGATTAAAGTATTGTGGCATATCTGTCAGCAGCAGGAATGCATGGGGATTATTAGCAACTGCATTTAAAAGTCTAAGAGCCAAGAGGTAGAGCCACAAGCCTGGAATACTAATTCCCATTTTATTCAGTGTAAACAGTCAAAGGATGGATAATAGCTTACTTGTCTCCTTTTTATTGGCATGTTTATCTGTCCTTTTGCTCTTCTCTCTCACCGTGTAACTAAGACAGCAGAAAATAATACAAAATATGAGGCACTTACAAGCCTGGGTCAAATTGATTTCAGTGCAGAATATCCAAATTTGTCTGGTCAAACATAACTTCTTCCCCTATATAGACTAATGGCTTCATTGGAATATATAAGCTCAAGCTGCCCATGGGCAGATATGGACTAAATACTGATGGGAAAAGTGTATTTAGCAGAGGATGCCTTTTAGAGTTCTGTCTGTAGACATATTCCAGGTCTGTACTGAAGGATTTTGTTTATCATGTGAGGAATCTTCTGTAGACATAACTTCCATCCCAGCTGGCTACAATTTCTTCACTGAGAATATTCACAATTCAAATTGAAGTGTATAAGCAGCTGAGTCACACTGCTGTGTGACACTGAAATTTCACACTGGAATTTTTTTATCTTGGAACTTAATAAATTATTTCATAGTTTAAGAAATTTAACCCAAATCATTTTTGTGATGCCCAAAGCAATTGTTTTTTCCATGACTCTCCTGTAATTACAGCAAAAGCCTGTTTTGGTCAATATTCAAATTAATGGGTTTTCTTTAGTATAAATCCAAGGAGAACATTTATGACATTAACAATCTGGTTTGAATTGAACCCCTCCTGGAAATGGATAAATGTTTATGAACAATATCTTTTAATATTTATGATGTTCCACTCATTGCTACACTTCCAAAAATCCTGAGACAAGGTAGGCAAAATTAGCCAGAGCTCTACTGCTGAGTTAGAAAAACAATCTGAGCAAAGTTCAAGTGATAGAATCTCTTTGCTGATGCAGATCACAGTGAAAAGTCTTGGAAAGGTCTCTCTTTTCTCCTATGACAGAAAAGTTGTTCTGTCTGGCACAGAACTAAAACCAGAGGACCATAAACCACTGCTGAGAATTATTTAAAAGAACAAAGGGATGGTTTCTACACGAGACAAGCCTCAACTGTGAATGGTGACTCAAGATCACCAATGATGCTTTTGCATTGTTTTGCTAGAAAACCTTTTATGAGGCTGAGCATAACAGCGTGGCAGAAGGATCTCAAAGTTTCAAGTAAGTTATCTTTAATGTCCTCTTTTAAAATAACATGGAAAAAAAATAATCATAGGTATAACTGTAACGATCTTGTGGACTCCAAATAAATATATACTCATAATTAATTAAATCAATGGATATGATGAGTTAGCAAGGTATAGATTAAAATTTTAATAAGCATAATAGAAACTGTCTCTGAAGGATATTAAAAAGCTCAATGTTGTCCTCCAAAGTGCTTCTGTAAACAACTGACTGCTCTGTTTCTTAAATCATTGTGGAATTTAAAGCTGACAGTCTTGCCCAGTTTAAAATTTGTATGAATGAATGTATTTGCCTCTAAATATCTGGTAATGAGCCATGGTAATTTAACATGCTTTGCTTCCTGATCACTTAATGATTTTAGCATGTCTGTCTGTAACACTTGCAATTCCCATGCAAAGTTGTGTTTCACTGTGTTCCTGTGGTTAAATATTGTTTGTCCTCTGCACTCCTGGAGCCCTGAACCTCTGGCTCAGAAGAAATTCTCGTGCACCCCACTGGCAGCGTGGGAGGAGGGATCAGTGCTGGCACCACCTCTGTGGGTCTGGGATCCACCATCCCAGACCTGAACAAACCCCAACCACCCTCCTGGCAGTACCTGAACCTCACTTCCTAAACCTAACATGTCCCTGGAATTAATATAATGAATCACTATTATTTCTCTACTGAAGCAAAAAGGAGTTGAATTAAATTCCCCCAGTGCCTTCCAGCCCTCTGTAGCACATGTATTATGCCATCTTAATATGAATTACTGTGAATTTTCTGCTCTTGCTGAAAAGAACCATCTGTATTCCAGTTTTTTCATCTGCTCCTATTCTTTCTGCTGTGCTGTTCAGAGACACCCTTGTCAGTTCTTCAGGAAACTTCCTGTAAAGCACAGAATTAGTTACTCTGATTGACATTTTCAATGTGGGAGGTCTTGAATGTCCAAGTAAATTCTGTCCCACTCTGACTGATAATGCAACACTTGAAGTGATACTGTCTTATCACAGAGACTTTGTTTCATGCTTTTGCTCATTTTTCTGCTGTGCTTTGTGGTTCTTTCATCACCTATTTCTTTTATTTTCCTATTTGATTTCTTTTGGACCAATTTCATTATGGCCTTGCCACTTGGTCTGGCCTCATAAACTGACATAATAAACTGTAAATTTAAGTCTCAGCTTAACTTTTCCTAAGATAGATACAGCTTTTCTGTTCAGCTGGTCAATGTTGCTTTCATAAATATTCTGTCTATAAACTGTGGAAGACTATGTCAAAAATCAGGCAAGTGAATCTACATGAAGACAAATACCAAACCAGAATTTTAACTAGGATTTAATGCATGTAAATTCATCAGCCTGGAAACTGTTAGGGGTAGTGACCAGAAATTTAGAGGAAGTATTGACACAACATAGCCTGCAGAACTCAAAGTTGCAAATATTTCCTATACTGCAAAACCCATGGAAGTGCAGATTTGTCAAAAAAACATCTGCAGTTCTGAACACACCTCAGTGATTGGAATAATGGCCAATATCTTGTCTATTTTGCTCTCCAGACCAGTTAGCAGAAGCTTAAATTGGCTGCTTTAGGCCCATCTGGCAATTACTGTTATTCTATGGTAAAGTTTATTAAACCTGCAAAAAACATCTGTGACATAATGAGAAAAAGAATTTTTATTTACCTACAAAGGGCAAATTTAACTTTTTGATAAACACAAACCTCCACCAGGGCATACTTTTATAGATGACACAGAATGTTTTCCAACAGAGCCTTGTTCTACACATTCTGTACCAAGCCATGCAATTGCATTTAAGTAAAAATAACCCGTTGAGTTATGTTCAATGCAGAGTTTTAGAGAATAATTGTATCTACAGAACTTCTTCATAAGTTTGAGATATAAATATGCCTATGCTTTGAAACAATAAATAAGAAAACATAATCATAAATTAGAAAATAATATATGGATACAACAAGAAGTCTGAGAACAGATTCCAACACTGATCATTTATTTCTGAATAATTTGTTGTTCCATCAATAGTTGTAAAAGTGATTGAGAATTGATCAAATATTGTACAATGTGAGAATGCCTTGGGAAATATAGATATACAGATCCATTTTTAATTTCAGAGATACTGTAATCTATTTTTATGTCAGTGTACAATATGTTGAGGTGAGGCTGCAAGAAAAAAATGCTATTACAATTACTTGTTCATAGCATTTGCCTCAGTTAAAAGAATTGATTTTCCTATTTATTTGACTTGTGATGTTTGAGTTCTCTGTGACTTTTTCAAGAAAGTAATCTTCAAATTTCACAGAAAATTTGGTATTTGGAATGACAGTGATAAAAATGGAAAGCAACACAACTTTCCCCACATAATTTTGATGGATAATTATTTTTCTCAGTACTACTCCTACATACATGAAGACATTCCTAAGGCTTGTTTCAGTGCTCTCTTAAATGAATCCTCAGGACACAGGAGGGATTAGGATTTCAGTTGAAGTAATCTCCAATTTACCAATGTGTTGGGTGATTTCCCCCACCAGTGTCCAGCCTGGCACAGGGACGTGGTGGAGTCACCATTCCTGGAGGGATTTAAGGACATGTACATGTGGCACTGGGGACCTTGGCGAGTGTGGGGATGGCAGTGCTGAGTTCATGGTTGTACTCACTGATCTGAAGGGTCTTTTCCAGCCCAAACAACTCCTACAGTGATCACTAGGATCTGGAAAGGGAGAATTCCTGAAATGTTCTGGCCGAGGTTCGAGCTCTGGGAAACCTGGGTACCCAGTGTTGGGGTCAAAGAAAGCCTCGAGCTAAGGCCATGGGGAAAATCCCCCTGGTCAGAGTGACAGAAATCTCACCCTCAAGGGCCCATGGGAGCTCTCTATGTTAATTAGTTTAGAAAGTTCTTTGTTCCCTTTGTTACCATTGGGTGTTTTTTTCTGCAATGTTTTCCCCACTCCTCTTTCCCAGTTGGTTCCCTGCCCTCAGACTGGGTCTGTTCTACCTTGTACCAGTTACTGTTACCTCACCTTTTTGGTGCTCCCCATGCTGAGCTCAGTTTGCTGTTTGTTGTTGGTACCCTTAGTAAAGTTCTTCTTTCCAGGTCACCAGATGGTGCCCATCTCTCATTTATTTCCCCACCTAAAGGGACTTCCAGCCCTGAAATCCCGTGGTGACACCCGGCCTGGCCTGCCACACCTGGCAGTGACTGAGGGGGAGCGTGAAATGCTCCTGGAATTGAACAAATTTCCTGGTTGGTTTGTTTGTTTGTTTGTTAGGTGGTGTGAAACTGGGAAAATACAAAGGGAAGGAAAGGAAGGATTATTGCATGGAAAAGGTGGGTATAGGGCCCAAGAGGTACAGGATTAAGTATGATTCAAGATTAATAATGGAATCACAGAATCCTAGAATGGTTGGGTTGGAAGGGACATTAAAAATTATCCAGCCCCACCCCAGCCATGGCAGGGACACCTCCCCCTGTCCCAGGCTGCTCCAGCCCCAGGGTCCAGCCTGGCCTTGGGCACTGCCAGGGATCCAGGGGCAGCCACAGCTGCTCTGGGCACCCTGTGCCAGGGCCTGCCCACCCTGCCAGGGAACAATTCCTGATTCCCAAGATCCCATCCAGCCCTGCCCTCTGGCACTGGCAGCCATTCCCTGTGTCCTCTATCAGTTTATAGCCATAACAGGATGGGAACAGCATGGCTAAAACACAGGAAGGTTCAGAAACAGAACCAAACCAGAGATGGAAACAAATTTTAAAAATCATGGTGCTCAGAAAACAAAGAATTCCAGTTCTCACGTGGGAGAACTGATTCATAATGACAAAGTCCAGTCGCACATTTAAATAATTTACATAAACAGTAAATTTATTTGGTGTGGGAAAAGTTGAGGATAGTAACACAACAAGTAAGATATAGATTTCATCATTCTCTGATCTGAATGGAAAACTTGATATAAAGAGGAGAAAAAGGTATATAAATAAGGAAAGAACAAGATAAAAAAAATGTACTTTCTCCCCCTTGAGCCATGTTGGAGAAATTCCTTCAGTTTGATGGGTACAGCAGCCCACCAGATTTTTTTTTCTTTTTTTTTTTGTGAAAGCCTTTTATATCAGCAAACTTTTAGCAAATTTCATTTCTCTAGAAAAAAAAAATCACATTTTATATAGCAATTGAAAAATTTCAAGAAAGCTAATTGCATTTATTATTGAGCAGTAGACACAAATTTTGAGTCCCCACGAGACTCCTAGCATTCATTAGTTCAAAAGCAGTAGTTTGAAATTAGAGGTTAAAATAACAACTTCTAAAGAATTTTTTTAAATCTCTGAAAAATAAGAAACTAAAACTACCTTTTGCCAGACAAGGTGATAGCCTTTCTCATAAAAGCTTGACAATGACTACACCTGAAGCCAATAGTCTCAATTACATAAAAAATGTTCTGATCAGATTATACTAATTACAACTGAATCCTCATTAATGTCCACAGCCATTGCTGTCAGGGCTTTGAACGAGGTGTGCGGATCCTGCAGCACCTTCTTCCCCAGGAGAATTTTCCCTGCCTGTCCCCAGAACCAGCCCTGGTGCAGTGCTGCTCCTGATCTTTGTTTGGAAAAGGGAGGCTGAGTGAGGAAAAGCTGTGCAGCTCTGGCAGGGGGAGCACAGCTGATCCCAGGTGCTCTGCTCTGAGCTGGGGGGCAGCCACAGCCAGGAACTTCTTCCTAAATAAAGATTTCTTCCTAAATAAAGATTTTCTTCCTAAAACATAAATGCACACTGGTGAATGGTTTGAGGCAGATCCAGCAATGCCAGGATGAAAGTTTGGATTTGTGCTGCCTTTTGTGTGAGCAAAAGGGAACCATTGCCACATGCCCATGTCATCTTGACATCTGGAGGCTGACAGCTCCCAAAAATGTCCGAGAGACATTTCTTACAAACTCTACCAGCACATCTCATTTGTACTTGAGGCGTACAAGATTGTAACTCGAGTTTAGGATGCTCCTACAAAGTCTAGATGACACCAACTCCAGGTGTTTCCTCTCCAGGCACAGACTGACATTGAACTTGACTGCTGTCAGCTGAGGCTGACCCCGCTCAATGCCCTGCAGGCAGATGTGGGAGAGAAAAGGCAGATCTCTGTCTGTTGCAAAGCTTATATATCTGGCAGAAATTCAATCTGGACCCCTCTCTAGATGCGTTTTACCTTCACCTCATGACCTTAAACACAGTAATAAACACACATTAACACAGTGGGGAAGAAGTAGGCACTGTGACTCCAAGCAACCTCAGCTGGGTCATGTTTGTAGTTCACTACTCTCAGGCTTGTGTGATTTATTAAGCAATGTCCAGAGAGATCTAGTGAGTTTTCACATGGCTAACACAATTAAAGATTGAAGGAAAATATTATCTCATTCAGCTGAAATAAAACCCTGGATGTAAGTTAACTTCTTGATATCCAAAATATATCTTAACATTCGACTTGCTATTTTTTAAGTGAATAAAAATTGACTTACTCTAGAGTAACAGACAAATTTATAAACCACCATGTTCTAATAATGACAGAAATTAATTTGGAAAGCAGTTTGATAGTTAGTAAAATGTTATTGCTAGCTGGATAGACAGTACATTGCAAAGAGATTAATGGCAGGAGGAGAAAACTTGCTGCAGACCTTTGGAACGGAAAATTTTCATGAGGTAATGCAGAGAGCTGTTCTGAGGTACCTTTGCATCATCAAGAGGGAATTTAATTTAGATGTTCAATATTAGTGTCAAGCCCTGAGAAGCTTCTTGGATCACAACAGCAGCAATTAACAAATATATTGCTGGCAGTCGCATCCATCCCACAGGGCAGGAGTTCAGAGAAAGCACCAATCTCCCAGCTGGTTTACATTTCATTTGTAGTGACCTAATTTCTAAACAATGCTTTAAGTGGTAGGATTTTGTTATTTTTCACCAAGGAAAGCCACTGTACCAAGTTTAGAAGTTGTAGGTATGCAAAATCTGTAAATGGCAGTGTTTTCCTTTGTCTGGCACTGCAGCTGGGGCAGGTCTCAGTAGGCACCTTCTCTTAGGCCACATTAAGACCAACAATTGCATATTGAGCTTAACTAGTCTGCAAGGGCTGCTGGCTACATTAACACCGGGACTTTTATTGTCTAAAAGCTACAAGGAAGCTATAAAGTGACACATCCAGCATAGTGAAAACACAGCAACATTAAAAAGAACCATTACAGCTCCACTTTAGGTGCCTGGAATACATTAAGTGTCACAAGTAGCCACTTTTATCTCACAATTAGGGATTATATATTGTTTGCTACATCAGTCTTAACTAATTAATTCCAATTATTCTGTCATTTCAGCCAAGTTTCTACAGACAAATAGAGGTAAAAAATTTTATTTTTCTGAAGTCTGTTATGGAAAGGTGTTTTTGTTTGGGGGTTGGGTTGGTTTTTGTTGTTTTGTTTTTTGGTTTTTGGTTTTTTTGTAAGCCAATTAGAACAAAAAAAACAACATTAAGAAAATCCAAACTACCATTTAATTTAACAGAATTTGTCAAGGAGCAGTTGTGATTATATTTTGTTTGCTCTTTAAATTTTAAACAACAAAACCCTATTCTTCAAAGATTTAATTCAGCTCCTTCTTCCCTCTTACACTGAGCTAAAGGAAAGGAAAAAAATCATAAATTGTTACAGTCATTTTCCAGTCATACACATTGGAAAGAAAAATATCAACATTTCTAAAACTTTTAATCTGCTTTTCCTTATATTTTTACATATTAAGGAAACGCTGCACTCTTGGAATGAAAAGCAAGAAAAAGCAGTGAATTTTTATTTTACGTGTTCATCTTTCCTTGGATTTTGGTTTGGTTCCTTATAGCACTGATAAGAATGTTCTGTTTCCTGAGGAAGACTTTATGGTGACTCAGGCACTGACTATAACAATATTAATATCACATAAATCCCAGCATTGTGGGAATTGGGCAACCAGGGACTGGAAGCAGGTTAGCCCTGGTCAACAGTGAAGTCAGCATCAACCTGGGGCCATGGGAAATGTGCAGGGAAGGGAAACATCTGGTTAGGTTATGGTGAGAGGAATGGGATTGTGGGTATAGTTATATTAATGAAGTTGCACCATATAAGGTTGTGTTCTGAGTTCCTGAATGTGAATGGTTAACAACACTTTACACATAAGGTAATGTCACTGTTCATTGGTTCCCTGTCTGGACAGAGTTTATACATTGTTATGTTTGCCCCTTTGCTGGGTCTTTCCAGGTTGCCCCATACCTGTAACTATGGGCTGTGTTCTCCTTATGTTCTGCTGGCTCAGGCTTCTATTAAAGTGATTTCCTGGGCTTACTTGATCGTTCCCATCCCTATTTCAGTTGCCACCCCAGCTGGTCCGGCTCATGTCACATCACTGGTGACACAGGATCACTGGGAATGGAGAGACCTCCCAGCCCATGCAGTCCCAGCTGTGCCCACCTTGTCCCCAGCCCAGAGCCCTCAGGGCCACCTCCAGCCCTTCCTGGGACACCTCCAGGGATGGCCACTGCAAACCTCCCTGGGCAGCCCCTGCCAAGGCCTGAGCTCCCTTTCCATGCAGAAATTCCTGCTGCTGCCCCAGCTGAGCCGCCCCTGGCCCAGCCTGAGGCCGTTCCCTCTCCTCCTGTCCCTGTTCCTGGAGCACAGGCCGACCCCCCGGCTGTCCCCTCCTGTCAGGAGCTGTGCAGAGCCACAAGGTCCCCCTGAGCCTCCTTTTCTCCAGGCTGAGCCCCTTCCCAGCTCCCTCAGCCCTGCTGGGCTCCATTCCCTTCCCCAGCCCCGTTCCCTGCCCTGGACACACTCCAGCCCCTCCAGGTCTTTTCAGGAGTGAAAAGGTCACATAAATCCTATCCTGACCCCTCCTGAGGCACTGTCCTGGAAGCCCCTGAGCAGGGAGTGCCCACTGAGCTGAGCTGGGGGCCAGCCAAAATTAACCAAAAACTCCCAGCCACAGGACAAAGCTGCAGCCTGTCCTGATCAAGGACACAAGAGCAAATCCTTGTTAAGGAAACACGTGAGAGACAATTGACTTTCTCAATGTCATTGTGCTTAATGCGTAAAGGAATTATGGAATCTGATTTACCCTTTAGTAAGGTGAATCGAATCAACAGAATGAACATCCCAGAGGAAGTTCTGTGCAAAAGGTAGGAATGTCCCATGGGAACAGATGGAAAAAAAGTGGATCCAATTCCTCAGTTTTCCACAGATGAGCAATTTCTCACAACCAGCCCAAGTTGTGTCCTACTGTTGCCATTTTCAAATGCATCAAATCTTCTCCAATCAAAAATCAGGCTTTAAGCAGAACACCAACACTTTGGCAATTTTGGTTTTGCAAAAACAATCCAAAGGCTTTGTATTACATGGAAAAAGAAACAATGGCAAAATTTCAAAAGCTTCTCCTAAACTGAAATATTCTCTGAACTCTGCTGGTAAAGGAGAGGAGGTTATTTTTACTCTAACAACATGGCGATGAGGTATTTTGAAAAAGAAAAGACATTAATGGTACAACATAAATTTTTCCACTTCTGAGGTTTTGAAACTTTACGTTTGAAGAGAAACCTTGTTCTGCAACCCAGCATTACATTTTCTTTGGGCACATTTTTACACCCTATGTGACATGGCAGGTCAGGAAAAGAAAAGAAAAAAGTTATCTGAATTAAATTAGTACATCTAGTTATGTCTCTTCATAGAGAATTAAAAATGAAACTGCTGAAAAAAAAATCACATTCTTCTAATGCTTTATTAGCAGGCTCAGGTTCTCTGCTAATTACCAGAATCAGTCACCCAAAGAACGTGTATTTATTTCTCCCACAAGTCTGAGACAAAAAGGGAGGAAATAATAATATCCCTTGGAGTTGTCAATGGGACTTCTGCCCAGCAGTGAAAGAATAACTCCCTGTAAACCTCCATCTTTTCCATAAACACAGCACTCCTGCTCTTTTTGTCACAACTGCTGTTTACTCTGTCAGCCTTCTTTTAACATTTCAGGGGTAAATTAAAGGCCTTAATTATTGCTTTCCATTCTGTTCCCGAGATCAGGACTTTGTGTACACCGGTTCAAGAGACAATGGTGAACTCTGTTGGGCGTTCAGCTGCATTTGCTGCACCCTTCCATGGTGGCAGTAATTGCACCCGCTGTTTCTTTGTGCCTGTGACCTTCAGTAATCCAGAATTAGTCTGCATAAGGCTGTGCCTCTGGCACAAACAGCACTTTGGACAGCCCCTTGGAAAAGGGCAGTGCCAAGGTAAGACACAGCCATGACAAATCTCAAGAGGCACAAACAGAATCAGGTTTTTACATTACGAGAGCTGGCTAATGTTTATCTCTATTTAGGGGTAAAGAGAAAGAGTTTTGCTGAGTAGCAATTTAGGAACTGAAAAGTTATGGAGAATTCTTCACACATAGAAAAAAATATCTGCAAAGTGACCATTTCACTTAGTATTGGTTTCAATCCACATTGTCTTACATAATCAGTCATACTTAGATCAATAGATATTAATTAAGTGAAATGTTAACTGCTTCAATATGCTTTTTGCTTTTAATGTCAGGGCTCTTAATGTTGCAGTTCTGCTCATTAGAAGGGGTCTGTGCTTCCCACTGGGAACTACTGGATTTAAATTGTTTTTCTGTCAGGAAATTTGGGAGAGCTTGCACACACAGTGCTTTCCCCCAACAGTTCCAATTTTGGTTATTTCTATTCTCTATTCTGCTTCCACAATTTTTATCATAACAGAAAAAAGCATCAGAAGGGACATTTTCTGTCCCCAAACAATGTTCTCCGAGTGCTACATTTTTTGCATTTCTTTGAAGCACTGCAGGACAAATGAATATAGAAAGTTCCTGAGGAAGGCTGTGAATGTGCTCTTGACCCCTGGGTGAGCTGCCAGAGGCCCTGGGGAAGGCTCTGCACCCCAGCAGTGCCTGAGTGTCTGTGCAGGGCTCAGCACCTCAGGTACACACCCAGGGCTTGACTGCTCCTCAAACCAGGACTTCTGCTGGCCAACACATCTACATTTAGTCCACTGCTTCTTATTTAAGCTTCTGTCTTGGAACTGTCCCACACTGACTCAAATTACAATTGTGGAAGTTATGTATTAAGGAGATACTATTTTTATCTTCAGAAGGTAGATTGCAAAAACTACAGAGAATTTACTTTGAACACTCCAGGTACATGAAAAGCAACTGGCAGGGATGGAAAGACTGTGCAGTAGACAAAGTATTAAGAAAACCTAAAGTTTTTTTGGTTTCAATACCAAACTCATACTGTAAAGAGAATATCAGTATATAGCTTACACTGTAAAGAAACCCAAGTATTTATGCAACGAATAAATCCCAAAGCACTTCATATAACAATAATAAAAGTAATTGAATCAACATGTCCTCTGTGTGTCTGCTGACCTGGAATACTGCAGTGAGGTTCCCTTCCTCTCAGCATTTCCTTCTCCCAGCTGCACAAACACAGCTCCCTCCTCCTCCCTCACGTGCCTCAGCACCTTGGGGGGTGTTTGTACTCACATGAGCCCAAAACTAGAACTCAAGAGGATTCCCCAAAACTGATGGGGACAGGGGCACCCCTTTCCTCTAGGGCTGCTGTCCATGAAGTGCCAGGGAGAGGGAAGCCTTCACTGCTGACTCCTCAGCCCACATTGTTCTCTGTGGATGGTGAACCCCTTGCCAGGCAGGAGCAGCTCAGTTCCCTGGGCTCCTCCTGTCCCAAGGCTTTGCATTCCTCTCCAGGTTATCTTTCCAGTCTGCCCAGCCTGAATTTCCCACATCCCCATCCTTGCCTGGAATCTTTGCAATTTTCTGGTCATTGGACCCTTCCAAATGACAAAACCTTTCAGACATGAAAGACTCTTGCAAGCTAAGGAAAAAAACACTTTTTCTTTAGAATTCTCCCCTTAGAAATCAGAGTTTTTCTAACACTGATCTGTAGGAGTCTCCTTGCACTGTCTATTTACCTCAACACAGGATATAAAAATGAACAGTCCACATCTGAAGCTTCCTGCAGCTTTCTGACAAGCCCCATCCACCTCATGCAGAACACTTTAATTTACAGAGCCTCAAGTAGACAAACAAACCTTGGAATTTAGGTTCAGCTCTCCATCATCTACTGATGAACACACAATTAGGTGCAACTGTTGTGCAGGGTAATTAGTAGGTGTCAAGATGATGGTTTGTTGTGTATGGAGGTTTTGGGAACTGGGATCACGATCTGCAATCTTTTGTTCTGGATAGGAACACAAAAGTAGAACTGCCAGCTGAGTATTCTCCAGTGAATAATTCATTTGATGATGGCAGTACTGTTGTAACTCATTTTCCCTACAAATTGCTGGGATTGGATCCTCCTGCACATTCATCTGGATTATTTTTTTCCTTCTGCTTACAAGACTCACTAAAAGTTGAAGAGATGAGAATTTCCAAGGCTGTGATTACAGAAATAGATTGAAACCAAAAATGGGAGGGAGGGATGGAAGAGAGAAGGTGAAGGTCACATTAAAAAAAAAAAAAA
>VXBR01010369.1:1302971-1368182 GCA_013400215.1 Cisticola juncidis
AAAAACCCCTTGACTAAAGTGATAAATTTAAAGCTTGTATGGATTTCAAGATGACTAAATTAATTCCATGTGATATTTGTGTATTGCAAGCAAATTTTTTAAAAAATCACAGCAGTCTTAGCTATAAACTATTTTTGTACTCTGCCATTCGATTGTTTGCACTGCAGTTGTACTGAAATATTTGCAATTTTATGAATGTTTCAATTACCAGGAAACTTTTTATTTAATTCCTATTTAATTGTAGTTTCCCCTGTGCCCCTCATGACACTGCACTCCTGTTAGTACCCAGAGAAAGGAGACTGCTGCACAGTGCACTGCAGCCACAAAGATGCAGTGTTGTTTTACTTACTAAGAAAAATGCTGGAGTTTCAAATCTTGTTTGCTGGATCTGGAAGAGTTAAACAAGACTCTTTGCACTCTTGAAGAGACTTAAGTAAAAGGCCATCAGTCTTCTTAATTAAGGCTTTTCCTATAAGCCCTGCCTGAAAACACCTTGGTTGCCTTTTCAGGCTCTCACTTGATTCTAATTAAGCTCCTTGGAACATTAACCTGGCTTTTTCCTCATGATTCATCTCATTAGGAGGAAAAGGTAAATGGCTCCCTTTGTTAATGCTGCTTTATCCAGTGGCCTTCTGCTGGAGTTAGTGAGAGTTGGGACAGCCAAGGCTGGAGAGGAGAAGGTTGTGTGGAGACCCCACAGCTCCTTCCAGGGTCTGAAGGGGCTGCAGGAAACCAGAGAGGGACAATTCCTCAGGAGCTGCAGTGCCAGGACAAGGAGTGATGGCCTCAAACAAAATTTAGATGGGATCTTGGGAATCAGGAATTGTTCCCTGGCAGGGTGGGCAGGCCCTAGCACAGGGTGCCCAGAGCAGCTGTGGCTGCCCCTGGATCCCTGGCAGTGCCCACGGCCAGGCTGGACCCTGGGGCTGGAGCAGCCTGGGACAGGGGAAGGTGTCCCTGCCATGGCTGGAGTGGGATGAGATCAGCTTTGTGTTCCCTTTCTTTGTATGTTCCTAAATCCTCCAACCCTGACTTTCATTTGAAGCAATTAAGGATTAACCTTCTCCAAGCCCACAGGAAAGGAAGCATCAAACTCTATTTTATCATGGAAATGAGATATCCTCAATTTTTCCTACTTCCTTCCTTGATTATGCAAACACTGGGAACAAGTTAAACCTAATATATATTCATATATTGTTGGGGTTTTTAGTTTGTTCCATTAAAACTTTACTTCCTTTAGAGACTGCTTGAACAATAACCATTTATCCAGCTAAATGATAAAACATAATTACTTCCAGCTGTTGCAAAAGAAGACACTGTAGTCAGTCTGAAGAATAAAAGAAAATTTTGGACTTTGTCAAAACACAGTGGTTTCCAGAGCTGAATGAAGACTACTCTTTAGTTTGATAGCTGAACAAAGGGAACAAAAAGGAAATTAGTTAGACCAAGTTAGGCCAATAAATCTTGGGGTTTTTTTCCATTGGTACATTTGTTTCATGTCTAATAAACATGGGCTTGAATGGGTGTGCTTTTTTTGGGACAAAAACTTTTAGACAAAATTCTGAAATCATATTTTTCTTCTCCATCCCCTGTATAGAATATTTACTCTAACAGAGGTGATGTGTGTATAAATGACCCATCTGAAAATGCTCTTTTGTACCAAGAAAAAAGCAGATTAGAAGCCAAACTCTTTCACCTTGGTGCCAGTTTTAAGGAAGTTGTCCCAACCACCAGGTGATGGAGCCAATGTCATTGGACTGAGCAGAGCAGAGCAGGAATGATTCACCCAAAGGCCTGTGACAGAGTAATTAGCAGATGGTGAGGACATGGTGCCAAGAGCAAAGGGAAGTTCAAAAGACACAAGTGGAATTTCTTGCATCTGTAAGTTGGCAGGTGAACAGAAAACCCCCAAGCAATTTGGTGTGAGACTTCTACAAAAATGTGAGGAGTCCCAGATACCCCAAAACTCCATTTCTTGGGGAGTAAATAGTTCACCCTCTTTAGGTTTCACCTGTTTTACTAGCAAGTGAAAAAATCTCTTCAGTTCTTTTCATTGAAAATGAGGCAACAGGTAAATCTTCACTCCCAGGCTAATTTATTAGTGCCAGGGGAGCTGCAGTACAGCTGACACAATTTCTATAAACTTATCAATTAACATCTTGGTCATAAACACTTTGGGACACTTTACACTTTACACCAGGTATTTACCAACCCACAGCAGCTCCTGATAGCAGAGAAACCAGCAATCTTTGTACTTACCATGTTCAAATAATCTTTGTCTAATGCCCTCAGAAATTGTTCCAAAGCTGAAATATTCCCCAGAGAAGAAATGGAGAGGGAAACCTGTTGTTAAAGTTACCCCTCCAAATAAATAAGATCCAAGAGTATTGCAGAGCTGAGAGTAGTGGAGATAATTGCTTGTTCCACGTAGAGTATGAGTAACAAACTGTTCAGTTGTTGGACACTAAACCTGTGTCTGTTTTGTGCCATGATGTGCTCCAAACACCATTTCTCTTTTTTTTTCCCAGTTTTTTTTGTTTTCCCAGGTCTCCTCTCTGCTTGCCTCTTTTCCTATGAACATGTCCTTTCAATGTAAAGTACTGAAAGTACAGAACAGATAAGAGCAGAAGTGAAAATTAATTCTACTTTTTCTTATTAAATATTTTCTTCTACAAAAGAGGTCTGATAAAATTCTGGTATTAAAAAGCTAGTTAAAGCTGCTACTGTAATTTAAAATTTTTTGTTCTGATTCTCTGACAGTAACAGGAAAAAAGATGATAGTCCCTATGAAAAATAGTAATTCCTTAAGTATCATGTTTTTCTTCAGTATCATGAATTCTAGTGAGCAATGCAATATTACACCAAATACCTGTTGTACCTCAGCATGAAAATTCACAGTTAGACTCATCATTATGCAGCCCTGAGTATAAAGTGAGAGCATAAACAGCCATCAGTCACTTTTTTTCTATATGGAACCTTCCTGAAATAAAGATCAGCTAAATTGGAATCAGATGTGATATCAGCAAAAATTCCATTACTACTTGCTTTTCTTTCCACCTTCCCTCAAAAATCAAGTTTTAAACAGGGTGAGAGAATGCTGCTTCTTTAGTTTTATCACAGCTAAATACTTTTTAAATATGATTTGATGGCAAAATAGACTGACATATTCAGTCACACCAGAAAAACCAGTAACATAATATCTTCTTTTTTAGGAATTAATAGGAAAAAAATATAAAGCAGAAAAATTTAATCCAGGGTTAAAAATATATCAAAAGCCCACATGCTTTCGTAAAATATTTTTTAAATATTTTGTAAAATATTTTACAAAATATTATTTTGTAAAATATTTGAGGCTATTGCATAGAAGAATTTTTAGGAACAGGAAGGTATCTTGCTGCTGAGTATTTCTTTTCACGAGTAAAACTTCTGCTTGTTATGTTGGTGAAATTGGATTCTGAGGTTTTGGGGAAAAAAATCCAGTCTGAGGATCATTTTAAACTTGAGAAAAATAGTGAAGAGGGATAACGAGATTGAAAATAAAAGTGTCACATAATTTTAACTTGAATCTTTGTCTTAATTTCCTCACCAGGGTAAGATTAATTAGCAAAATGAGAGTTATTGCAAACACTGACATTTTGCAAGCACGAGCTTGACTGAGCAGTGTGATTGTGACAGAAAATTGTATCCAAGTGCTCCTTTATGGCAGAAGGAGCACAAGTGCTCATTTCTGTAGGGTAGCAGTGGTGGGGATGTTTATGGCTGATAGAAACAGCCAAAGCTCTGTCAAGCCGGCTGCAACCCAATTGCTCAAAGAAACATTCTCAAACAAAAAGGAGCTGTGTCTTAAAATTCAGGGTCTTTGGGGGTATTGGAAATACACCACCCCCGTGGCCTGAATTCCCTCTGTGGTTGCTGTAAATATTGTTCCAATAATTTTTATTGTGCCTCTGAATGTTGGGTTGGAATATTCATCATCTCCCTACCATGAGTGGGTTCAAATTCTCTTTGTATGAGTAACTCTCCCTCAGGGGCACACCAGGGTGACATCCCCTCCAGCTGGACAGTGAGTATCCCCCTCCTGCAATATTCCAACACCCACCATACCCACAGTTTTACCAAACTTGGGTAACCCTCCTCAGGCTCACTTATGAGGTGAATTTTAACTTCAAACATGACTCTGTGTGATTCAGGAGAGCCAATATTTCCTTTATGTTCACAAACAGGGAACTCAGACTTTCAGAGATGGAACACTCAGGCCCAAAGACACTTAAAAAAAAAACCCAGTTATTTTGTATTTTCTACAGCTGGTTTGCCCCAGTAGATAATATGCATATAAATATACATGGATAAAAGTGCATACATATTTATACGTATTTTATGTTTGAAATGTTTATTAAAACATATTTTATTTATTGTATATATGTATATGTGTGTGTGTATATATGAATATATATTTATATGGTGTGTGTGTATATATATGTGTATTAATATATATGTAAATAGAAGTCCTGAGGCAGAAGTGTAGCAACAAAAATATAACAATCCCTTGCTAGAAGCAGCTGCTGATTCATTTGTTCTGTGAAAACTCTGTATTTCACGTGGCTATCTCTGCAAACCACAGCAGTCATGGTGCTTGTGGGATAGGGGATTTTCCTGCAGAAATAAATACTCTGGGATGTGTGGAATTGCAGAAATGTTTTCAAGGCAAGAGGTGACGTTTTTCTCTGTGGCTCCCAGCAGACGTGGCCTGTTGTGGCACGAGATAAAATGAGCAGGCAATCTCTGCCAGCAGGGAAAGGCAAAATGCTGGGAAGATCTTTTTGGTCAGAAAAATCTCACCACTGTTCATATTGTGGGGTTTTTAATCCCTCTGCTGTGTATGCCCAAAGCTGCAGGCACAGGAGCTGGAGAAGAGGGGGAATCCTCCAAGTGCTGGGCTGAAATCAGAGATTCCTTTCCTCACAAATCCAAACTGCAAATTGCAGGGTTTGCTCTTGTCATTCCCCACCCCAATTGCTGCTCTGTAATGGCTCATTGGGTCGCACACATCTATATAATCTGTACATTATCTAAGCAGGGTCTGCCTGACAGCGTAATTAAAGCAAATGTGCACGAGTGAGGGAGAATCTGATTAACTCACTAAGGTTCCAGTCCAAGCAGCTATCAGCCAAGGACATAAATCTGTCAAATTGCAGTGAGCATTTTGGAATCTCCAATTTAAGGGAATCCCTGCAGCTGTATCTGAAACTTCACAGCATTTGCCTCTGATTTAAATATCCATTAGTTAATGCTTTTTAAACATATATTTAGGAAGAGCACTGTGTAAATACCAAGCACTGGAATATAAGTGATTTTTAAGAATGTTAATGATTATCATAATGAAAACTAAAGGAATATCAGCATATCTTTCTTCTAGGAAGCAGCTCTTGTATCTGCTAGAGTAAATGGTAATATTGGTTGAAATATCTTCACAGTGAATACTGCTAGAGATTATTTTAATATTTGTCATATGGAAATCAATGGTTTGTTTAACTGACTTCACTGTGAATGAAATCATTTCTTGTGTGGAAGAAATTTCCAAACTTCCCTTCATAACAAAGTAAATTGTAAGTAAAAATCGATGTGAGTAACCTGATCCTGATTGCTAATGCCCTTCTATTCCCTCTCCATTTCCTTCATTCATCTCTCTCCCAGGGAGATTCATTGTTGGTTTGGAACAGATGTCAGCAGCACTAAACAATCTCCATTCCCATAACTTATGGTGTTCCTGTGTCATGTTCTGAAGATAAACAAAAATGTTAAAATATAATCCATTTTGTGGTTGTAACAGCCACTTTTGTCCTGGCACTTTTACAAACAGTTTAGATGTCCAATGTTTTGGGGTTTTGTTTGTTTGGTTGGTTGGTTGGTTTTTGTTTGTTTGTTTTGTTTTTTTTTTAATTTAATTAAGAAGTGCTTCACTTTGCTGTTTCCCTGTACATTGTCCCTGGTAGCTGTCCTTCACCTCCTGTCCTTCATGACCCCTTTCCAGTCACTGCAGGTCCCTCAAACCCCAAAAGGAAGGTTATGCCCCAAGTTTTCTTGAAGGAGCAATCCAGGGCAGTGGAGCTGCTGTTTGTGTAAGTCATTCCATTCATGCAAATCTCTTTATTTGTCAAGGTAATCCACTTTAGGCATTACCATTTTTTATTCACTTACCACTAGCTAACAGGTTATTTCTAACTTTGAAAGGTTTCCAAACAAAATAGTGCTGCCCTCACTATGCTGTATTTTTCCCTTTGTCCTGTCCTGTTAGGTCTAGTATTCTTCTACAGCAGGGATCTATCAATGTTCAGAAAAATGTGAAGATTGCTATAAAAGAAATGGCATGTTTATAATATTAAAGACACAATTATTGAAAGCCCTGAATATATGCCCTGCTTTGGGGACCACAGCTCCTGAGTGTTCCTGTGGACCCTCAGCTCCCAGCCTGCAGTGCCACTGTTGTTCTCACCTGTGCCATTGTCCATAAATCAGTAATTTCTCTCATGAATCTACACAGCCTCTTATGAGAACAGAAATATGAAATGTCTGGGGTTGGAGCCTGGAATCCCAATGGTTTAACCCTGCTCCAAAACCAAGCCCAGCAAGGTAGACTGGAAACAGCAGCAGAGCCCTGAAGGGCTGCAGAAGCCATGGAAAGTTTTATCCAAAAAGGGCTTTTTTGTTTTGTCACCAAACTCAACTCAGCTTCCTTGTAACCAAGGCTCAGAAAGCCCTGCTGGGGGAACTGAATTACCATATGCTAGGTGGAAACTTCAAAAACTTTTATAGCACTTTCTCAAGCTTAACAAAGCCTTAAAATCCCAGTTAGCATTCAGAGACACTTCTCCATTCAGACCTGCTCATTGACCTTGACTTATAATTCCATAAAAATATACATATGCTAAAACGAGTTAAATTAATGGTATTAAAAGAATGAAAAGAAGAGAGAAAGAGACAGTATAAACCCAGCTGCTCATTTCCTTTTCCTTTAATTTCTATTCTTTTCCTCATGTCTTTTCAAACTTTTATTAGTTTGGTTTCTTGTTCCCAAGTTCTATACTTATTGTGCACTTTTTCAGCTATCAAAATCAAATCACTCTCTTCCACCATGTTGACCACTGAATTTTAATTTTCCCATAATTGTTGTGATATTGCATGTGTTTTTGAAGGCTACACATTCTTTCAGGTAGCACTGAGAAGAAAGCAAGGATTTTGCTTAAATCTGGTATTAATTCCTGAAAACAACCAAATAAATATGTATGTGTGTGTATATATACACATATTAGACAAAGAAACAGTTGAATGAAAAACAATTCAGGTTGATGGCATCTGGTATTTTTTAGGAGTTCTGCTGTTTCTACTTGCTCCTAATTCTGCTGATAAATTTGGATATTCCCTTTTTGCACTCACCTCTGCAGTCTGGGTAAAGCGAGCACAGCCACTCTGCACTAGTGTTTCAGCCACAAGGAATTTCATGTAATCTCTACTGATTCAAATCCAAGAGAGAGCAGAGGGTTATCACACATTTCTCTCCTCTGAATCCAAACTCATCCCTTTTCTAGAAGTGGCTCTTAATCTTCTCAGTGCTTCTGCTGTTGCTCAAAGGAAGAGTTAATCAGTCTGGCTATTCCTGTATTGCTTCTACTGCCATGTCTAGCTGCTCTGCTTCACTTATTTTTCTCTCATTTTTCCCATAAAAGTCTGTTTTAAAGTACTATTTTCTAGTTGAGAATAATTGAGCTGATAATTTTAGTTAAAGAGGGTATAGGAAGCACTGAACAAAACCATTTTAGTGGGAAAATAAAATGTCTACGAGTGAAGCACTAAAAGAATCAAGGAGACAACATTTCATTGTTGGTGCAACATTAGTTTTATACCCAGTGTTGAACTGATTTTAATTATAAGCTAAGAGATCCAGGATCAGAGAAAGCAATCTGTGTTTAAAATGCATGTACAGCAATTTAAGAGGAATCACAAAGCCAGCATTGGTGAATCTCTGAAACAGAACCCATGAAAATATCCCAACACTGATTTTGAACGTGGCTCTTACATTTCCTTCCCCTCCAGGTATCACAGCCCAGTGTCCAAGCTAAATGATATAAATTAGAGCACTAAAATGGTATTTTCCTAAAACAGACTCAAGAAATGGATGTTCCATTCTGTATTTTTCTGTGAACTCTTTTGTTCACACCACAAATGAACATAAATAATGAACACTTTTGCTTCCATAAATAATTTCTGCACATTTTGCAGTGAATATCCAATGATCTGTAGCTGTGAAAACATTTACTTTGTTGTTTATTTTTTTTAACAAATAGTCATGAAAATCTGAGATCCAATATCAAAACAAACAACATTTTAAATGTATTTTAAGTTTCAGCACCAGGCCCATTGTGTTAGGAATTGCAAGAATGTCCTCTGCCTTTACCTGCTTAGTCAGAAGTTGAACAGCTGAAACAGAGAGAAATTCTGAAACAATAAACAGAAAACTCTTAAACTGCATTTCCTGAAAACTGAGATAAAGTTTTGAAAGCATTTGCTTTAAACCTGGGGTTTTTTTGTTTTCAAATTAAATTTATTTTGCAAATGGCACAATTACCTAAATGAGTAGAATCATGTAGATAAAGACACAGATTTAGTGTCTTTAGTCAGATCTGATAAGTTTGAATGTTAAAAAGCCAACACAAATCTGTAATGAAGTTGAGTGATACATTTGCTTAAAGCAGGACAGAGGAAACAGTAAAAAAGTGTTTGATATCTGGAAATTTCTTTGTGCCTGGACATAAATTCCCAAAGATAGTAAAACTATGTGGAAAAATTAACTAAAAGAGCTCATTTAGTCAAAAAGAGTTCAAAAGGTGGAACAGAAAAATCTCAGACAAAGCAGTATAGTTATTGCAGAGATCAAATACAACAGGACAAACATATTCACTTAAATTAAAAAAAAATCCTATTTTAATCTGAAAAGGAATACAGCATCTTTGAAACTATTTTTTTAAATAGAAATGAACATTTCTATTTAAATTTTTTGCAGTTTTCTCTGTTTAAGTATTTCCTGCACCACAGCAACGATTGACTCAAATTTGTCCAATGAGAAACACACTGTTCACAACTTTCTGGAATTAATTTAAAAGAAAATACAGGTAAATACAATATTATTCCATCCACTGTGATGATCTTTCACATTAGTTGTCTCATTTCTCTGACATCTTCCCAGCCCAAAGTGAAAAGTTAGAAGGGGTGTTGAGAGGGCAGTGAATATAGGGTGGCCTTGATGATTATAATGGGACTCATCATAATTTTGAAAGGAAAGGTGTCTTTGGCAATTGTCATAGTACTGTTATTTTACTGATTTCTGAAGCAGGAAAATACAGAAAGAAGCTCTTATGATCAGAACAGTCAATGCTATATAATCCTTACAATAATATTTTGACAGAGGAGGAAGAACAATCCCATTATACACAAGATAAAGTTTTAAAATGGCAAACAACCAAACCACACTCACATAATAGAGATTAAAAATAGTAACTTGCCTAATTACCACTGCATTTCTTAAATTCAGCCCCTGGCTCTGACACACCCTTGCCATAGGTGGACTTTAACTGCACACGTGTTCATTAGGAATTGTATCACCCAGGGAAAGTCTACAAGGAAACAAAATGATCTTACCTCAATCTTCTCCTGCATCAGGAAAATCAGTTTTGTAAGATTAAAATCACAGACATCTCCAATTAAACTACAGATATTTTTTTTTCAGTCAGATCAAGAAATGTCTTTCCATCTTCCAGCTGACCATGGCAAGAGTTGGAACCAAGGGTCTCCAGTTTTCCTGGGTAGTACCAGGATGCTCAATAATATCAGCTGAAGCAAAGCCTGGTTAATTAGAACAGACTTTGAAAATGTTTCTCTGATTGAAATCTTTGCTTTGTGGTGAGATTTCAGCACAGGAGGCACAGAACTCACAAGACACTCCTGGTCTGCTCTGCATAGGATGCAGAATTCACTTTTCTGTATCATAATGTCAGGTTATACCTTTTATGTTCTTAGTTTGGCTTCTCAACCAAAACCTAAAAACCAGTATACAGCTACATGCACAAACAGTCTGCTTTCCATTAGAAAGAATACATTTCAAAACAGAGAAATCGCATTCCTGGCATTTTAATTTCCTGTTTAGAAAGGTGGAAAGAGTATACATGTACAAACTGCATTAAACAAGTCTCCATCCTGCCTTTCTACATTTTTGCAATGCAGCACAATTTTTCATTGAAACATTGTATAAAAAGAATTATGTGTTTTGTCCTCTTCTCTTGTGATTAGTATCCTACTCTTACATACCAGGCACATTTTATTTTGCACACATTGAATCACAAAACATCACATTAGTGCACTGCCACCACGCCCCAGCATTTTAAAAAGTGCCCAAAATAGGCTTTGTAATTAAATCTTCTAACTGGAATCCCAGCTTATGAGCAAAAAATAAGCTGTTTATCGAATTACTGCTGAACTCATGAATGTGGCAGGAAGATGATACAAATCTGACCTGAGCATTCTAATTGTGTGAACTTTTAACTTTTAAACAATGGAATAACTAAGAGATAACATTTTCTTTCAAGCTTGGTAATAAAGAATTCTTTGTAGGCAGCAGAGTTGGCATTCAGAACTATTGTGACAGACATTTTTGCTTATTTCATTAATATATTGAAATTAAATCTTCAAACTAATTTAATTTGAAGCCTCTTCCTGTGAAATTTTGCTGTGTGGTATTTACTATTCAGAGCCTTGCTGACCTTTGATCCACAGCAGATGGCAGAGCCCACCAAGGAAATTCTGCAAGACTTCACACATCCTGGCTCCTGAGTGCACAAGAAAATATGTCCTCACAGCATCCACAATAATGCAGAGCCTTAAAAGCAGATGAAACAGTGCAGGAGATCTATAAAAAATATTTTAGAAATAGTTGGGGGTGTTTGTATCATTTTAGAAAGACAAGACTTGTCTCAGATTTTGCTGTCTTGAAAGGTTTAGGAATACAGGCTGCAGCCAGGTCATGTGAGACAAAAAAATGGCACAGAGTATTTGAGTGCCTTTTATTTTTCTCCACACTTCCCAATTGCAGTGGAACACTTATTCCAGGCCTTGAAAAAGGGTTCTTGTGTTTCCAAGCCTGCCTACATTGCAGAATCCCAGAATGGTTGGGTTGGGAGGGAACACAAAACTCATCCAGCCCCACCCCAGCCATGGCAGGGACACCTCCCCCTGTCCCAGGCTGCTCCAGCCCCAGGGTCCAGCCTGGCCTTGGGCACTGCCAGGGATCCAGGGGCAGCCACAGCTGCTCTGGGCACCCTGTGCCAGGGCCTGCCCACCCTGCCAGGGAACAATTCCTGATTCCCAAGATCCCATCCAGCCCTGCCCTCTGGCACTGGCAGCCATTCCCTGCCTCCTGGCCCTCCAGCCCTTGCCAATTGTCTCTCTCCATCTTTCCTGCAGCTCCCTCAGGCCCTGCAAGGCCAGAGTTACAAACAATGTACTTAAGAGTAAGGCTATAGCCCAGAAAGGAAAATTATTGACCTTTTTCCTACAGATTTGTTGCCAAGCCCTTGACTAACAGGAGATACTTTTGCAGTGGCAACAGGACAAAGTTCACCAGCAGGGAATCACAACCATCTCTTCTACAGGCTGAATTCATCTAAATATCTTACATGCAGTAGGTTCCTGTTCTGTTGATATTTGGAGCAGTCTCTGTATCCCATAAAGGCATAATTCCATCAAAGGAAATTTCACTCTGTTGGCTCTCACTGCTCCCATTCCTAGAACGATGTTCTCTCCCCCCACCTGTTTGCAATACAAAACAAAACTCACAGGCTACTCCCATTGCCCATGGAAACAAACAGAAAACCCTCCTGTCCCTTCATGGTGTCCCAGTTTGGGTTCAAATCACTCTCTCTGGAATCAATCCTCTCTCTCGATCACTTCTCTTTCACAGTTTCTAAGAAAGAAAGATAAGCACATTTGAAAGGGGAACAAAAGGATTTCTGTGTTCCAGAGGAATGATTATTGGAAGCCATTCCATATGGAATAAAGAGCACTTTGCACTGAGACAAACCACAGGGATTCATCTCCATGTGCTCATTTCAAAGGGCTTAATCAGAAAGGTATTGCCTGCTTTGCTATGTAACAATAGTAAAAAGAATTTTTCACTCTCAAATTCAAACTAAATTGAAAGTAGAAAAGTTTTCAGACTAAAGCTATTTCATCTGATGTCGTAAATGTAAATGGCTTTTTTTTTTACTTCTACTAATGTGAAAAATAAAAGTAAAAATTAAATTATTGCAGTACCAATCAGAAATCAATGGTACCTTGAATTGATACAACTTCTCAGTGAATACAAAAAGAGATGAAACTTGAAAGAATTAATTTGGAAACAATTTACCATGCCTGAGTAAAGTGCAGTCTCCCACATCTGCACATGGTTTGTACTGATCCAGCTTTGCTGTGATACAACAACCAGAATCAAAAGATATAAAGCAGTTTCCCAAACATTTAAGTAATTTGGGACTCTGGATACAGTTTTAAAATTCCACTTGGATTGTTTAAATAGTGACCATTGAAGAAATCTAGGGCAGTGGCTGTTTTAAATAACCTTATCCTGACATCCTTTACACAAGCCACTCCTAATATAAAAGCAACACAACTCTTGGAGACTTATTTGTGTGCTCCAAGCACTTTCTGCCCTCAGCATGTGAACTGAGAGAATGTTTCATCAGTGACATGGGAGAAGAATGAAAAAACAAAAGGGGAAAACATATTTGCTGACTAGAAACAAATGATGTGTTTATAGAGGCAGGATAATCAGGTACTTGAAAAGGAACCTTGGGTACAAAATCTTCTGGTTTCCAGTCTTGTGCCACTGCAGTGGCAGCAAGGAAAGTATCTCAATTACTCTCTTAATTGTCTAAGCCAATAATTATTTCTCCGCATACAGGAACTAAACAGTGCTTATACTTCCACGAGAATGAGAACACAGTCCTGCATCACAGAGTTATGATAAAGAATGGCTGAAAAATGTCATCATCAGCATCCATATAAATATCCACTCACAGAGGGGTACTGGACACCCAGAAATGCAGAGTTCATTTCAATCTAACTGCAGCAGTGCCCCAGTCTTGAGACCAATCTGGAGTTTTTAGGCACTGTGATGTACAGACACCTCTTGTCAGTACGTCCAGGTATTACAGTGATCTCCAAGCAGCTCATCCTATGTTGATGAATATAAAATTTCAGGACCTTGGGCATCTGAGTGCTGAAAAAATGGGGATTATATGTGAATATAAAAGAGTCTAAACCACAAGGAGTGTGGTGGCATTCCAAATTAAGCACTTAGGAGTACTTGGAGACAACTTAGATGCTAATTGCTCCAGCCCTGTAACAGTTCAGCTGTTGGTATTGATTTTTAACATTCCTTTTTTAGCTTGACCCCTATGGATACTCTCACTATGTTTAGTCCTGTTCCCAAAAAGGGCTGTGATTAACCAACAATTTTCAACATCACAAATGTTTTTTCACACTTAAAACTTTCCAAGAGGAAAGGTGTCTACCTCACTTCCAGCTGAAGAGGTAGAAGGGCAGGTTTTGTTATTTCTCCTCTGATAAAAGCAAAACTAAATTTAGAAATGTATCTGGTTTTGGTTTGGGGTGTCTTTTTTGGATGATGGGTGTAAGAATAAAGAAATTAAATGAAGAACCAGAAGGGTTGACTCACAAATTAAAATCTTGTAGTAGTTCTGCCTTAGACCTTGTCAGCCCCCAAGTAACTCATAAAAATGGAAGTTCTCCATTGAGTCACATATTTCCAGTTCTGAGCCTTTTGTTCTCCTCTACTAGATCAGGTTCAGACAATGAAAATGCTTTTCAATATTAATAGGAACAACAGTTGAGGAAAAAGCAGAAGTTCAGTGGGTGGAGACAAGGCGTCTATGATTCTGTTTAAAAAGGAAAATAGCCACAACTAAAACATTTCCCAGAAATACAATATCAGTTTTGCTGTATGTAGGCTACAATTTCATGCAGGAAGAAAACAGAAAACCAGCAATTTCATCACCCACCCACTTCACAATTGCACAAAGTCTAGCTCGTAGCCACCAGGGCTTCAAAAAATATGTTTACCATGAGAATTATTGAGCTCATAAAGAACATTTTAACATTCAGATCTATTTGTTCTGGCTGCTCTCTAATAATTTCATTACTTACAGTAAAGCTCTCTAAATATCTTTGTAAATGCTACTCCATGGCTGAGGTTGTGGTGAACTGTCATTGATGCCATACTGAGTTTATGGAGATGCTGGTAAAAATGCAAAGCCATCTTCAATTATTCAGAAAGGTCATTTCAGAATATTTTGTGTGGGTTTCTGTAAACTTGTTCCTACCTAGTGGAGAGTTAGATATGTGTTCAAATGTATAAAAAGCAATTTTTTCTTTTTTAGCAGCAGTACCGTCTTTTTAAAGGAATAAGCAAATGCAGAACTCCTACATTCATACATTCTATTCATACACAAGTTTATTATATAATATGGTCTTTAAATGTATTTTAAACCATTTTCATTTTAGTTTAGTTTTGCACTATCATTCTGAAGAACTCGAGTGGTTACTATTGATCTGCTAAACATTTTCCAGCATTTAGTCAAACATAGCAACACCATGAACATTAATACAATTCTGATACCAGAGCCTTGTTTTATCCTGTTGCTGACTATTCCTGCTCAGATTTTATATAAAATACTGACAACTGCAATGAAGAATTGCTCTGTTTAAACTTCATAATTTTGGCAAAACTGGTGGTGGATAAATACACCAAGTAACCAAAGGTTTACAGAGCTCTGTTGTGAGGAAAAAGAAAAATGAAGATATGTCAACTGAGGAATAATATTTTAAGATTTAAAATTATTTCCAGGCCTGTGTGATGTATATTGTTCCCACAATGAGCAGTTGCTCCACGTAGATAAAGACTGACAGGAATTTCAAGGTCAGCCATATCACATGTTGGAAAGAGTTGCTTAGTCAAACATTGCCCAAGGGCTCCCTGCTCTGATAAATTCCCACCACTGGAACCCAGAGCCCTTGGCTTTCATGTGAGTGCTGCTGGGATTAAACTGTGGCACTGTGAGGGCTGAATTATCCACCTCTTGGCCCCCAGTTCTCCTGAGCAGGGGATCTGAAAGCAAGGAAATCACAGCTCAGAGCTACCAGCCCCTGAGCCAGTGGCAGCCCAGTGCTGTGGCTGAAGCAGAGGGGTGAGAGCCTGCCCAGAGACTGGAGTGCCCCTGGGAGCAGTGGGCAGCTGAGGCTGGAGCAGCTCTGTGGACACAGACCTGGGCTCCTGGTGGGTCACAGGGTAACTCATGGTCCTTGCAGCCAGGAGGGATCCTGGGATGGGATCCTGGGGGGCATCAGGAGGGGCATTTCCAGCAGGTCAGGGAGGGATCCTGCCCCTCTGCTCAGCCCTGGGAGGCACAGCCAGAGTGCTGTGCTCAATTCTGGGCTCAGCACTCCAGGAAAAGAAGGAGCTGCTGGAGAGGGTCCAGCAGAGGCCACAGGGAGGGTTTAGGATCTGGAGCATCTCTCTGATGAGGAGAGGCTGTGGGAGCTGGGCCTGCTCAGTCTGGAGAAGAGCCTGAGAGGGGATGTCACTGATCCTCACCAATATCTCCAGGGGCTGTCAGAGGATGGTGCCAGGCTCTTTCCAGCAGTGCCCAGGGACAGGACAGGCAGCAATGGGCATCAACAAAAACACAACAAGTTCCACATCATGAGGAAGAACTTTACCCTGAGGGGGGCAGAGCCCTGGAGCAGCTCCCCAGGGAAGGTGGGGACTCTCCCTCTCTGGACACATCCCAAACCCACCTGAGTTCCTGTCACCTGCTCCATGTGACCCTGCCCTGGCAAGGGGGTTGGACTGGATGATTTCTGAAGGTCCTTTCCAACCTTAACAATTCTGTGCTTCTGTGAATATGGAGCTTTTTTCTTTCTGCACTGTGTTTGGAGGGACTGTGACTTCAGCCAACACTGACACTTTGCCTCCCCAGCATTTACTTTACAGAGCAACATGTAATACCTCTCTGTGCTACACATGGAGCTCATCCCAGACTAGAAGCTACAGTTCACTCTTGTCTTGGAAAAATATTTTGCCCTGAGCAAACTTAAAAGAGCAAAACTGAAAATACATGCCTAAATGTCTAATAATACATTTGATAACTTCTCTTACCAGACAGGTGGTAAGGACGGGGTATCATGTTCCAAATTTTAATTAGCACAGGGCATATGAATCAAATAGTGATTTCAAATTGCAAGAAATTAGAGCTCTTCAATATCAAGTTGTTTGGTTGAATTTTAGTTTATCATTAAGAGATCAAGGCTGATAGGAAAAAAAAACCCCAAACTCTTTCATATTATATTTCTTTTCAGTAGAAAACGATGTACTGCAGGGTTTACTTTCCTCCTGTACTAGAACTGAAACTGAAATGCAGAGCTGTTGTATGATAGGGAAAAATGCAGTTTCCAGCTCAGAAGTTCAAGTCTCTTTGTTTTTGCTTGACATTCAATAGCATTCACCTGCCATTCCACTCACAGGAGCTGTGATTTGGGTGCCCTTTGTTTCTGTTATTGCCCCGCTGAGATTGCTTTCAGGGAGATGCAATAGTTTTCCCAGGATGAAAACCACCCCATCTAAGACAGAGACAGTATTTCCCATGTCAGGAAGCAGCCAAGGTGTCCTGGTTTAGGGCAAATTTGGGAGAAAACCTCTGAATGAGGTCCCTCCAAAACAGCAAACTCAAGCAGCCACTCCCCTCAACTGATTCAGGAAAAGATTTCCTTGGAGACAAGTGGAAAAAACTATTTATTTAACAAACAAAGTGCCCACAAGCACAAAAAACAATGAAACAATGAAACCTCTCATCGTTCTGAAGAGACAGCAAATTGAGAACATTCTTGCTGCAGGGGTAGCTCAGTTTGCTCAGTCTCCCATCAGTCCCTCAGTCCCTGGAAAATGCCCAGGCCCAGGCTCCCGGTGCTCCTCTGGGCTTTCAGTCCAGAGCAGGTTTAAACAGTCCCAAGAAAAAGGGAAAAAACAATCCAGGGAACTTCTCTGCCTCAGCCAACTAAAACCAGCTAAAAGCACAGGAGATCTCTGTCCTGCTGTCTGTCCGTGCTGCTGACAGCAGAGTCCAGGGGTGGAATGTGGAGGAGGGAGAGCAGTTTCTGCAAACAAACTCAGTGCTTCTCTTCTTCCTTCTTTGCTCTCAGAACCAATCTTAAAGGTGTAGAATTTAATATCCAGCATAAACAGAACAGACAATTGGGGATACAAGCATCACCCAGGACACAGGGGCAGCTGCTCCCACGGGGATGGGAGGGAGCCAGGGAGCTCCTCAGCAGCAGGAGTGTGATCAGAGCACAGCACGAGGGACTGGTGCTGGCAGCAAGATCCAGGGGCTGTCTCGAATAAGGCAAGTGGTCCAGGGCCCAGATGGAAAGTCCAGACAGAAGTACAAGGAGTATGGAATCCATTGAACCCCTCAGGGAAACCACCAGGCTTTGCCCTGGAAAGATCTACCATGGAGTTCCTGGGTCTAGGCTGAAGGAAAGGATTCTCCCCAATGGTGCTCTATTCCCAATCTACTTTACATTGCTTCCCCCATGGGCCAGCTGACCCTGCCCACCCCCACTGCTCCCCCCTCATCCCCTCTGTAGGGCATTGCCCTTTGCCCTGCCCCTGTGCCCTCAGAGCACTGACCCCATACTGAAACCCACAAGCACCACATGGTCGGGTCTTTTGTCCCTGACTCCCTTTGGCGTGGTGAACATATTAAACCTTCACTGGAATTCATCTCACAGGAGGCCCTTCCTGTCCTTCCTCCACCTGAAATGGGGGTCCCTTTGTGGTCACCCCTCCATCATAACCTGAGGTCTTACATGTGCATGGCATTGCACAATCCCTCTCATTCCTATTCATTCCCTGGCCCTGCCCATTCTCACCCTGTATGGTAATGAACTCCACGCCCTTCTGGCCTTGCTCTGTTCATCCAGGTGGTCTCTGAGGGCCTCTAGAAGATGAAGGAAATGGAGTCTTCCTCAGCGAGCTCTTCACCTTTATTTCTCTCACGTGTGCTTTGGCCCTCTTGGCACTTTTTCAAGGCAGAATTCAGTTTCTACCAGCTAAAAGTCTGAGTTCTTCTCCTTACCTGCATTCTTAGCTCTGTTATCCTGTTGTGTTTGGGTTAGCTCTTTATTATCACTGAGGGGCCCCAGATGCTTGCAGGTCTTTAAAGTATGCAAAGACATAAATATCGAAGACAGCATTTGATATTCACTAAATGTCTTCTTCAATTTCATTTTCCTGGGTTTTACTCTAAGACATCGCCAGAACTGTTAAATCTGTCTCATTCCAAGCTCTCTGTGGCCTGTGTGTGTGCATGGAAATTGCTGTTCCTGTGGCCCACTCTGAGTGGCTCCTGAAGGAGACACTTTGAGGAGGCAGCAGCATTTCTCCACCCTGCCATGCTCCATCAAAGGAGCTGGGGTGTGACACAGCTGGCAGCAGGGCTGGGGCACAAGTCCAAGGCCACCTGGGCAGACGTGGCCAAAGACAGCTCCAGGTACAAATGTGCATGGGAGGAGTCGTTGAGTCACCCTCCATGAGATGGGACATCAGGTGTGCCACACTTACACCACCAGAGAAGGACAAGGACACCTGTGAGGAGCCTCAAATGAGGACTGAGGGTTGAGGGCTGAGCCCAAAACCCACAGGGGCCGTGTGGGTGAGAACCCCAGTGCAGCTGTTCAGAGTCACATCTGAGCACTCGAGGTCCTGACCCATAAAATCCACCTGTAAAGAGGCAGAGATGGGGTAAAATTGAGCTGTGCTCTCTGCAATACAGAAAAGGTTGCTCAAGTGTTTACTGTCTTTTAGGCTAAGTGTACAAATCACATTTTTGGAGGCAGCTTGAATAATGTATTTGATTATTTATGTGGATTAATAAAGTTTCGCTCCAGAAGCACTTAGAAGAATCAGATACATGTTTACTCACTGTATACAGCACTTGTACTTAGACAATTTTCCCATTTTTAGAGCATGTTTCTTTAATGTCTCCTATGATTGCAATTAGATCAGAACCTAGAGGAAATGTATGCACTTAGAAATTGATTGAACCCACTATTAATAGTATTTTTTGATTCTGTACTAGATAGCAAAGAGTCAAATGAGACACAAAATGTTATTATAATTGAGCATTAATGCAAAGAGTAAAAAATAAATCCAATAAGATTATTGGAACATTGATGAATTTTCTCACTTGGACTAATAAAAGAAATAACTATGCAAAACAAGGAATTGTAGTCACAATTTTTCTTTATATTTCAACAACAAAATATACATAGCAGTTGATACTCTTAGGAAATAAAATTTCCATGAATTCTGTACACACAAAAATGTTGAGGATTATTATGAATTACAAAGCTGAGAAAATGTATGTTGACTATAATAAATGTTCAGTGAAATGTGATGTTTTAATGTTCTAGACATATAACATTTAATGCTATATAAAAAGTACTGTTTCCCATGTCTGAAGGGTTTGCATGTCTGGTATAAAAGCTGTTTTTACTCTACCAGTGCTCCTGCAATCCCTGATCTGTGCACTCCAGGGCTGGGATGGAAGAATTCTCCCCATTGTTTGACTTTGCGTGACCACTGAACCAATCTGATATCAAAACTCTCCATTTATTTGTTCTCCACAGAGCTGTGGCTTCAAGAGCCTTCCCCCTCACAAAATCAATAACATTTTTTCCTTGTGCAGGTACACCTGCAGATTCATTCAACCTCTCCTGACAACAGCTCTTAAGATTTTTGACTATTCCAAATGGAAGCAGGCCTGGCTAACAACTACAGCAGACCCCAAACTAACAAACATTTCCCAGGTCAAGCCTCCTTACCTCAGCCCTGCTCCTCCAAACAGCAGGACGTGTATTCACTTCTTTCTGAAGCAGGAAACCCTCAAAGGGTAAATGGGACATGCACTCCCCAACAGGCAGCTGAGGCAGCTGCTAAAGGTTTGCTCAAGCACAGGGAAAATATGCTCAGTGCAGTGAAAAAATGTGTTATTCTTGGTGCTCCAGACTAACAAGGTAAATAAAACACAAATGTATTGTGTTCTTTCCTTCTTTCACTGCTTTTAAGCAAAAGATGGGAAGTACCTGGAATATGTTTGAGATTTTTCCCCACTTGTCTAAGTTTAGAAAGAGAATTTTTAAGATAACATTTTGTCTCATGATACAAGAGAGAAATTGGAGTAAGGAGCCCGGTCACACCTTTTTCCAAGGTTCAGTGCTTCCCAGTAAAACAATATTTCACTTGACTCTGACAAACTGAGAGTCAGCTGAAAGGGTTGCTATACTACAGGAGAAGTTAGAATTCTGTAAATCATTACTTACTTTAGCCCAGGGACAAAAAAAAAAATCAGGGGTTAGAAGATTACCTTCATTTATGCAGCAACAGTAACTGCTGCCAGTGTGTACTTGTCTGTAATTTGATTATTAGCAATCTTTTCAGTACTACATGATGAATAATAGTAAGTTTCATATAAAGCATTACTGTTATTCTCAGTCTCTTTTCATGTTCTTGGTAGAATTAAATTTTCTCTCTGTGTAATGATATTTTTAAGAGATGAGAAGTGTGTTTCTTTCTGGGAGGAATCATACACTCAAATAGCAAGGCTTGAATCCACTACATGTTCAATTTATTTGCTGTTTCCTACCTTGTCTGGTTCATTAGCAGTCATGTTTAAAAAGGAGGCAGCTTCATAAATGCAGTGCTAAGATAAAACCACTAGCAACTCATTAAGAAGCTGTTATTCTATGTCTAAATGGAGGGGTAAAAAGGGAATTTTCAACTATTGCCTTGGCAAGTTTGCAGTTTTCACAATAACCAACTGATATAAACTGCCCAGGACTGAATTTAAGAGACGTGTAGAAAGAGAAAAATGGGTTAAAAGCTCATGACTTGGTGTCATGGTTTAACCCCAGAAGGGAACAAAGCCCTGCAGAGCCACTCACTCACTCCCCCCACACCAACATGGGGGAGAGGATTGAAATGTAAAAGTGGGAAAATCTCCATCCCTGGGAATGCCCAAGGCCAGGCTGGACAGGGCTTGGAGCACCCTAGGGGAGTCATGCCCATTGCAGGGGTGGGACTGGATGAGCTTTACAATCCCTTCACACCCAAAGCATTCTGTGGTTCCATAATTCTAAACCTTGTGAGTCGAGATACAGAGAGTTTAATGGATAAAGCAAAATTCTCACAGTCAAGCAAAGCAAAAGAAGGAATTCATTCCACACTTCCCATGGGCAGGCAAGTGTTCACCATCTCCAGAACAAGACCTGTCACTCAGAACTGTGACTTCAAAAGAAAAAATATCATCACTCCAAATGCCCCCCCCTTCCTCCTTCTTTCCCTGTGGGAAATCAAGGCACAGAAAGCTCTCAAAATGCTGTGTATGTAGGCCCACACTTAGAAATGAACACAGGGTTCGACCTTGAAAGGTCCTTGGAAAGGACCTTGAGACCTTGGAAAAGGCTGCCAGATTTAAAGACCATAATCAAGCATTGGGTTTGTAGTTTAAGCAGAAACCTGTCAAGACAGGTAGCAGAAAGTTTTCAAGTTTAGATCTAGAAGTAGTTACAAAGATAGACAGAAGTTTTAAGGAGTGCTAGTGTAAGTTTGTGTGTCATTATATGATTGGTTAAGAAGGTCAGCACTGATGTGAGATACAATTTAATTAGGGTTTGGTGTGAAAATAGAAACATTCTTTGTAGTTTATTGGTTAATAAACCTTTAAAAGACCCTGTAACCAGTGATCTTGCCACCACTGAGCACTGACTGTTATTGACTTCTGACTTACCTGGTGAAGACATTCTCACCCTTCATGAGACTGTAGAGGATAACAATAAATCATGATTTAAGGCATCTCTCTGTGGTCCCGTCTCTCTTAATATCCCAACCTTTCCCCAGTTTTAAACCTTGAGCCTGGCATTCCATGGTGTGGAACATCCCTTGGGGCAGCTGGGGTCAGCTGTCCAGGCTGTGTCCCCTCCCAGCTGCTTGTGGCCCCTTGGCCTCCTTGCTGGTGGGGTGGCCTGAGAAGCAGGACCCCGCTCAGCAATAACAAAATATCCCTGAGTTATCAACCCTGTGCTCAGGAAAAATCCAAAACAGCCTGTCCCAGGCCCTGCAAAGAAAATTATCTGTACCCCAGCCAATCCCAGCTCACTGACATCAATAAAATCTCCATCAGTGCTTGGAATGACACTGGATAAGGTTTTCCATGGTGTAGGACACTTACTTGCTTTTCACTGATCCTTAAAACCACAGAAAAAGTTGGCTTGGACTTTGGTATTGAGACATAACCAAGCAGCTCTTGGTTATGTCTAAATACCAAAAACTCAGTTGAAAAACTCAGGTTTTTCAAATGCAGCAGTTCTGTGGGAATAATTGACAATAAATATAACTCAGTGTTCACAAATTTCGCCAGGTTATTTTGTGCTAAATGATAGACTAAATGCGAGTTGTCTATTATGATAATTATGCAAAGTGCTGATATATTTAAGCTTGAGGAAGGTACTATATATATAACAATTATATATATTATATATATATATTTGAGGGAGAGTGACAGAGGTATAATTGTTAAATTCAGTTTGGTTAAGTTAAATGTTAGTTAAGTGAGAATACAGAAGATGCTTTCCCACTTAAAACTGTGTTTTATTTGAAACTATTTCTGGGAAAAATGATCCAAGTAGTAAAAATGGAACCAGAAATTCCTGCATGACTGAAGCAGTCAGCTCCTTTCCATCCAAGGTGAGGGAATTGAGAATTCCTGCCTCAGAATAGTCACTGGAACCTGCTTTGTGGGAACTGGCCACGATTTGCTTCAGGTGGAAACAAAGAAGGAAAAAGTTTCCTGGGTCTGTTTTAATTCTTTGACTGCTAAATGAAAGCATTCTTATCTTTCCTTTTTCACTCTTTTAACTGAACAAAAAAACTTGTTCACTCATAAACATTATTTAGAAAACTGCTCACAAAGTAAGGCAGGATTAAGCCCTCCCAATGAAAGCAGAGGGGGAAAGCTGTGATTTCTGCTCAGCCCTGAGTTTAATTCAGACATGAGCTCTTCCCATCCAGGGTGTTCTCAGGTTAGTGCACAGGGACAACACTTGGGACTTAGGAGAGAAATCTGAGAATCGATGACCAAAAGGGAAAAAATAGGATATAGAGGGATTATAATTGAAAATTTCAGAAGCTGTCCTTGAATTTGTTTTTGATCTGCAGTTTATCCTGGTTTTAGTTTTATTTTTTTTAATCAGTAGCTATAGGATGAGATTGGTATTTGTAAGGATCCATATATTAGCTATCATTCCCAAACCGTAGACATTATCTGAATTATTCAGAGTGTGTCAAAAATTTTCTGAAAACAAAACAGGACAAAAACCTAAGACCAAAACCAACAACTTTTTGGGCATGGTGTAGTTTTTTTATACACAAGTGGAAATGGTTTTTATTCAGTATGAAATCTTCAAAACCTATGCATTCAATTCCCCACTCTGATCAGATATTTGGGACAGGTAGTGCCTCAAGTGCTCTCACAGCTGTCTTATGAGCTTTCTCATCTTATCTCTGAATTGCAAACTAAATTCTATGTTAAAACTTTCATTTTCCTCCTTGATTTTGGAAATGAGTGAGCATGAAAAGGCAGCTGAAGTAACAACCCCACCCCAAACAGCTCTGAGTGTCCTCTGGCCATTCTTTTGCTGTTATTCCCAAATCACTGACCACTATTCTTGGCTCCACTGAGCTTTGATCAGACACCTCACAGGTCTTTTTCACCCTCAGTGTAAACAGAAGCAGCATTTGCCTCCTGCTGCTTGCTTTGTGTAGCTATCATTGTTCAATAAAGCAGTACAAATCCGGACAGTAAACTAATTAAACTGTCTCAGAAATATAGGATAACAAAGCAAAATGTCTTTCTGTGTATTGCTGTCTGTGTTACAGACGCTGAAGAGGCCCGTGAAGGATGTGCCAGCTCTGAGATGTAACCCGGGGAGGATGGATGGCTGAGTGACTTGCACTCATTTGCACTTGTTTCAAAGGTGACTCCATCACCAGTGTCTGAAAGACACTCTGCCCCTCAGTAACGAGTGATTACAGCTAAATGAATCCCAGAGGTTTGCCACTGGTGCACAACAAAGGCATAAGAATGAGAGCTGTGGTTCAAGATCTATTTTTTATACCAGCATAATTTTTTGCTTCAGTGATCTATCACTAAACAACAGCTGCTGGGGCAGAGTGGCTGCTCTGCAGGAGCATTAGCAAATCCTTTAGTGACTGGGCACATGTGTTTGCCTCAGGCCCTGGAAAGAGTCGCAAACTTGTGAGGGAGGACTGGCAGATTAATGTCACCTTCTTCCTGCAGGAGATTTGAAGATGTCAGGCACGCTGCAATGACAGGCTGCAGTAAGTTTAGATTTTAAAAGACTTATTTTATGATCTCAGCACATGTGGACAAACTCTCTTAAAAGGGGGAGAGAGGGAGGGGAGAAAAAAGAAGTAAAATTCAAACAATTTGGTATTTTATATATACTGGCTCAGAAATTAAACTTTTGCAATTTCTTATAAGATGTTGATTTTTCCCCCACTAGAGATCTATGTGTTCACTTCCAAATTCTTGAAATAAATTTTCTGCCACTTTTGAAAAAATATCCTAAAAATGGCAGTGTTTAAAGCATTCATAATTGCAGGGAAAAACAGCTTTTTCTTATATTAGGTGCTATTACTAGTCTGTATATAATCAGATTGAGGTAAAAGAAGATATATGGATTTGCTTGTTTATCACAGAAACTCAGTATTCTCTTCATTAATAATCACCTTTTTGATAATAATCAAATTTCTCTTTGTTAATAATCATCTACCTTGAAAAACTATAAGATAAAGGCAATTAACCCAACATGCTTCTGAATCATCCAAAAAAAATTTTAAAACTTCTCTTAAACTTTGTGACCTGACAGTTAAAGCCCTAAAACAAGCAAATGAAACATAATCTGTAATTCATGTATTTTTCACACCCCTTTTGTCAGCAGATTATTGGAAAACTGCCCAGGTTTCAGGTTAGGGATTTTTTTTTTGTTTATGTTTGTTTGGTTTTGAGGGCTTGGTTTGGTTTTTTTAGGTTCTTTCTCATAAATAAAAAGATCCTGTCTAGAACACAAGATTGGCTGCTGGATCAAGTGTTCAACTTCACTGTGTAGATGTCTGAATTACTTATTCAGTACTAATTATACTCTTCCAACTCAGATTCAGGAAAAGGCAGTGAATGGTTCCTGAAATACTCAGAAAATGTGGTGTGGGAATCCCTGTAAGGAAAAGGGTCTGTGGATGCTTTGCCTTCATTTGAGGAATTGGCATTTACAGATATTGATAATAAGAGTTCAAAATTAAAATGTCTTACATTGGAAGTGCCTGACTAAGAAAGTGCTTGGGATGATTTCCTTGATTATTTCTAGATGTCAGGAATTTTTTAATATTAACTTTTTAGTCAGAAATAAACTTGATGCCTGTTCTAAATGCAGAAAATTTGTGATCCAAGTACTTTTTGTTTGAAGTTTTCTTTCACAGCATTTGTCCAAGAAATTCCCATACTCGTCAGACTCGTGGGTCAGTTCTAAGAATCTGAAAATTCCACCTGCAGAAGAGAACAGCTGCTTGTTTTGTGATGAAGAACTTCAATGAAACACACCAGGACATTAAAAGGGGGGCTGCACACGAATCTGACAGTGCCTTACATTTCCTGACTCCTCCTCTTGCATGAATACAAATGGGTTTGGAAGCACATGAAAACCTGAGAGATGAAGTGATGAGTGAGTGATGGAGCCCCTTCCCAGTGGAGGAAGGATCACTTTGGCAGCCTGGGCACTCCCATTTCCCCAGGTCCTGCCAGCTGCATGTTGAGCTGCTGGCGGTGGCACCGTGCACAGATGTGCAGCTCTGAACTGAGCAGTGAACAAAGGACTGTGAGGTTCAACTTGAAAGCTGGGAATATTGGAATATTTTGATGTTCCAGCTCACCTTGTCACATGAGGCATCCCCAAAGTTTTCAGCGGTGCTTGACACATCATAAAAAATGTATCTGGCAAAATCAAATTTGAGTTTTGTTGCTGCTCTGATGCATGAAAGCTTATTCCAGCCAAAAAGAGCTGTATCTCTGCAATAGTGGCACTCCAAAAACGATTTCTGGGATACAGAAAGCTATGAGATAAGGAGGCTGTGTGGATGCAATGTATGAATGATTTCTTTCTCTTTTACTTATGAAGTCCCAAGGCAGAGGTTTTTAAGACTTGGTTTGTAACTGAACTTCCTTTCTCAAATACAGCATTTAGATACATTTGTTCAGCTCACGCTCAATAAGTGCATATAATTGGTATTTACAAACTTCTCTATTCATATTCCAACAATCTCAATTTACTTAATTATCATATGAATGCTTTCCAGTCCCTATAGAACATCTGCAAGCAGAATAAAAAGGAGTGACTATGTCTCAGCAGCCATAAGCTGGAATAGATCCTAGAAGCAACCAGAGAATCAGAATCCTGGAGTGTTTGGGGCTGGAAGGGAACTTAAAGCCATGCCAGATTATCAAGGAATGAAAAGAGAATTCAAGGAAATTCAGACCACAACAAAAAGGCAAAACAGGCTCTTCCCACCAGTGCTTACTGTGAGGGTTTGGGAGATTCATTAAATGTACAAAGCAAAGCAATGCAGAGTGCCCAGGCAGAGGAAAGGAAAGGAGCTTTTGTAAATAGAAGATCTGGCAAGAGAGGTCAGGGAGAAATGCAGGACTCTGGGCTGCTCTGGTCTAAAATGCTGTTTATTGCAGAGGTGATGTTACAGCAGTCTTGGGTGTGGGAGGTGCAGAGCCCAGCCTGAAGCTGCCAGCTACAGCTGAGAGGAAAGCCTGAACCTGAAGTAATTTTGGTTCTGGTTACAATGCATTCTATGGTTTCTTTACTGAACATCTTAATACATAGAAACCAATCAGTATCACACACAACACCCCTACATTTACCTGTAGCCTATCACTGATATCATCACCATATTATATCAGTACAACCCAATCACCTCAAGTTAGTCTGTTACAATTTAAACTCAAAGTTGCTTTTCTGCTTTCTTGCAGTGGAAATTTCCTAGCTTTTTTCTCTACTTGGTAGAAACATGGTTTTTGTTTGCTTATAGTATCTTTTGCTTTTGCTATTTTTGCTATTTCTGCTTGGTAAGAACATCTTTGTTTGTGGTCAACATATCCTTTGCTCGAGCCATAAAACCTCTTTCCAGCTTTTCTTAAACTTTGTTCTCACAGTTGTTCAGTTACAACTGCAAGCTTAGCAATCTTTAATTTAAACATCTTTTTTATTTCTCTATATCAAAACTGGCTTTCATTTCTAAAGAGCTTTTTGTTATACATTCATATCTGGAAAACTTTCCTGTTAAATTTTCATCTTTCCCAACAAGCTTTATTTCAAAAATCAGACCTTTCTAAGCAGCCAGGCCTTTATCAGTTACATGGTTTTAAATCATAACAAACCCAATTCAACCAACCACCATGCCCCACAATGTGAACGTGTAATGGTGACATAAATTGGTTTTCCACCTCTAATTCAGCCCAGTCACTTTCCCAAAGTCCTTTTCTGCTTACAAACAACAGGCCTGAGCCATGGTTTTACAAGGCCTTCCCTGTGTGAGGTTTTACCTATTGCAACAAATAATTCTTTAAAAATTACAAGTTCTGGATCTGCTTCAGTTTAAGGGTCAATTTAAAAAAAGGTTTTACCTATATGCAACAAATAAATGGTTGTTTAAAAATTACGACTCCTGGAGCTGCCTCAGTTTTAAGTGTCAATAAATTTAAAAAAAAAAGTTCCAGGAAGTAAAAACCAGTCATCACAAGTTGATAATTGAAGAAATTATTCACCTAAAAGTTCTAGTGTAATTAAATATGAACTTCCTGGACTCTGAGGATGATGTTTTATCTATTGGATAATCTCCAGCAACTGAGCAGAGGGTGGTAAGTGCAATATCTGTATTTAAAATGGGACCTAGGGATGATTTCAGGAGCAGAAATGAGAAAATCTGACCCCTATACTAAGTAAATCTGTAGAAATCTAAATTAAGAACAAAAGTTATAGGCAAACTGATAAATCAAATAAGTTTGCATAGAGGGAACCCAACTTTATGGATCCATTTGTTAAGGAACTGCTGGGCCAGGTAGATCCAGAGGATTATTTTAAATTTTTTTTCACATGATCCATTTCCAAAGGCTCAGCAGAGAACAGACATGGCAATAGATAAAGGAGAAGCTTCTCTTAAGGACTATTGACAGCTTAAAAGATTGGATAAAATGGATGAGAAGAAAGACTTGTTGCCATAATAGGAAAGGTACCAAGGGAATTGGAGAAGGATTTATGATAAGACAAAGGCTGTTCAACATAGGGGATCCAGAAGAACAAAAGAATGCTGAGGTGACATTTTGTTGATTATACAGAATTATTCTGGATAGTGAAAGAAAACAGTTATGTGAAAAGCCATTGAAGGACTTCACAATACTAAGGATGATAAAATAACAAATGAAATTAAATAATGCTAAATGCAAAGAAATGCCAATGGAAAAGAGTCAGCACCAGGATATATATTTTTGCTACTATTTTCACTTTGGAGACAGAACTTCATTTCACTTTGGATTGTTCTTTGGATATGTTCAAATGAGAACAGAACTGTTCAAAAAAGGGAAGTAGAGCATTAAAAATTACTGAAGAGAAAAAACATGACTGTGTCACTACATTAATTAGTCACAATCCAACAATTTTGATCACTTCAGCTTAAAATATAAAGTAGAACCAAAAAAGATTTAAAGAGGCTGATACCACTGATAGGAGCAATGAGAGAGCATCTGTACAAGAAATTGAATAGAGAAGCGAGACTAAACCTCTTCAGATGGGAGCAGAAATCCCCTAAAGGGTCCGTGAAAAATATTTATCACAACTTAGGTTTAAAAAATCTATTATAAAAAAATCTATTATAACACAAAAGATTGCAGGAGTAATCACTAAATTCCCAAGGAGAGAAAATGTATGGCAGAACAAAATTAAAATCAGAATTATTCATCATCTGGCAAGAAGCACAACAGTTCTGAAGGTGCAGCCATATCTAGAAGTTTTTAAACCTAGACTTTTAGAAATTACAGACCTACATAAAAGCAAAGATCTTATTTCATCTGCCCCATGGTGTAGATGTGTTACTGGTCAGAGCTGCAATCAAGACATTAAAAGAAAGAGACTTTTTATTTGAGGGGAATTTATTTTTAAGCTCCCAAAAACCAACAAATAACACCCACTCTGAAGTTCATTTACATATATATACTTATTTTTAATTTCATTTGTATTAAAGGTTTGGTGATTGCCTTCTAGGACTAACAAACAAACTTTAAAATGTTAAAAATCCAACTCTGATCATTTCTTGTCTTAATCAGCGAAGGTTTCCTCTCATGCTCTTAATAGGTTACAGGATTTTTCTGCCCCAGCCTGTTTTCTCAGTCTTAAAAGTTCCTAACAGAACATTAATTTGCTATTTTCTGAGTGGAAATACATGCTTCCTATTTTCATCCAGATAAAGGACTTCCAGACTGCTGGCAGAATATTGCAGCAGCCACCATTATGTTGTGGAAAAACCTTATTCCATCAGAAGTGGAACGAAGCACTTAATTTTGTTTGCATTTTTCAGTGATTTGATAGTGTTGGAGCAGAGGCAGTCACTGTGCCCAGTGCTGAGTTCCACAAAAGGGAGCTGCCAATCAGAAAACCAAAGTTGTCAAAACTTTCTCAGGATGGTCACCATTTTTTTTTATTGAATAGAAAGTCCTAAATTCCCTCAAAGCCAAAGTGTGAGCTCCTGGAATTACAGAGTTGTGTTTGCAAACCACCTGGTTGTTCCACTCTGGGTATGAATCCTCCCTCTAGAATTCTTGGGCTGCAATTAGTGCACAGCACACCCCACACAGTGACAGCAGGGATTTTGCTGCTTTCTTTTGGACCAACATTCTTGTGTTTGCAAACTTTGCCTTTCTAACTCCAGGAGCAGTTTCTGTAAGTCTTTGTGTTTTGAAAAGTTATTTAATAATTTCTCTATGAGTTTTTTCCCACTATAAACCCTATTTATGGCTCATTATCTTCCACTGACACTTGTTTTTGCTGAAGTTCCCTTCCTTTTTGCTCTGTCCAGTCTGTACATTGGGAAAAGGAAAAGATTTTTCCCTCAAATGACAATTCTGTAACTCCTGGGATTGCCCTCTGGGTTTCCCTACTGCCAGCTGAGCAGGAAATGATGCTGCTGAAACATGGTGGCTTCCTCATGGAAGAATTCTTGACTGCATTGCTTTTACACATTTATTTCTGCATTAGATAAAGGGGCTGGGATGACAGTAGGGTGGCACCTCTGACCAGCAGGTGACAGCCCCACGCCATGAGCAGCAGCCTACACAACACTTACAGCAAATCAAGCCTTCCATGGAAATTAATTACCAACCTAACTATGCAAAGGCCAAGTGACACAGATAGGGAGATCAAAGCAAGAGCTGTAACCTGCTCTCCTCTGAAGGCACCAGCTTACCCATGATTGCCTTTCCCAGCTTTAGAAATTCCCTGTCCCTCACATCCAGCCTCAGCTCCTACAGAGCTGTCTATAAGAAAATCTGCTCATCACACCTTGCTGGTACAACTGTTTAATACTGTTTGTTTGCTGCTGTTGAAAGAATAGGCTTAAATAATTTTATATATTGATTTTTGAAGCAAATCATATGAAATTAGGCCAGCAATTCAATTTTATCTTCCTAAAACTCAATACAAATCGGGTCACTTCCACTGACAGACATCTGAATACTTTATCCTACAGGCAGCTCATTTAGTTGTGATTGTATCACTCACTGAAACACCAGCATTTCAGAGCACATTCAAATACAGCAGCACTTCCTGATTTCTCTTGACGCCTTAGGAGATGATGGGAACAAAAATCGGTGTTCAGAGAGCAGACAAGAGAACGGGGGGGGGTTTTGCAGTGATGGACAAATTCCTTTGCTTTAGATGAATACACAGTAACAAAAACCTCAGAAAATATTTGCTGCTTTTAGGCATTCCAGCCTGATTTTCATTTTCTTAGCATGCACAGAGCACTGCCAGGCAGTGCAGAGATACAGCCCTCCCGACACTGGAGATCTGATTCTGCAGCTCCTTCCATATCTAAACCACCACAATAAAGGGGCATTCTGATCTGTTGGATTTCTTTGCAGGATAAGGCTCTGAAGATCACAATCTGCTCCATAGAATTCTCCAGCCCCAGCCCCCATCACATCTTTAAATAAAACATCCTTTGGGAAATTTTAAATTCCAAGTTTTTAAAATAAATAGCACCGCTGTAATGTATGTGATGGTTTTGAACATAATTTTAATTCAAAGAATCATAGAATGTCCTGGGCTGGAAGGGACCCTAAATCCCATCCAGCCCCACCCCAGCCATGGCAGGGACACCTCCCCCTGTCCCAGGCTGCTCCAGCCCCAGGGTCCAGCCTGGCCTTGGGCACTGCCAGGGATCCAGGGGCAGCCACAGCTGCTCTGGGCACCCTGTGCCAGGGCCTGCCCACCCTGCCAGGGAACAATTCCTGATTCCCAAGAGCCCATCCAGCCCTGCTTTCTGTCAGTTTGAAGCCATTATTCTCTCTTTTTGAACATTATGACAATCCATTTCATGCCATTCAGTCCAAAGTTTTATACCAATTTCCAATCCTTGCAGAGGTTATCATACAGCAAGGTTGGGAGGGGGCAGAGGGAGGTCTAATTTATCAGAAAAGAAGAGAATGTAAAAATACCATAATACATGCAGTTCAAGTGAAATCTTGACAGCTGCTATTCACAAATATTGCTGACATGATTTATATTATATTAAAATTCAGAATTACTGCATTTTCATCAGTTTCTCATTTCACAGCTGGCATTTCATGTTGTCAGCATCCTGTGATTTACAAGGCTATATGTAGTGTAAAAATGTTGGTTTAAATGGACAATCTCATAAGCATGTTTACTAATTGATATGCTAGGGCAACTTAAAATGTAAACATGCTGTGTGTTCCAAAAGCCAGAGTGCTTTCCAGAAGAAAAAACTGAACCTAATAGCTTCAGTTTCATTAAACTTTAATGAAAAAGTCCCCAGAAAACAGACATTCCCATGCTAATTTTAAAATAATGGCTTAATTTGTGAAGTTACTTTTGAAATGTCAAAAATGCAATGTAAAACACATAAAAAATAGGATTGATACTCACTGCTAGGAGATATAGAAGTTGTTTAGCCAGACAGACCATGGAGTTTTAATAAAGCATTGTTTTCTAATAATGTTTACTTAGGATTCATTGGGATATTTTCCAAAGTGATATAAAGCAAGCCTGGCACAAAATGCAAATGCTCCATTCTAGCAAAGCTATTCTTTATCTAAGACCTGTAGAAATGATGGAAAGAACAAATTTTCAGGGAATTAAGTCAATATTTTATCCATATCATCATGCCTCTCTATTCCAGTGCTCAGCAGGAATACAGGATACAACCTGCTTTTCCACAGTTCCTTGTGACATCAGGCATGAGAAGTTATCTGCATCTAACTTGGAAACTTTGGGTAGGTCCAGTGGAATTTTCTAAGTAGAGCATTAATCAGAGGAATAAAACCACTGCTTTTGCCAAAGCTGTCTCTCATTTTACAGAAGCCACTATTAGGCAGCCTGAAGCCTGGAATAACCTTCTGTGATTCATGCAATATTTTAACAGGAACACAACACATTTGGACCTTATCCTAAAATCTGAGGTATTCCAGAATGTTTTGTAGTAAAGGTGTGAGAATCAGGAGGAAGAAGTGGCAATTTGATTCCAGGGCTATGCAGGCTTCCCTTTTCAATCCTCCTACTCCATCAGGAATAAAGAAATTCCCGTGAATAGGTCCAGGCAATGATCTGGCACCCTGCCATCATTTTTAGGTTTTCTACAGATACTTTGTGTTACAGACACCCATGGAGAGAAGCTCTGATGGCATCACCAGCAGCTCCTCCTCCTTCTCCTCCAGTGACCTCAGTCAAATCTCTTCCCTCCCATCTCTTCTCCAGACTGAGTTTATTCCCATATTCTTTTTTGCATCATTGCAGGATATTTTTTCCTAGTACAAACGTGGGGGGACATTTTGTCTAGTCTGAATTTTTGACATAGCTTGACACTTGATTTCTGAATACCAATAATAAAGATGTTTGCCTTTTTTAACATCACATCTTCAGGTTTTCCTTCCAGTTCTGCTGGGGGCAGGTTTGCTTGGATGCAGCTGGAGTTTGGGAGGCTCATTGTGTCCTCTGTAGGTCATATGAAAACCAGACAGCCAGATTTGGGTAATCTTTCTGCATAAGTGGATCATCATACAGCCTTCCCTTTATCTGTAAAATCCTAAATTTTTGAATAATATTTTCAAAACATATTTCTCTTAAAATTATGACAAACCTCAACCATCAACAACAACAAAAAAGTTTAATGAATTGCACCAAACAGGATGTGACCAAACCCAGGATCTGAGAACCAGGAGATCAAAATATGATAACCAAAATAATTCTGTCCTTTGGGCCAGGAGGCGAAGTCTGCTCACCATACAGCCCTTACCTAAATGAAAATGTGTAATAAGTGTCCTGTGGCCTCTCAGTGGTCATTCCCGAGGAGCACAAGTAAGAATGGCACTTGTAGGATATTCTGTGTCTTACAGAATTTGTTCCTTACCTCTGACACTCCTCCAGCTTTTAGCTGTGTACAGGAGCCCCCATTTTTTCTAGCACAAGCCCAAGCATTCCCCATCTGAGATTTCATGTTGGTTCTTTTTCTGCACCTAAAGCATGAATTAACTGCAATGTGCTGATGTTAGAGCTCTGCCCTCAGCTCCTCTGCTGCAGCTGGACCAGCCCCGTGTCCTCAGCAGCTCCTTGGTGGCCCCTGCAGACCCTTCACCATCTTTGTGGCCTCTTTTGGAAACTCTCCAGGGGTTTATTGTCTTTTTTTGAGTAGTGATGGACAAATCTACCTCCAGGATCCCCTGTGCACTGCCCTGCATCAAAGGCAGCGTGGGCAGCAGGGAGGGGATTCTGCCCCTCTGCCCTCAGGTGAGACCCCAAACCTGCAGAGCTGGGCCAGCCCTGGGCCAGCCCAGCCAGGACCTGGAGCTGCTGCAGAGCCCAGAGGAGGCTCCAGCACGAGCAGAGGCTGGAGCAGCTCTGCTGGGAGGAAAGGCTGGCACAGCTGGCATTGTTCACCTGCACAGGAGAAGCTCTGGGGGAGCTCAGGGTGGCCTTGCAGGGCCTGAGGGAGCTGCAGGAAAGATGGAGAGAGACAATTGGCAAGGGCTGGAGGGCCAGGAGGCAGGGAATGGCTGCCAGTGCCAGAGGGCAGGGCTGGATGGGATCTTGGGAATCAGGAATTGTTCCCTGGCAGGGTGGGCAGGCCCTGGCACAGGGTGCCCAGAGCAGCTGTGGCTGCCCCTGGATCCCTGGCAGTGCCCAAGGCCAGGCTGGACCCTGGGGCTGGAGCAGCCTGGGACAGGGGGAGGTGTCCCTGCCATGGCTGGGGTGGGGCTGGATGGGATTTAATGTCCCTCCCAACCCAAACCACTCTGTGAGTCTCTGAATCAATCATGTAATAATTTCCATAAAGATAGGGCTTTAAAAAAGAGCAACAGCTAAATCTGTTGAAATGTACCTTCTATATTGAATCATTTTCATACTACAACCAATTCATAGTCAAATTTTCAAGATATTCCCAAGCTTCATTACAAGTTATTGTTTTTATTAAGTACTGTGAAGTCACTGCCTTGGCTAAAATTTATTTAGATGGTTTACTTTTTTATTTCATTGTTTTTTCATAGATTATGTGTTTACACATTTGAATAAACTGGGCTTTCGGGTAGCAAATGATAATATTTTATAGTCAATAGTGCTCTAATATTAAGAAATACTGCAAGGTTTTCATTAAATCAGAGAAAAGTGCAGTTAAAGGAATGTTAACATGTATTGATGTTTAGGTTTTATTTATCAATGTTGTTAAACTCCTCTCCACTGCACTGAGTTTATTTTTCCACATTAAAATAACCTTATTTGGTATCTCTGGGGCTGAGTTTTAAACAAGATAAAATACCTTGTGAATTAATTTATTTCGAAGAGAAAAGAAAATACAATTTGTGTCTTTTCATTAAATTATCCTTAGCTATATTGATTTAACCCAAGTTAAAAATTTATTTAGCTGAAAAAGAAACAAAGCTACAATCAAAATGTGCGCCTTGTTCTGTGCTAAACTTGGGAGTCAATCCTTGTAGTATTTCACTTCATATTTTATCCATTATTTATCCATTATTATTCATTATATTAATATTAGTCAGTCTCTGATTATCATACTGGACTCCAAATTACATTTTTGTACTGGAAAAGTCTCATATTTTCCAAAACAATTTGGAACACTTCCCAAAATCATGTCATCTTCACACAGGATCCATACACAGATCAACAAAATACACAGAGGAAGGGATGTTGGAGGAGATAATAAATTTTACCACAATAGTCAAGGTTCTGTCCTCAGAACTGGGGACCTGAACAACTGCTGATGAGGAAAATTATTTTTTTATTGTGGGAATGTGCATTCAGCCATTCCCACCTCATGTAGATATTTGTGTTCTATGTTTGATTTGCTCCTGATGTTTATTGAAGCAAAACACAGGAAGAGGTGATGAAATATACAGATGGGGATAAAATGACAGCTAATTCATTTACTGTGGAAAATAAGATATGGATATTCCAAAATGTGACACACAACATTAAGGTGTCTTAGAGGTTATTTTGGAACAATTTATCTTATTAACAGCACAATAATATTTTCTTGAAAACATCACACTCTCATCAGAGCTAATGTATATTTTTGACCACAGAATAATGATACTGGAGATAATGAGTACAAATTGTTCACTCATTAGAATTTCTGCTCTCTATTTGTATAAATTTCTGATTCAATTTCTTTAGGAATTATACATAAAGCATTTGATTTTATTTGTGGTAAATAGCGGTCGCAATATAATTTGAATTAAGCACGACAGTTATCTGTCGTGACACTTCTGCTGTGGTTACCAAGACTACCTTGCAAAGAAATCCTTCTCTGTAATATTGAATGTATTCCTCAGGTATGAAATCCCAGCCACACCAACAGAAAATGCTGCTGCATTTTTGTGGTGCACAAAAAACTGGAGGTAAGAGCAGTGTGAGTTTGCACAATGCAGGAAGGACCTGGAGGGGCTGGGGGTGACCAGGGCAGGAACGGGGCTGGGGAAGGGAATGGAGCCCAGCAGGGCTGAGGGAGCTGGGAAGGGGCTCAGCCTGGAGAAAAGGAGGCTCAGGGGGACCTTGTGGCTCTGCACAGCTCCTGACAGGAGGGGACAGCTGGGGGGTCGGGCTGTGCTCCAGGAACAGGGACAGGAGGAGAGGGAACGGCCTCAGGCTGGGCCAGGGGAGGCTCAGCTTGGAATCAGGAATTTCTGCATGGAAGTGATGTGAGGGGTTGTTACAAAGGGTTCAGAGAGTCACAGCATTTTCTGAGTTGGAAGGGACCCAAAAGGATGAATGTGCCCAACTCCTGTGTGAACAGCCCATGTGGGGATCATCTTTGTGTTGTCAGCACCATGCTCTGGGTAACAGAGCTAATCAATCCCAGGGTTGTTAAATATTGGAATGAATTATTCCAACTGCAGAACCATTCAGGCTGGAGAAGCCCTCCCAGCCCATGCAGTCCCAGTTGTGCCCACCTTGTCCCCAGCCCAGAGCACTCAGGGCCACCTCCAGCCCTTCCTGGGACACCTCCAGGGATGGGCACTCCAAACCTCCCTGGGCAGCCCCTGCCAAGGCCTGAGCTCCCTTTCCATGCAGAAATTCCTGCTGCTGCCCCAGCTGAGCCTCCCCTGGCCCAGCCTGAGACCGTTCCCTCTCCTCCTGTCCCTGTTCCCTGGGACAAACCCCAACCCCACCTGGTCAGACCTTGCTCAGGTAGTTTGGGTTTTCTTTCCCCAAAGGTAAACTCCCTTTTCCTGAGTCAAAGATGCCAAGTGCTGAGAGTACTGGCAACCTCTTGGCTAAGAAAGCACTTCCAAAGCCAGACCCTTATGCTGTGCAAACAAACTTAAGGCAGAAAACAAAATATACATTCCTGAGTACCTGCTTCTCATTCTTATTTCAGAAATTATATTCAACATTATTTTCTTAATTAGGGGGGTCTTACATTTTCTAAAACAATCAGAAGTCTTTCCCTAAGCTTCATTATGCAACCACCAGAATATTTTCTCTCCTAAAATAAAAGTAAGAATGGTGGAAGACATAATGTAAACGAGACCAAAGCTGTAGACTGAGAAAGTAATTTCCAAATTTTACCACATTTTTCCCCTGGATTTACAGTCATGCACTTAGGAAATGTAGTCCAGACTGTCCGGGCACATAGATATTTCTCTATAATATATAAATATCAGAGTAGAATGAATAAAGTATTTTCCATGAATAGTCATTTGAATTTTAATAGAAATTTTACTTCAATCTCAATTTTTTCATTACTGAGTGACTGAACATTTCTGGGGAAAATAGTTTCAAAAAGTGATACTCTAAACTTTCTATTCAACTAAATTTCATATGTTTAGCTACTTAAGATTATTGTTACTTAAATTCTGATAAATTTATTTAAAACCAGTGCTATGCTGACTATCCAGAAGAGAGAAACAACTGATGTCTTTCATGTTGTCAGCATTAATAACCCTTTTTTTTCCTCCTGAGTAACCCTAAGCATTTCCTCCTCTGCACAACCCCACTGAATTTGGGATGGTCTAACACTGTGACTGAGGTTTGTATGTTGTGGGGAAAAGGCCTTAAATTCCCATATAACCACCCATGAAACAGGAATTAGGATCAGGAACATCCAACAGCCATAATCAAACAATATTTGAGTTTTTTACAAAAAGCAGTTCTGGAATGAATACAGAATGTCTCACAGCACACTCACCACAGTTCTGCATGGAGATAAATACAGAGAAATTAAATGAATTATTTATTAGGACTCTTATATTGGAAGTCAGATATCAGGAGTTCTACTCCAAGCTCTACCACCAACCTTCTGTGTGACCTTAGACAAACAGATTTATCTGCTCGTGGGGTTTTCTGTGTCCCGATTTAAAACAGTTCAGCTAAAACATTGTCTTTTCTTGCATGTTCATAGAAGCACCTAATAACTTCCTGCCAACCTTAATTACTGCCTTGAAACAGGAGTAAATACAAGTAAATTGCAAAAAAAAATTATTAAAATTAAAAACATGAACACAATTCACTTTCATGTTGTGTAGAGAATTATTCTTTACAGTAGCCCACTGTATTATACACAGTACATATCACTATCTAATCAAACTTTGCACACTGTGGGTTTAAATATAATTAATTAATATTTTCCTAAAGAAACGTTGTAAGTTATTGAAAGGCTAAATTCACATAAAACTGATGTGAGTTTGGGGTTTTTTTTAAGTATTTCCCCTTTCTACACAACATTTAAGGACAATATATTTTTGCCTGAGATTTCAACAACTGTTTTATTTTGGAGCCTCCAAAAAGCCTTCTGTCCATGAAACCTCAGTTAAGAATAATCTCAATTACTTTTGTTAATCAATCTCACACTGTCTTAAGCCCACTGGACTAATTGTGCTGGTGCAGGATTAATAATCAGCTGAAACAGAGTGCTTAAAGCAAGAAATGAGAGAAATATTTCAGGACTGAAAGCTTGGAATGATAAAATCTCTGATCCAGGAGAAACAAAAGTCCCTATTTGAATTTACACACAAAATAATTTATACACTGAAGTTGTGGGGCTGCCTAACCTGGCATCTTCTGAACAAACACCCAAGTTCAGTGAGAATGCTGATAAATCTTCTAAGAAATATGGATTACTAGGACAAATCACCAGGTTTGGGACATCTTTTATGCCCAAGACTGAGAAGATGCTCTATGTGCCCAGAGGATCTCAAAAATTCCCTCCAGGCTCTTTGACAATGAATCTGTAATAAAGCTGCATGGACAGGGAAACCTCTTACAGCTTCTCAGGTAAATGATTTTATATTAATTGGATGGAATCTTCAAATTTCTATAGATAAACTTTGGGAAAATGCTTATTATGATAAAAGAGATTATGTCAGTTCAATTTATATTACATTTTCTGGACAAGAATTTCACAGTCTTATTTAATGTTAGAAAGGACTGCTGACTGACATTCACCCAAAGTTAACAGATGTGCCATAGCCACACCTCTGTTGTTATTTTTTTTTGCTGAGACACATGAATTTAAGCAACAACCACAAAAAAGACATAAAATAGAACACGAAGAAAACATCTTTTCCTTTTGTGATAAAACTGACATATCCAGTGTTTGCTATTTTGGCATTGTCTTCATCAGGCTGAGCTTGTCACATATATTTTAATACATGATTTATGGTTATAAATTCATTTTCCATTCTCATTTATAATACGGTGTCACATTTTATCACCAGTGCATTTAATCATCTGCTGTCTGCATACTAATGGTTACAAATATGATACCTGTGTAGACCCAGCAACCAGTGGCTGTAACTGTCTCTGACTGCAACACTTGAATGCTTTGAAAAGTGCTGATAAATAGAGAAGTTCAGACATTTTCATGTGTCTGTCCCATTTTAATTGGTAAGACAAAATTCTCTTGCTTCACCAAGAAGTTGATTCTTTTTTCCCCACTTGAAAATTTTATACATGCACACCTCTGTCCTCAGAGCAGTGTCAGTGCATAAAATTAAACATCTACAAACATCCTAGGAATTGATACTAAAAAGGCAGAGAGAAAGATCAGATAGAACAAAAAGTAGTATCTACTCAAATTTAAGATAGTTAAAAAGAAAGAAAGGAAGTCAGTGTTTTGTTTAAAATTTGTTGGCCAAATTCTCCTATGCACTGAATGTGAGCACGTCTAAATTGAGGACACTTAAAATGCACAACTGAATCTCCAAATACTGCCATTTAAAGGCAGCATCAATACAGCCTTTTGATTAATTTTTCTGGGGAAAGCAATCCTCTTATTTGTCCCATGTTTTTAACTTTGACTTTTCACAAACGTGTATTTGAGAAATATCAATGGAAACATTTCAATTCCAGTATTTCAGAAGAAAGTGGGTTACAGTCAACTTCAGCAATTTTAACAGGGAAAAGAAAAACACTGTGTAACCAACAGGGTGCATTGATTAAAAATACACAGAAATTCACCTGGCCTGGAGTCCTGCAGCAAACACAGAATCCCAGGATGGTTGGGTTGGGAGGGACATAAAGGCTCATCCAGTGTCACCCCAGCCATGGGCAGGGACACCTCCCCCTGTCCCAGGCTGCTCCAGCCCCAGGGTCCAGCCTGGCCTTGGGCACTGCCAGGGATCCAGGGGCAGCCACAGCTGCTCTGGGCACCCTGTGCCAGGGCCTGCCCACCCTGCCAGGGAACAATTCCTGATTCCCAAGATCCCATCCAGCCCTGCCCTCTGGCACTGGCAGCCATTCCCTGCCTCCTGGCCCTCCAGCCCTTGCCAATTGTCTCTCTCCATCTTTCCTGCAGCTCCCTCAGGCCCTGCAAGGCCACCCTGAGCTCCCCCAGAGCTTCTCCTGTGCAGGTGAACAATGCCAGCTGTGCCAGCCTTTCCTCCCAGCAGAGCTGCTCCAGCCTCTGCTCGTGCTGGAGCCTCCTCTGGGCTCTCTCCAATAGTTCAGTTTTTATCATTCTCATGCCAGTATTCTGAGTTTCAAAAATACCAGCATGGTTTCTTAATAAACTTAAGCAATTTATACACACACATGCACAAAAGCTTTCAATTTACATGTGAATGTCTACTTAGCTACATTTAGGGTAACTTATTTGAAGCTGTCAATGTTAATTGTCTTATTATCTTATCCTTATAGGCAGAGAAATTGAGCCTACAAGAACCAGGCTTATGAGTATTTTTAGTAGAACTTCTAATTGACTGTTTGACACTTTTTGTGCATTCTGTCCTGAACAAAGTAATTTGCCATACTCTAAACCAGACAAGCGTGTGCAGCTGACAGGCCAAAAACCCTGTGCTGCCACTCCTGTGGTATGGATGGAGCTTCCTGCTAAGGAACTGAAAAATAAATGTTCCTCACTATGGTGAAAGATGAATATTGGGCATATTTATCAGAAACTACTGGTTATGCTATTTATCTTAACCTTTAAAATGGAAGGCTTTGAAAACACCTTACAAATCCAGGTGCAGGCAGTGCACGTTCCAGGAGCATGCAGAAGGCAGGGAAAGTCCATTGGCAATTACCAGCATTCACAAAGCACACTGTGTTCAGCTGTGAGCAGGCAAAATTCAGACTGAAAGTGGACAGTGGACAGAACTCTCAGCTGAAACTGCAAGGAATTAAGTGTCCTGTGTGTTGAAAAGCATTTAAGATCATCTTAGAGTTGAGTCTGTAAAATATAGCTGATGATTTCTGCATGGACACTGAGTTTTAAGGGCATTTTTCTACATGAATCAAGGAGGGGATTCTGCCCCTCTGCCCTCAGGTGAGACCCCACCTGCAGAGCTGCTCCAGCCTGGGCAGTCCAGCAAAAACCTGGAGCTGCTGCAGAGAGCCCAGAGGAGGGCTGGTAAAATATTAATGAGAACGTGGAATAGTCTGGTGGATGCCTCACCAGTGACTTTAACAGTTTAGCAGTGAATTTGCTACAAACCCAAGCCTTCACACCCCTCCTGCACACAACAGCATTTACCTGATAGCACCAGGGGACTGCCATGGTCTGTCATGGCTAGCCAGGGTTTCCAGAGATGGGAATAAACAGCTGCCAAAGGCCTGGTTTCCACCTCAGTTTCTAAATGGGATTAGAGTGAGAACAGGTCTTTTTGTGTTGATATCGCCGGGCCCTAGAAATGGTCAAGCTTGACCCAATTGTAATTTGAATAATATGGTATTTTTCAAAGCCAGGCAGCTTTGCCAGCAATGAGCACTTTCATCTGCTGGAGATCATGTTCCAGTTTTAAAACATCAACTACTGGCACTTATCAAAGAAAAAAAATTACCATTCTCTTTGGTACAATAAAACAAAACCTTCCAAAACCATTTCCTCTTTGGAAATTATTTCACTAAGTTATCAGTTGTCTACTACGAAGGAAATTTGGGAGTGTAGTAAATTGTACTGTAGCAGAATTTTCATACAAAAAATATTGGCTGGTCCTTTGCAGATTTCTAGTTAAAGCAACTGAAAACAGAATTCTTCATTCAAAACTGGCATCTCTAACAAGCAACAATGCCAGCTTCATCTCTAAGGATTATGTCAATTTAAATAATGCACAATAATTAACAGGCACTTTTTTCCCAGCTTTTTTTTTTTTACTATTTGTGAGAGGTCATTCCTGTCACACTGTTCTTGAAGAAAATTTTTTTAATTATGCATAATTCACAATGTGCTACTGATATCTGTTTGTCTTTATTTGTGTTATTACTTTGGGATTCCTCAATGTCAGAGATGGAAAGAGATTTGTATTCAGAATAATGGGCAGAAAATCTCATCTCAGTTTTTCTCATATCTGAGTTTGTTCGTGTTTGCATAAGGGAGGAGGCTGTGCATGATGAATCATGTATCACACCTATTATCTCCTCTAAATAGAGGGAAGAGAACTGACAGCTTTAGCAAAGGTGGTTTGATACTCCTTAACAAGTCCTGGCTTTTAAAAATCATTCTACACTGCCATTTAAGAAAGGCATATTCCACTTTTGGGCCAACAACTCAAACTCCCACCCCCAAAACCTCCAGACAAGTGACTTCTCATTTTGTATGTATTACATTATTGCACCATAGAGTATCCTCTGGGAGGAAAAAGATCTCCTTCCTGAGAAAAGCAGTTTTATGGTACTCACTTTTCCTTAATTTAGTCACACTATTTCAGAAATGTCTTATAGAAAACTTTGGTGTCTTTTCCTGTAAAAAATGCCTTTGCAATAAAAGGGATTTTTTTTTTTTAAATGAAAAACTGCCTTGAGTTTGGAAGTACTGGACCAGCATCCTTATTTGTTTTCACCTCTCTGATGGCTCCAAATTTGATGTTAACTCCATTCTCCAATCCTGCAGCCCTCATCTAAGAGCCCATCACTCTCACACTGCTCTGGATCAAGTGATTTACTTTAAGCTCTCCTGATTTGGTTGTGCATGGAGGATGCTTGAATCAGCAGCACAAGTTTGCAGAGTTGCACCTCTGTGAATTGGCAGCAGAAATGAGGAGGTGTCAGCTTGTAAAGACTTTTGATGACCAGATGATGAATCAGAGTCCCTGATCACAGTTCAGTCAGCCAAATTAGTGTCATTAATTAGGAGAAAACTAACTCCTCCACTTATTAAAAATCTTCCCTTGCCTCCTTCTTTCATGATAGATCTTTAATTTTGCCTTTCTGTCACTTTTATTTGTTGCCTTCCTAACCCTGATTAGCACAGGAGTGTGTGCCTTGCTGGAAATGCCTCTGCTGCATGGCTCCAGCTGAGTGACCTCTGAGGAACAACCCTTCCAAAATCTCCCTGTCCTACTGCACAGAAGGACAAATTTCACTGCAGATGTACCAGCCTCCTCCACAAATCCACACACTGAGACTGAAGGGGTTCAGGGTGGGCTCTCCAGGCTCAGGGGAACAGAAATAGCCCAGGATTTTCACAGATATGGAAAGGTTATTCTTTGGAGCTGCAGCTGCTTCCCTCAGGCTGCAGGGGACAGGTGACTGTGGCCCCACATCTCATGGTTCAGCCCTGGCCCTGTCCTGTCACACCAGGGACACAAGAAAGCCTCACCAGAGCACTTCTGATGAGACAACTGGGAATGCATTTCATGGAAGTTCTCAGATTAACTCTGGAATGAAAGAACTGGCTTTGCACTTTCTTAGCTACGTGGGGCTATCCAGTAAGGAAAAGAACTCACTATTTTTGCTGCAGAGAAGCAGGGTGACACATTTCTGTCCCTCATACTGGACATGGCACTCAGTGCTCTGGGCTGGGTGATGAGGGGGGGGATTGGTCAAAGTTTGGACTCAGTGACCTTGAAGGTGTTTTCCAACTGCAAGGATTCTTAGTCTGTGACCATCATGGTCTAAAATACATATGAGAAATATGCAGCCATGATTTTTATAATCATGTTCAGACATAGTTCAGCACCACTGTGTACCAGTGTGATTCCTGAAGGTTCTGTATGTCTCCCCCATTTGGGTAAGAACAAACCCAGCATCATTCTTCCTGCTGAACTGGTGAGTGCAGGTCAGGGTGCAAAGGGAAACAACACAGGTAGCAGTGGAAAGGAAATGCAATCTACATCTGGTAAATCTATGTCTTAAGAAAAACAAAACAAAAACAAACAAAAAAACAACAACAACAACAAAACAAAACAAAACAAAACAAAAAAAAAAAAAAAAAAAAAAAAAAAAAGTGAAACAGTTGTGCAGAGAAGTTGTGACTGCCCTGGATCCCTGGAACTGTCCAAGATCAGGTTGGGCAGGGCTTGGAGCAACCTGGGTTAGAGGAAGGAAGGCAGGGCATGAGATGAGATGATCTTTAAAGTCCCTATCAACCCAAGTCATTCTATGATTTATTTTAAAACTGAGGTGTGGGTTTGTGCTTAAACTGCACAGCTGGAAGGGACATGGAGATTATTACTCGTGTTAAAGCATGTCCCTTCGTAAATACACCAAGATGGTAAATATCAATTATTCCAGAGTGTTTACCTTCAGCTGGAGATTCGCTGTCACACCTTGGTGCACTCCAGCATGTCTGTTACCTTGAGGGCAAAGGAAAGTGATATTAAACACACAACTCACACCTGCTTTTTGTCTGGCTCCTCACCCATTTTCTGAGTGATCAATACTTGGAGATACACAAATCTGCAACAGGAACAAATCAAATCTGAGAGAGGCAGGATTTTCCAGCACCATTTTGTTATTAGTGGGGATCACAGAAATTCCTCATTAAATTCTGTGCACACACTCAACACAAAGGAGCTGAGATAATCACGTGGAGATGTGAAGTCTCATGAGCAGCCCTGTGTGTTTATAATCATCAGGCTGGGCTGTGCTGAAGGGGTGATGGAGAGAGGACAGTGGCCTCCCCTCTGCTTCAGGAAGAGCAGCCCAAGGAGATCTGAAATACCAGTGCCCTGGATATCAGAATATTAACTATAATACTGTTGGGGAGGTGTGATATCAAGTCATACATTTTTAAATCCTGTTCTTTAATTATTACTGTGGGTTCAGAGCAATAGGTTCCAAGGACAAAGCAAAGACTCGAAGCTGTGAAAGCCTGAAAATGGATCAGGTTACAGACACCATTTGTTTTTCAAACCTTCTGAATAATCAATTACAGGAAATTCAATTTCAAATTGAATTTGGGCTAAGAAGTATGTTTGAGCAACAGAAATTTCTGGAAGTACAGACCATAACTAACCCATAAAGACATTAAACAATCTTATTAATTTATGTGGAGAAAATAAAACTACACTGTGATTCTTTTTCCTCTTGAAAATATTGAGAACTATGTTCTTGGAGTACAAATATTAAAAGAAAATAAACGTTCTAAAAGCAAATCTAGATTGTTCTCTGTCCCATGGAAAATAATAACTTTTTGGAATTATTTCTGAGATAAGTAAGTTAAATTTTTGCTGGAAGTGATGATATTCTGTAACAGTCCAAGATAATTTCTCCAGCAAAATGTACCTGGAGCAATTATCTTCCTAATATCCTACTTAACCTTCTACATCATCACTCTCAGTGAATCTTCACAGTTAGGTGGTAGGGCACTGAAAAATACTTTCTGGATATGATTCTCTAGGGTACTTTATAACAGTTTCTTCTAGAGTACATTTTTAGCTTATTAATGAGAAGTTCCTGCTATTAGATGAAGTTATATGTTTTATAAAAAAATGAAGATCTATAAAATATCTAATGCCTCACACATATCAATAAAATGCCTGACATAACAAAAGAAATGGTGGTGTTTTGACATGATTTCTCTCATGATTCTGTTCTATCAGTGCTCTCACTGGTTGTGTGTGCTTAGACACTGATAGTTTCATTATTTGTTCCCATCTCACTCATAGCACAGCCACTCACTTTCTCCTCTTTCTTAAAATAGCCAAATGCCATCCCATTTTGCACTTTTTGGACCTTTAGCCATCCCCTGAGTGCTGGTTTGAAAGCAAAACCAGTGAGAGACTCCAAGTCAGAAATATAATTTAATAGGACAGAGAGAAGAAAAAAAAAAGTAAAATAAAATAAAATATAAAAGCAATAGCACAAAAGACCACTGGCAGAGTCAGAACACAGCCTGGCACCCTGTTAGTNAGATATCCAGAGGGAGTTACCTGTGAGCCATGGGCAGGGCCTTGGTGGCCCATGAACAGGAGATATCCAGAGGGAGTTACCTGTGAGCCATGGGCAGGGCCTTGGTGGCCCATGAACAGGAGATATCCAGAGGGAGTTACCTGTGAGCCATGGGCAGGGCCTTGGTGGCCCATGAACAGGAGATATCCAGAGGGAGGGCCAGGGAAACACTGCCCCAGCTGGATCCAACAGCTCCTGAAGGTGGGGATAGAACACAGACTGTGGGCACATCTCACAGTGTCACCTAGGACACCCTGTGTCACAGACAGCCCCTGATGCCTCCAGTTCAGTCAATTCTCTCAGGCAGTTTTGAGTGAGCGTCTCCCAGGTCAGCTGATGTGGAAGCACCCAACTTACAAAGGAGCCTCTGCTCTGATCTTTTCCTCTCCTACAAGTCCTTTTTCCTTTGACACTAATGTTAGTTCCTTTAAAAACATCACAGCACAGCTTTCTAGTTAAGACTGATGCAGAAGAGATGTTAACACTGACCTTCTAAAAATACCTGCTGTCACTTATTTTCCTTCTCATCTGAGGAGCAGATCAGCTCCTCCCTTCACTGCTCTCTTACTATTAATGTACTTACAGAATCCTGCCTTTTATTCTTCCTGTGACTTGTGAGCTCTACCAGGTTCTTTGATGTTTTTCTTATATTTCTGCACTATTTTTTTAATATTTACTCTCTTAATACTTTGACTTCTTTGCTATTTTCTGTAGGCTTTTTTTCATCAAGTCATTAAAAAATTCATTATTTAGCCAGCTTGGTGTGTCATTAATCTTCCTGTGCCTTTTGCTTTTTTTTTTTTTTTTTTTTTTTTTTTTTTTTTTTTTTTTTGCTAGTATTTGCTATGCTTTTTTTTTTGACTTATTATTTCTTCTTTAAGTAACTGTCAGCCCCTCCTTTTCCCCTTATACAGCAGATTTTACCTAGTGATCTTTTGAGCTTAGTAAAGCTTCATCTCTACTTTATTTATTCACTATTTTTCTATGTCTTTTAAAAAACACATCCATTAGAAAACTTTATTCTCAATCAGGTCTAGTCCCTGGAGTCTGCAAATTCCTTTGATCACATGGTCAGTCATGGCATTAAATAAAGTCCCAGCAGATGCTGCATCACACAATATTGTGGGATGCCTTCTATTGGAATTTTACATCTTTGTACAATTTGCAGGATGTTTTTAGCTACTCATATCAGAAGAATGTGTCTAACCAACAGGAATAGTCCCACAGTGTCTCATGTGTAAGAGCTGCAGTGGTGAATGTGCTTTATCCATGAAAACACCCAAAAGCAAAAGCTTCAAACAAGGCTGGGATGAACCACAAGATCAAAAGCCTCAGTTTTTTTAGTTTCATATTTCTCATGGAAAGACTTGCAAAAGACAGAGTCTCCCATAAACTGGTAACAGTGAGGGAACACATCTCAACAGAATCCACAAAATCTGCATGGAGTATTTGCTACTCTCACTTATTCTATCACATTTGTAAACCACAGGCACTCATTGTGTTTGGTTACAGCACAACATTGCTGATTCAGTCAGGAACAGCACAAGAGGAGGTTTTAACTGATTTTAAACCATGAATGCTATCAAATAAGTATTTTCCATCTAGAACAGGCAGACAATATGCAAATCAATTTAAATATGCAAATGCTACAGTCTATGATTACAGTAAGTGGCTATTGAAGACCATCACTGTAAAAAGCTACCAAAATAACAGCATTTAACTGATCTTTTAGTGAAATTAAGTTATTCTTTAGTAAAGTGACAGAACTCATAATTGATATATTCTCAATCAAGTATGTAAATATAACACAAAGACTATATAGTACCTTGTTGGTCAAAATGTGATTTTGGTACCATGCAGGTCACTTAATGTAAATTTTCATTGGCAGGTCTTGGCTGTAGAGCTCTGTTTTCTTCTCTGGTAATGAACTCCAACATCAGAACTCAACTAGTAATGGCAGCAACATAATCTCATTTCTCTTCTACCACACCCCTCTCAGCACACAGAGTGGCACTGCCATGAGGAAATATTCTATATATTGATGGAGATTGTGGTGTGGAATTTCTTTGTAGAGAAGAAATTAGGGAGGAGTGTGAACTGCATCTTTTTGTTAGATAAAGAATATGGTAATCATGGTGGAAATAAAATATGAAATCAAACAAATTCCCACAGAGTTGATGTGAAATAAATATATATACACATACAAATATATATGCATTATTCACAATTTTTTTCCCTGTCCTATGTAGCTTTACATTTTTTTCCCTCTTTTTAGGACATTTAAGTTTTGATCAGGCAAATAATTAATAAGAATTCAAACAACAACATTTACATTCCAAATGCTGGGCAATTCTTTCTCTCACAGCACACTGATAAGCATCTACAGTGTACTAAACAAGCAATAAATAACCCAGTATGAGAATGAGACCAGTCATTTTTGCACTATCAATAATCAGCTACCTCTCAGAAAAGGAGGAAACCCCCTGTTACCAACATTATAATCTTCTTGGAGAAGAATCAAAAATGCTGATGTTGATTCACCATAACCATGGGTTAAAAGTCAAATAGTCCAAATAAATCTGCAGAAGGTGCAAAAGCAGGAGAGGCTCTTTTACAGATTCTGAGAGCTGATTCTCCCCAAATGCATTGGAGTTATAAAGTTAATGAAGGTGTTAATTCTCTTGTTTTACTCGGTATCTGAAAGATAGGTAACAAAAATCTGAATTATGTTATGTGTAAAACATCTAAATTTTGCACCAAGAATTAGATTGCCTTGTTGTCTTTAAAAGAGATTTCCTAATTGAAGCTCTCCAAGTCAGTGAAATCAAACTTTTCCAAGCTGCATTCAGTCTCTGTTTCACTAATCCAAAAATGAAATTAAATTGAACTAGGTGTTGAATGAGATGAAATGAAACTGGCTTCAAATGCAAAGGCTATCAAAATGTCAAGTGCTGTGAAAGCCAACAGGCTCTGGATATCTCAAGTTGGAAGACAAAATAACAAATTTATGCATGGAAGTTTAATTACCACATCTCTGAATTTTACAAACTTTTTTTCTCAAATCTGACAATCCCTAAAAAGAATCTTTCTGATGTGTGCACATGTGTACATCTTTAAAAAGAATGTGTTTTTGTTTTTTTGTTTTTTGTTTTTGGTTTGTTTTTTGTCGTTGTTGTTGTTGTTGTTTTGGGGTTTTTTGTTTGTTTGTTTGTTTTTGTTTTTGTTTTTTGTTTTTTGGTTTTTTTCTGGTTTAAGTTCATCAATGCAGACAGCAGGAAAAAAATGGAGATCAAATGAAAGAATGAAACAGAGCAGCAATATAGATTTGTAAAAGGGAAAAATAAAGACTGGCCAGATCCTCAGGCATATAAACCAATACTGGATTTGGCTTCTACCAAGCCAGGCCAATTAGCACAGCTGAGAATCTATATCAGATTAGGGTGAAAATACATCAGGTAGCAGAGTGGATTTTTTTCTTATTCTACTGCAACAATTACTGGTAAATAGCTAATTACCTTGTTTAAACATCTTGTCTGTAATGGGCACTAAAATTGCCCTCAGCTTGAGAGGCAAGAGCAACTAATAATTACTGCAAAGCAGTATTTAGCAGTATTAGCTCCAATACCTGGAACCTGAATTAAAGGAAAATAAGCACCTGGCACCAGCATGGATATCACCATTTCAGCATCATGCACTGCTAATGCCACTGAGCAAAAGAGAGGTCAGGAGGGAAAGACAGGAGATGTTGCTTGGTTTTGTTGCATCAAAAAATGAAATCTTCAGCAAACTCCTCCTAACTAAATTAAACTGAAAAAAATATAACTGGCTTCTGGTTCAGTTGTGGTTAAATAAAACTGAAGTAAAATTACATACATCTGGAAGATTTCCAGGTTTCTCAAACGAAATCCATAGTCTCAGTTTCCCAAGATGGGATTCAAATACCAAAGCCTTGCTTTACAATGCCAGTGAAGTGCCTTTCTGCAGCAGGTTGGTATCAAAGTGGTCAAAGTTCTTTTGACATCAGCATAAATGAAAAAGGGATTTTCCCCACAGTTTGAAGTAAATATTTATACACTAGCTTGGATGTCAAAATCCACTGCAATGCAATTAGGTGGGACTGAGGTACCAGAGAGGAGATTGTTGAAAAATCAGCAAACATTTTCACACTTTTTGTGCAGCTGAACGTGGAGATAAAGCAGAGGAGCAGGAAAATACCTGTCTGAAGAAGTACAGATCCATGTCCTGCAACCATGAGGTAATAAATTTGAGACAGAGCCATCCACTGGGCTGCAGCAGCCACTGTGGTCACACTGGGCAAAGGGAGAAGGTTCTGTAGCAATGATTAGCCTAAGGACTGCTCCTCATTCACACTTTCAATTTCAAGTTATTTAGCACATCCCTATACAGCCACAATTCCATTGCACTGCAATGCTACAGACATCACCCAGCCAATAACAGCAGAAATACAGAAACCTACTGGAATTTCACAATCCATTGTGCCCACAGGGGCACAACTTCTGCCCTGGCAGTGCCAGCCCTGAGCAGATTGTGCCCAGGGGCTGTGCAGGCTCCTCCCTGGGGATATTGCAGAGCCCTCTGGACTCTCTGCTGTGCCCTGCGCTCTGGGGTGGCCCTGCTGGAGCAGCTCACTGACACCAGAACCAAAGGTTCACAGACAATAAAATCGATGCTTGCGGATGGAAAATTGGGCTGCTAGAAAACCACAGTGACCAAGGTCTGTAAATACAGTTTTAGTTATAGAACACTGCAATGGGCCTGAACTCTTCTTGGTCACACTGAAAACTCAGAAAAGCAGAAACTCAGGTTTGGAAGGGTCAGGTTAAATAAGCAAAAAAGCTCTCAAACAACAGAAACTGCTCCACCACTAATTCACCAGGAGGACAGTGCTGCCTTGGGTGAGTTTGTCCTTCCAGGCTGTAAAATCACCACTCACAGAGGTTTGCAAACCTTTGCTAGACAAAGCCATTGACCTCAACTAGCAGTAGGCTCATAATAATTTTTCTTCAAATAGCAAGTTGGCCTTGCTGACCTGCGGGGCTGCAATCCAGGTAACTCTGCTACAGTTCCATAACAAAGTTAATCCTTTTCTCACAAGAACTGAGAGATTTCTCCCCCTCCTCACAAGAACTTCTGTGTCACTAACAGAAAACAATAGTACTTCAATAACTTTGAGTGGAACCAGCTGTAGTGAAGCACTCCAGAAGACTTACTCTGAAGCAGATTTAATTAGAAACTGAGAAGCACAAAGCACCTCATACCTTACAGCCAAATACAAGAACCTGATAGAAAGGTACAGGGGTGAGGGAAAGGAGAACACACAGGGATCTGAGAATGACCTCAACACCCTTCTTATTTATCAAGGCTATAACACTGAGATTCTTCTCAGCAGAACTAATCTCACACCTTTAGCCACAGACTTTGCTAAATCCAAATGTCTTATAGAAAAAAAAGTAAAAAACACCTTTGTGGTTTCAGATTAGAAAGAGCCTTGTGGACACAGGTTGCCTTCTGCAAGGCTTCAGAACTTTGGGAGTGCCCAGTTCTGACCCATCACTGCTAGTGAGTTATGTCCTCACAGAACTCATTTCAAGGATTATGTGGCTGGACTAGAGCTAAGTTTCAAGGATATTGTAGGCTGCTCAACAAGGATATTTTCTGTCAACTATACTGAGCTGCCAATGGGTAATATCTGAAGGTAAAACTAGGAAAATCTAAATAGGGAAATCTTCTCCTGATATAATGTGGTTCTGTTAAAGTATCTGTTAAAGTAACCATGGGTGAGAGGCATAATTTCCAATGAAATAATAACTCGTGAGAGCATAACCCAGGGAAACCTCTGCCAACAATCCAATCTGAAATTCATGTCTGCTTCACAGTTTCTGCTGAGCTGGAATCTTATCCATTAAGAACCTTATTTAACTGGCTCTTTTAAAGAAGGCCTCTTGTGCTGTATTTTCTCTTGTTTTGCTTCTTGTATATTCTATTATACTACCAAGTGAAAAATGAGCTGGTTGTCTGAAATCGTTAACTTGCCTGAACTCTTAGGTTTGGTTATAATACTTTAATTTTAACATGCTGAGAAAGACTGGTGTTTATATTGTTAAGAGTCTCATTTCTGCTTCTTGAGAGGACTGTTTACATGGAACACTTCATACAGTTGCAGTCTCAGTTCTCCATAATACAGAGTGGGTAATAGTAACAATTCTAAGTGTTTCTAATATTAGGACCCCTAAAATAACTTTTTCCTTCTTCACCCACACAGAGAAAAAGCTGGAATTTCCTCTTTGCCTGTTTCCAGTCACATGGCTGTTGAAATACATGAGAGCATCTGAAGAGGACCTGCTGCTCAGAGCACAGGCAGATGTTTGTGTCTGCAGAAACACAGGAATGGGTTTCCTGGTGACCTCCCAATTCCAAACCCTCCTGTCCCTGACTTGCTGCTCAGCAGGTCTCTCTGAGTGGTGGCATAGGAACAGTTCAATGTCAAATAACAAACACTCAGTAAAAAAAATCCTTAAATTCAGCAGTCTCTTGTACTCAATGTTTAAAACTCTTACACTGTCCAAAATTTTCACATTTGATCATGACATGGTAGAACTGCTCTTGATAAGGAATTGTATGAGCACAAATACAATCTATGGCAAAATTCCCTCAGGCAAAACCCTGCAAGCTGTACTCGGGATTAAATCTTAACTAGGCTAAAAATTCAAACTACCTTTGCTAATTCAGATTATTTTGTTCAAAGTCTCCACTTGAATCACTTCAGGTAGAGCAACATGAAGAAGTTTTTCCTTTGGTAACCTCACAGTTGTATAATACTGTATTCTCTCACCTTATTTCAAATAAAGGAACAAATCATCCTCACAATTCCTCTTCAGGGCAGGAAGAGGGTTCCACTGGAGGGGGAGAGGAGCACTTGGAAGTATTTGTGCAAGAGGATTGTTTTGTCACTGCTCTGTTTGTCTGCTACCATTTTGAGAATAACTGGTGACCCCTTCTCCTTCCTGGGGAGGGGACACAGAGAGGGGCACACTGAGCTCTTCTCCTGGTGCACAGATTGTGCCCAGGGGCTGTGCAGGCTCCTCCCTGGGGATATTGCAGAGCCCTCTGGACTCTCTGCTGTGCCCTGTGCTCTGGGGTGGCCCTGCTGGAGCAGGGAGGTGGCACCAGAGCAGCCCTGGGAGCTGTCCAGCCTCACCCATCCTGTATTATCAGGATAGGACCCATGGGAACAGGGCAGAACAGTGCACAGGGAGATTCAGAGTGGATATTGGGAGACAATTCTTTACCCAGAGAGTGGTCAGTGCCCAGGGCTGTCAGGGTTGAAGAGGCCTCTGCACAAGGGTGGTTCTGTGCCCCTTCCAACTGGAGCAGGATCTTCTATTAGCAATCCATCTAATGGATACTGACACCAACAATGAAGAGAGGATTTAGCAACAAGATAGCAAAAATCTAAATCTCTAAGCCATTTGTGAATTATGAATAAAGTATAATGCACTATAATAAATTGTCATTCCAAATCCTACTGACCATGCTGATAAGCAAATCCATGTTAATTCCAAAGTCTAATATAACCCTCAACCAAACTCAATATTTAGGTTAGTGGTGGCTGACACAGATGTGCAGACTATTCTTGTTAAAAGCAACATAAAAGATTAAATGTATACAGATTTAAGATTTTTAATGCTGTCTTTTCAGCTGTAATGAATCATTTCAAAAAACCATTTAACCTTTTGCAGTAAACAGTATTCCCCAGCTTCCCTACCCCTTCAATGCATTAACATCATAGAATCATTAGTAACAATGCATTAAAAACAAAATGAAAACCACAGGGCGAGGATTTGGGGAACATTTTATCAAAGCAAAAGATTACGATTTAATCATATACCTTCCACTTGCAATTATAAATAGTGATTATAGAGGGTTTGGTGATCTGTATATTGTACTCTTACAAAAGGGCAGCACTAGCATCTCATTTCATAAAAGCTTTGAATAAATAGGTGATTTGGAAAAAAATTCAATTGGCCATAAAGTAATTTGTTACAGGAATTTAAGTTTCTGTGCAAATCTGATCAGATCTTCTACAAACTGTTCTGTTTTGTACCCAGTTCAGCTTCAAAGCAAAAGCAGAGCTGATGGAAAGCACTTAAATTCACATGGTTAAACATCTGATCAACTTGTCCCCACTGTGTTTGAAAGTGGCAGCTGATAAGTGGTAAATAAGATACTCAAAATAATAATTTTAAACATATCAGTTATAACTGCACACATGTAACTTGAATAGTCATAACATATAGTTATTTGACACTCAGGCTCAGATTCCTGAAATACAATATCATCCACACTCCCACACTTCCAGCATTTCTTACTGGTTTTAATGTATAAATACACACAGAACTACAGGAATTCACCCTTGACACTATTTTTTCCTGTAAGTGGTTTTAACTTGGTGAGCTCCACTATTACCTTTTGTATCTGTACTTAACAAGCATCCAGGAGTGAACTTGAAAGACATTCCCATTTCCGTTTTCCATGTTGGTTTGCCTTTAAAAACAAACAAACAAAAAACCCGACACTAAAAATCACTTGTCAGTACCTCCTATCTCACTGTCACTTACAAATATGACCAATAACACATGAGTTACAAGAGGAGTAGAAGAGTTAACCTTGCTTTCACAGAAGTCAAGCTATGTTTTTTGTAGTGGTTTAATTAACACTCCCTACATTAACAAATGCCCTCATTTTCAGCAGTACTTATTTAATTTCCCAGGCAGTGAGTAAAAGCTGTGGGTATTTGATACCCAACAAAGCTAGGCTACACTACTTTGTAATTGCACTTAGGTAACAGTTGAGTTGTTGATGCATGAAGTGGAATAAATCCTATTTTCTCATTAAACCAGCTGCATCATCTCTAGAAATTAATGGCCACTAAGAAAAAGCCTAAATTCAAAAGCCCACACTGAATGGTGGTGAAAGTCTGATCCCATTATGCACAGGGGACTGAGGAATGAGGATAAAAATGATTCTCTTTAAATTAATGTTAGTTTTGTTGGGGGTTTTTTTAGCTGTCTGTACCTGTGTGAATGAGATCAACAAACAAGGGTAGCAAGGAGATGCTGGTTTTTGGGAGAAGGGCAGCAAGGAACACGAGGATTCCTGGTGTCTGTGGGAGAAGGGGGAGCCTGCTTTGATGGGAACCAGCACTACAGTGGACACCAAGGACCCTGCAGACTCCCAGGTCAGTCCTTAATGCCCAGCAGGTGCTTGGGGAATTTTTACTCACCAAAACCTCTCACAAACAACCTTTTACTCTCCAAGTAGCATCAGAAAACTCCTGTAGGGCACAGAACCCTTATGAGCTACTGGGGAAGTTCAGGGCTGCTCCCTGCTCAGGGAAAAGGGATCTTTGCTCCCCAGTTCCCAGTCAGGGATCTCCTGCCATCCCACAGCCACGGCTGTGTCTCAGACCCCAGAGTAAGAAGCAGCTGCTTCCAGTTTGCCACCTGAATGGCTCTGTCCTGTGCTGGGCACACTTCAGGAATTCCTTCTACTGTGGTAACAGCATTTATCCTTCCAGATCAGAGGAATACAGGAACACCAAGCCTTGGAAATCCAGGATCTCCTTGCTGAGGAGTCCATGGATGTCCTTCCAGGTCTAGTGGCAAAAACAAGGGCACAGAGAAAGACCACCCATGGAACTGCAGAGTTTAATCTGATGTGCTGGGTGAAGCCAGAGTACCTTGAAGACACTCTCCAAAAGTGTCAAACATTTAACAGCTAATTGTTCCTGTTAGGCACTAATTAACCAATGGCTGGATAATTGACTGTTGCATGTGAGAACTCCAAGCCAGACTTTAACAATAACATCATGGCCTTTCAGCACAAGCCAATGCAAGATTTTACAAGAATTCAGGATTAATCCCAGAGCCATCATCAGAATTCACTTTAGATTTATGCTATTTACTGTAATTCCAAAGGGTTTTTTCCAGCTGTAAACTATGACACAATATTTTTGTAGAAACTGGTGCTGGTCTCTCTGCAGAGGCACCCTCTGAATTTTCCAGGGTGAGAGTATAATTCCTTGTGCTCATAATTCTGGACATAAGTACACTCTGACAGAGCAATAAGGCTCTCCTGCTTAAATTACTTTAAAAGAGCTAAATATCCCTGAGGATAAAAAATGTTACAGCACTCTTAATATATTACTCTGAATTGGTAGAATAATTAAGGAAATCAGATTGTACCTATCCAGCCATACTTCAAAATGAACAAAAAGTGAGCACTCAACTAATTTAATTTAATTATTATTTTTAAAGTATGAAAGCTGTATGCAAGTGCTGATAACATTTCTACTTAGGAGGATTTCAACCATGGATGAATTCGTGATTAGCTGTGGATAAAATCCTTGGATCATCTATTATGATCAAGAGCTATAAGACATATTTATGATTATTTGGAGAAGAAGGATCCCATGTAATTTTAATACAGTCCTATAACAGAGGCTTAAATTTTTATTTGACCCCCAAAAATCCCAAACAATAAGCCAACAACCAAAAAGGCCTCAAAATAAAAAACAGCAAGAAGTTTAGTTCGAAGTATGTGTCAAGTGCACATAAGCCCTGCTCCTAAACTGAGGATAAACTCCACAAAGAAAGGATTTTTTGATATTCAAAATAATGTGAGGAGGTCTGGTCCTCCTAGATCCTGAATTTGTGGAGCAGGAGCTGTGCCAGACTGATTCTGCCCAAGGCAAATCACTCAGTAGCTTTCCAGAAAGCACAAGCCAATCAATAAGTTGGCCTCTAAATTCTTTAACAACCCACACTTATTAACTATATAAATACTAGATTTCATCCTTCTGGATTTGATACATTTAAAAACTGCAGGTAGTTTTCTTCATGGGTCATTCATTATGCACACAACATTTTGTCTGCTTTCAGGTAGCAAGCAAAGGAAGCAGCCACAGAAACATCTTGGAGTAGGGATGATGTTGGGAAGGGAGAAAAGGTTGAAAATACAAGGCTAAAGCAAGACAGAGGACTTCACTAGCCTCATTTAGATCATATTAAGATGCTGTGCAGCTGCATAATAACAGAGCCAGATTCTAAAATCTGAGTAACTGCAAAATGGAATCTTTTGTGGATACAAGAAAAAGAACATGAGCATTTTTTACTTTAAATATAGTCTAACTCTCTTTTAATCAGTACAAGAGATGATTCCACCTTCTCAACCACTCTCTGAAGAAATTTAAAAAGCATTTCTGTCCAGTTTTTCCAAACATGCCACTGTGTGACACATATCTGTCTGTTAGAGGGATACATTTGTCAACAGACACAGAACTGGACCATTTGAAAAATTCTGTGTCTGTGGTTTGCAAGAGCCGTGTCTTTACAATCCAGGAAAAAAAAAGAATCACTCATTCCCACTGGAGCTATTAACAATTGAAGCTCTGCATAATTACATCAGTTTTAATATGAAACAGCACTTCAAAGGGTATGGACTGATAGAAAAGGTAAAAACTTTGTAAATTATAAACTAGAGGATAACTTGACCTTTGTATGAAACTTGGATTTCACTTTAGCCTAATTACATTGCAAATCATCTTCTCTCTATTCAGGGTAATTTACTTTAAAAACATGAAAATAGGGGGTTTCATCTGAGTGCATGTTGAAACTGTATAAACAAAATCTACATGGAGAGCTTTCTAAAAGGGCCTCGAATGAGGGTGTTCAGCTCTTCTATATTCATGATGCTGTGAGCTGAGTCACAACAAACTTATCTTAGCATTCAAACTAACCTGGACAGCCTTGCATGAGGCCACCTGTCATCTGCCTGACCATCACTTCATTCTCAGTCTCTTGGTGCACCTAAGTCATTTTTAAATTTCTGCTGTTATTAATCCTATACAGAAAAATGAGTTCTAGCAATTTCCTGCATTTCCTCTCACCTGCTAAATAACAATCAGCTGATGGAAGGTTTCATATTAAATGGAATTCTTTGAGATGTTCAGACTGTAGAGCAGATTTGAGCAGAAGGAGCAGATGTTAATAAGTTCTCATCAGCTTCTTCAGCTTGATTTCTGCAGCATGCTTCACTTCAGCATCACGTAATTCTGCTCCTTTTCCTTTGATTCTTTGTTGAAAAGTTAAAACTATTTGATTGTCTCTTTTGGAAGAATGCTTCACAATTTACTGCAGCTAAACTAAACAGAATTCTAAATAGCTTTTATTATAGCAAGTGAAATCTTACTGAAAAAAAGTTTTAGAAACACTAAAACTGAAAAGACATCTAGATTTCACTTTGAATTGCTGGTATACAAACCAAACCAAGTAAAAAAACAAAGCCAACCCTCTAAAATACATAAATTCTGCACTGAACTCTACATGTGGGCAATTCTGAGCAATTCTTTGTGGGGGAAAGAAAAGCTCACTAACCCTGCTGCCAAAACTATTTGGGTGTGAAGACAAGAATAACTGCATTAGGACCCTGAAGATCTTTCATTCTAGTGTCAGTCAAACCAAACAATGCCCAGGTCTGAACTCTGTGGTTTCAGGTGTGGAGTTAAGATAAAACAAAATATCACATCTTCTGACTCCCAAGTGTATGTGTAACCAAATGCTCATTGCCCTTGGCTGCCTTTTATGTTACAGCTATTGCCCTGCACCATTTTGACAGAATTCCTTTGAATCTAATCACTTGAATTTGAATTTAGACTTTGATCACATTTAAAGGGATAAAATTCCTACCAAACTGTTGTCATGATGCCTATAGCATATAAAAGCCAAAATTACAATTCACTATTAGAATTTATTGTGTAATTATATTATTGATCATCCAGATGAGGAAGCAGTTTTAAAAGCAGTCAGCTATCCACCACTCCCTTCTACTTGTTGCTGAAAAAGAAACTGATATTAAACAGATGTAAAGTTCTGCCGTGTTTATTCTTGTATCATTTCTGACCATCATATAGGTTCTTCCAGGATGACTTGTCACTTAAAGACTGGATGCAGTTGACTGTGATAGGATTTGGCTTGAGGTATCCATCATCAATGAGCCAGAAAAACATTGCCATTCTCAGAATAATTATATGCAAGTAGCCAGCAAATCAGTGGGTCAGATGCAAAATCAGTTCCAGAGAGGAGTGTGTCTAACCTGACAATAATCATTTCTTCTCCATGTCTTAATATACAGAGTAATTTCTTGGTGCTTCACTCATCTGTTTGGCCTAAACCCAAATTCCAGTAGAAGTGCAACTACATTTTAGGAATGATTATGGGAGCATGAGTCAGAGTTAGTGCAAAGTGCAGATTACAGCATAAAAATTCATAAATTAATTAGGTGGACATTCAGTAGAATAGCACATTCCATTACTGTTTCTTTATAATAGTGTCGATCTCAGGTTCAGAACTGAACAAGGCTGAGTAAGAACTGTTATTAATCTCCATATCATGACTTTGTTGATGGTAAGACTGATTTTATAGACTACATTAAATAGGCTATTAAGGAAGTAATTAAGAGAAAATTATATAGGACTTCCATGTCTCAGTCCATTGCAAATGTCAAAATTTTTATATATATGAAACTTCTTTTTGTTCAAGTAAAATACAGAAAAATGGGAAAAGATGCACCAAAGGCAAAAAAATGTACCATTTAAGCTAAGGAAACCAAATGCCAGGTATCTAATGGACCTAACATCCTTCAGAAGATTTTTGATGTGTAATATTTACATTTTAATCTTCAATAATACTGGTTATGAATAAAACATTTCCTGAGATATGGTTTAGTTTGGATTGGTTTGTTTTGTGTTTTGGGGCAGTTTTTTGTGTTTGTTTGGGTTTTTTTTTTTTTTTTGCTGCAATGACTTCTTGTTGGTTTGGTTGGGTTTTTTTTGTTTTGGTATTTTTGTGGTTAGGGNCTTTGTTTGAGGTTTTTGTTTGGTTTCTTGGTTGTATTTTGGGTGTTTTTGTTATTGTTTGTGTGTTTGTTTTGGGGTTTTTGTTTTGGTTTTTTGGGGGGGTTTTTTGGAGGGGGCATTGGTTGTTTGTTTTTCTGTTTATGAAATCATCATTCTGTGTGAAACCCCTTCCTCTCCCCAGCCCAGCCATTTCCAAGCTATCAGAGGATGCTCAGCCCCTGGAGCTGCTCTGCCACTGAAGCACTGAAGGTAACCTCGAACCACAGAAAAACACCACAGCAAGTTTGATGCAGAGGCCACTTCAGCCACGCAGCAAAAACAGCAAAGTGTCCCCAAAGTGTGTGCCAGGCTTCCTTTGCCTCAGCAGCCTCTGCCACCATCCTCCCTGTAAAACACATGGAATGTTAATTTGTGTTCTTATGGATTATGATATGTTAAAAATCATAAGTAACCACTGCAAATATGTTATATGAAAATGTAACCTTAGTTCCAGCCAGCCTTGGAATTTACCGATCCCAAGGCAGGCACCACCCTAGAATTACCATTTAGGAAAAGACAAAGAATTGTCGGGAAATCTGGGCTCCTTGTTGGCATCAGAAAGGAGAACACATTAAAATAAGCAATCAGTCCTTCCTCCCGTGGACAGCCAAGCCATCAGAATATCCTAATCACTTCAATTTCCAGAGAAGAACGCCCTCCCATTCACAAACCTCAGTTTCCATTCACCCATGGGAAGCCCAAAATTGGCTCCTCTCCTTACCAGAGGAGGATCTTTTCACCAGACAATGACAATGATGAATGCGAATAACCAGTCCCATGAACAAAGAGACTGTGGGGAAATCTTGTGCCAGGGACAAAATAAAGTGTATAAAACCTGAGCCCCAACCCAGGCCAATGTGTGAACTTCTGGGGGGGCTGCAGTGCACTAGAGGTGTCCCCGTTCACCCTTTGACGATTCCCCGGGTCATCGTCACAGTAACTCCGCTGAGGGATTTGACCAAAATTCTGTAACTTGATTTTTCAATAAACCAAATCATATTTTAAAATTGGAATATTGGATTGGCATTTATAACACTTCCTCTGCCACAGCCCCTCCTGGGTGCTGCCAAAGGAGCCTGCCCAGGGAGAGGAATGCCAGGAGATTTCCAAATCAGGGTGACTTCTAGGAGAATCTGTAGGTCAAGGACCCCAAGCAGGCATCAATTCCTCTCTCTCTCTCTGCCAAAGAGCTGTCACTTCCTTGCAAAGTTAAATTTGTCAAAAGGAAAGAAAATTTCGCCATAGTCTGCTTAAATAATTTAGGGAGTAGAATCTTTTCCCAGGTGCTTTTTCCACACAAAGCAAATGTATCAATCATTTTATTCTCTGAAATAACAATTTATTATCCATGCAGGAGGCCTTAGATTCAATCTGCACAGTGTTCTGAGTGTCGTGTCAGATACTAGAATCTGTCATCAGTCTTTATCAAGGAAATCATTCTGCTCTTGTCATCCATTTTTATAAATAAGACTATTTATTACTTCAATAATTAATTATGACAAGTAGTCTGCCATTTGGATAATGAATAAATATTGATAAATTGCATGGCTAATACACTGCTCCTGTACAACTAGCTAGGAAAACGTGAAGACTTGGATGGTATAAAACCAAATAATTCCAAATTAGATATCACACAGCTAGAACTGAATATATATTCAGCTAAAACATTAATTTTCAGACTACACAACGTGCAGAATGGTTGGATTGTTCAGATCTGGACACTTTTAAAATGGCCTAATTTTTGAAACTGAAACAAAATTAAATCCAACATTAAAGACATAATTCAAAAATTATAATTCATTAAAAAATGTTTCATGGTAACTGATGACTGAATGAATTGAAACAGAAAGATTTTCCATCCTCTCCTGTTTAAAACCCTCTCTTTTGTGTTGACTGAAAACATGAGGGAATGAAGCAAAACAAATTATGACTTAAAGACTGCAATGCAGCCTATCCTATATCATTCCCTTTCCAGAGAGCAAATCTCCATCATTAATGGGTTCTTCTACTTTTTATTACTCTAAACCTCAACTTTACACCATCTCAACTGCTCATCAGAAGGTGAGAATTTGCATGTTTAAAAGAACCATAATATGCTCTAAGGAAGATTATCAGTGGGGAAATCTGTAAAGAGTGATGAAGTAACTGCTCTTGTTTCCTAAAATCCTTACCTACTCGCAGCAAATCAGACTTAAGTCATAGAATGAATTGCAGAATGGTTTGGGTTGGGAGAGACATCAAAGTTCATCCCATTCCACCCCAGCCATGGCAGAGACACCTCCCACTGTCCCAGGCTGCTCCAGCCCCAGGGTCCAGCCTGGCCTTGGGCACTGCCAGGGATCCAGGGGCAGCCACAGCTGCTCTGGGCACCCTGTGCCAGGGCCTGCCCACCCTGCCAGGGAACAATTCCTGATTCCCAAGAGCCCATCCAGCCCTGCCCTCTGGCACTGGCAGCCATTCCCTGCCTCCTGGCCCTCCAGCCCTTGCCAATTGTCTCTCTCCATCTTTCCTGCAGCTCCCTCAGGCCCTGCAAGGCCCCCCTGAGCTCCCCCAGAGCTTCTCCTGTGCAGGTGAACAATGCCAGCTGTGCCAGCCTTTCCTCCCAGCAGAGCTGCTCCAGCCTCTGCTCGTGCTGGAGCCTCCTCTGGGCTCTGCAGCAGCTCCAGGTCCTGGCTGGGCTGGCCCAGGGCTGGGGCAGTTTGAACATGTTGGGTTTATTCCAAGAAAATGTATTGCTGATCTTTAAATGCAAAAAGATTCCTGCCACAACGAAGTGAAATAGGCGGTTTTGCTTCAAAAAACGTTCTTATATTTTAACAATAAGATAGAAAACATTGCAATTGATATACACTCCTTGGGAGGTTGTTCTAGTCCCTATAAAGAGAGATCTTTTAATGGAGTAATGTTTAAACTTCTGTTCAGGAATGACAGTGAGTACAGCTGAGCTTTGCCATTGGGCAAAAGAGATATCAAAGTAACTTTTAAGGTTTTTATCAGCAGTGTGGCTGTTAAGAGAGAAGAATGAGTGTGAGATAATTCACAGTGTATTGGCTAAAAAGCAATGCTATGAAGACAGAACTATAATACAGTCAAAATCAGATAACTTTATAATAGAATATAAATCTATTTCTCCAAGGAATGAAATATCCTAATGTGTCTCTCTCTCACAGTGCTGTAGAGTCTTTTTACAAGTAGAGCTTGAAGTCAAATATAAAGTAAAAATGTATTTAATAAAAAGATTAATATTTATCACTGCAAGGCATTTAAAATTTAACATTTTTAAAAAATATCTGAAATCATACGTAAGGCAATGGAACTGCATTGAATTCCAAACTCTGCAGCCTCAGACTTCTAAACAGATGTGATGTGCAAAGGCTTTGGAGCTAACCTGAGCTCACCTGGGCTGGAGGTATGAGCTGATTGGCACTTTGAAGACAGACTAGGTTTAAAAAAATATACTTCACTAGATTTAAAACTACAAATACTGATTAAGCTGACCTTTTCCTGACTTAGCTGATCCACACTGCTTTCAGATTATGTCACTCAGAAATTATGCCACATACACTGAATAATTTTAAGCTCAGATTCACCTCAAAGTTTGAATATTTTCATAGCCTAAATTTCAAATTCAAGAACCTGAAGGGTAGGGAACTATGTGATAGTTATAATTTTGAAATATTTGCAGACATGACCACATCATTTTGAGTTATTAAAATAAAGTAATAAATTTATTAAAATTTATTATAAAGTAAAATAAAATTAGCATGGAAATTAAGTCACATATGGTTTTTAAGACAACTTTCTCAGACCATACATGACTTTTTCCATATCGAGATTAGCTACATTAGCTCTGTAGAAATAGCAGTGAGTACATATTTGCAAACTGGTGAGGGTGACACCTGAAAAAAATGCATAGGTAGTCCACAAAAAAAACTAACCATATTCTAAAATGCCACTATTTTGAATTAAGCTAGAGGTGAAATATATTCTAATATTTTCATTTCATGTTCTTATATAAGAAAACCTAATAATTTCTGGAAACAGAGGCCCTGCCTATCCTTAAAAACTTTTGGCAGCAGCCCAAGAGACAACTACTTGAGGGTTAGGCAAATACATCCATTGAATTGTAACATACTATAGATAATGATTTGCTGGAGGACAAAAAATCCACTTTGAAAACAAATAGTTGTTATTTCCTGAGGTATTGCTTGTAGTATATGCAGAATATAAGAGTGATGTGTTCTTTATACCACACAATGGACACTTGGTACTACTGCAAATGTGGATTTCCCCAGAGTGCCAGGATGGGTGAAGCTGGAGGGGCCCCAGGGGCTGCTCTGGTGCCACCTCCCAGCTCCAGCAGGGCCACCCCAGAGCACAGGACACAGCAGAGAGTCCAGAGGGCTCTGCAATATCCCCAGGGAGGAGCCTGCACAGCCCCTGGGCACAATCTGCTCAGGGCTGGCACTGCCAGGGCAGAAGTTGTGCCTCCTGTGCAGGGGCAGCTCCTGGGCTCAGCCCTGCCCTGGGCTCTGGGGCCATTGCTGGGCCTGGAGCAGAGC
>VXBR01010369.1:1368544-1415936 GCA_013400215.1 Cisticola juncidis
TCCTTCCCCACAGAGCTGCTCCAGCAGGTTCCCCACCCTGTGCTGGACCTGCATTTGCCTTGGTTGAACTTCAGATGTTTTTTCCCTGCCTGTCCCTTTCCAAAGCTGTCCAGGTCTCCAAAGGGGTGCACAGCCCCTGGGGATCAGCCACTCCTCCCAGTTAAATTTCCATCCCTCAGTATCTGATTTTATTTAGGGTTTTTTCCAGTTTTCTATACTTTATTCTCAAGGTTTGACATGACTTGTTTTAGACCTCAAAAGTATATTCTTAGTCACGCTTTAAGCCAAACAATGAGGTTTGCAATAGCAGGTCTGTCAATCTGAACAGCAGAGTTCCGGATGTGGCTTTATAAATAAGGGGGCAAATAAGCACCACATCAGAAACATGACAACAATAATAACAACTTTCACTTCTTCTAAAGACTTGTCATCTACGGAGGCATCCCAGAGCACTTAGCAAGTATTAGCCTCAGGATGGTAGAGAGCTAAAAGGTTTACAGCATTAAAAGGATTTAAAAACATTGAAAGAGAACATCGAGAAACAAAGATGTAAATACAGTACAAAGTTAATCTCACTGTTCTTATGAGAACTAAGTATTTTAATGTGACAATTATTCTATTACACTGTATCATGGGCAGGGGGGCCTCAAAGGCTTTTTAGCAGTTCCCTTGTGAAGTCTCCTGAGCACATACAAAAGTGTGCACACACTGAGATGTGCTTCAGCATCAGCAAGTTATATATTGATTTATCTGTGGAAACTTCCTCCATGTGATTATCTTGACTGGTTTTTGTTCTACTGCACACCTAGAAAGTTTGCTAAGGTGCCCATCCTTGAAGACACCTTTATTACAACTGAATTATGCAAGACTGTGGTGAGGATTATAAAATTTTGATCAAATTTTAATTTTATTTTTCCCCACTATTGCCAAGGGGAAAGTCATAAATGTATTTTTAAAAAGCAGTTCCAGATCTGTGTAGGAAAATGCTAGCCAGAGTTTGTCAAATTTTAGTGGAAACAAAATATATCAGTGAAAGAATAACTTTTAAAAAAGACCAAGTTCATTCATAGCAGCTCTAGAAAACAACACCAAAGTAAAAAGGAAGATGAAAGAATTCCAGAGCACCATGGGAAACTCAGAACATAGAATTAGAAAATGTGTCTAATAATATTTCATAATTTTTTACTCTTGTTTCTTGATATTTATATTGAATTAATTTTATTCCTGTCAAAACATCAAGTTTCTAGTTTTATGTAAAAAAATGAATAGGGCTTCACTCAGCATTAAGTTGTAAAAATCTTGGGCAGCAAAATGAAATTATAGTTCTTCTACCTGTGACATTTTGGAAATAGTGGTTAGGATTTGATAGCAGAATAGAGGCAGACTCATTTTCCCCCTCCATCTGTAACTTTCTGTGAAGCATAGATATTATCTGGGGTTTAAATTTTACTATTCCACTTATATCAACATTTTTACTTTTTTTTTTCAATGATAAATGTATCCTGGACACATTTTAGCCTGATAAAACTTCCAAAGCAATTAAATAGTAATGCAGCTGAAAGTTAATAAACTCACAGATCAAATCCTCTGCTGGACCTAAATTTAATTACATGGTACATGTAAGCATTTAATTTTATGCAGATGAAAATGGGATACCTTGCAATAAAAAGAACACTGGCAAAGCACTCAAATGTTCAGATTTAATATGTTTCAAAATACATTCATTTTATCACCATGAAGGAGAGACTTGTGCAGGAATATCTATTAACTCTGGTATGAGAATATTCAAGTACTCAGTGGGATAGCCCAGGAGTCCCACCAGTATCCCAAGATCTAGAGAACAGTTGTGAAAGCTGCTCTTGCACAGTATCTAAAACCACAGCAAAACCATACCTAGACCTGAGAAAGGGAAAGACTGGCAGGAATTTCTGTGGCAGATGGATCTACCACACACGTTCAAGAGCATTGCTTGAAATGTCAGTGCTAGGAGCACAGCAGATACAGAATAATGAACTCAGGATCATTTTCCATAACAAATGGAAGGACAGGTCCATATGCTATCATATCAACAAACATGACAATGACAACATGATAAATACAGCCTTTAACAACTCCACTTCTAGCAAAACAAACCTGCTTCTCACTACTCCTCCTTTCTCATTTCTCAGTTCATTCTGTTATAGAAGGATCTTTCCTTCCAATTGTTTGACTCCTTGCCTGGACCATGGTCCAAGAGCCTTCTGCAAAGGATGAATTTCAGAATTTGGGTTCCTCATTGTTTTAGAGAGCAGGATACAGCTTTCCATGTTATTATTGCTCCCATTGTTCATACACACCACTCATACAATTGCAAAACAGCATGAACAGCAGGAGAATGGCACTCTTAATTTATATCTTACATAGTTCTGTGTCTGTCTTGCAGAAGAAAAATTCAGTGATACAAATGATTTGGAGAATAGAGGTTAAATATATATAAAGGGATACAGAGAGTGTACTGATAGACTGGTACATGCTATTCCATGAAGCAGGAATTGAGTTTTGGATAACTTTCGATTTAAAAAAAAAAATTTAAAAACCCCAATACCCAACTTCAGTGTCATATATAGTTCTAATTTTAATCATGTTTAACTCAATTCACCAATAACTCCAATTAAGTAATTATCTTTACATTTTCCTCTTTACATTTGAAACTGTAGTACTTATGCAATTCTCTTGTTCCTTTGCCTTTTTAGCTTTTTTAAAAATAATTTTGCATTATTCCGTTTTTTCCTATTTGGTTTTCCATTTGCTCCAGCCATTACATGCCCTTCTGTAGGCTCCTAGATATCCTTCTCTTCATTCCTTCTTATGAAAAAGCTTTGCCCAACATCCTCCATTGTCACCTGTCCCCTCTTCCTTGCTCTCCTTCCCATTCCAGATGGTTCCTGTCTCAACTCAATCATATTATCTGCTATTAGCTCTGGAAATTCTTTCTGGGTTCTTCCTGGAATCCTCTCTCTTCCCATTTCTGGCAGTATTTGAGTATATTTTCACATGACATCTAAGGGGATTTGCATAATCATGGCTTTCAGCCACTTCTACTTTTAATTGTTGTGGCTTTATGTTTGTATTTCTGAGGAATGAAAGAAGATTAAAGATTTATAATCACTCTAATTTCCCATTCTGAGCAGAAGGTAAGAGCTGGTCCTGCAGAGGTGAGCGCTGCTGAGGGCTTTGGTGCACTGACAGCTTTTGGAACTGCCATCCACGTGATGCTGATGCTCAACAGCACTTCATAATTTCATTTAAATACTGGCTTTAACTACTGCTTAGCAGCAGCATGAGGCATCATTACCACTCTGGTCTTGACACAGCACTGAGCAACTCATTTGGAAAGCTGCTATGTATTAAAACTTGTAGGTTTTGGGTAGCTGTTTGGATGTCCACTGCAATATGCAACAGGCAAAGCATTGCCTCCACAGACACACATTAACAAACCAATTTATTCTCACTTTCTAATCACCTAATTTAATTAGTTCATAATATGGCATCTAAATGCAATTCTGACTTCTTACTATAGACTTAAGTCATTTCACAAAACCAATATAACACAATAATTATATGGCTGACTCTGCAGTATTATAGCATTATATGAAAACAAAAAAATTTCTAATTCTCTAGGAACTTTCCTTATAGTGGGTTGCCTCTGGCTGAATGGCAGGTGTCCAGCCAGGTGTCACTGCCCTCCTCAGCTGGATGGAGAGACAAAATACACCTAAAGCCTCATGAGTCAAAATAATGATGGAGGGAGATCTTCCCCCCAGTTACTGTCACAAGAAAAATAGACTCAGCGTGATGGAAAGTAATTTAATTAAATCACAGTAGAATCATAGACTCAGAAAATCATTAAATTTGGAAAAGACCTCCAAGATCATCAAGGCCAGCTGTTAACCAGCAACACCACCACGTTCACCACTTAACCAAGTCCTCAAGTGCCACATCCACAAGTTCTCTGAACATCTCCAGGGATGGTGACTCCATCACCTCCCTGGGCAGCCTCTTCCAACATTTGACCATCCTTTCCATGGAGAAATGTTTCCTAATATCCAGTTCTAAACCTCCCCTGGCCCAGCCTGAGGCCGTTCCCTCTCCTCCTGTCCCTGTTCCTGGAGCACAGCCCAACCCCCCGGCTGTCCCCTCCTGTCAGGAGCTCTGCAGAGCCACAAGGTCCCCCTGAGCCTCCTTTTCTCCAGGCTGAGCCCCTTCCCAGCTCCCTCAGCCCTGCTGGGCTCCATTCCCTTCCCCAGCCCCGTTCCCTGCCCTGGACATCCCCAGCCCCTCCAGATCTCTCCTGTCATGAAGGAGCCGAAACTGAACCCAGCATTCAAGCTGGGGCTTGTAGGAAAATAAGAAATAAAACTTAATCTTGAAGCACCTTCCACCCACTCTTCCCTTCTTCCTGGGACCAGCTCTGCCCATGAGTTCTCTGCCTCCTCTCCCCAGTGGCATAGGGGGATGGAGAATGGGGACTGTGGTGAGCTCTGCCCTGGGTGCCTCTGCTGCTCCTTCCTGCTCACGGGAAGGACTCCTCACACTCCTCCCCTGCTCCTCTGTGGGGTCACTCCCACGGGAAGGATCCTACATGAACTTCTCCAGCTTGAGCCCTTCCCAGGGGTCACAGCCTCCTTCAGGGCCCCCTGCTCCAGTGTGGGGTCCTGAAGGGGCTGCAGGGCATCTCTGATCCATGCTGGGCCCTGCAGGGGATTTCTGATCCATGCTGAGCTCTGCAGGATCTCTGATCCATGCTGTGCCCTCAGGGGGATCTCTGATCCATGCTGTGCCCTCAGGGGGATCTCTGATCCATGCTGTGCCCTCAGGGGGATCTCTGATCCATGCTGAGCTCTGCAGGATCTCTGGTCCATGCTGGGCCCTCAGGGGGATCTCTGATCCATGCTGGACCCTCAGGGGGATCTCTGATCCATGCTGAGCTCTGCAGGATCTCTGGTCCATGCTGGGCCCTCAGGGGGATCTCTGATCCATGCTGGGCCCTCAGGGGGATCTCTGATCCATGCTGAACCCTCCAGGGGATCTCTGATCCATGCTGGGCCCTGCAGGATCTCTGATCCATGCTGGGCTCTGCAGGATCTCTGCTCCGTGCTGGGCTCTGCAGGATCTCTGATCCATGCTGGGCTCTGCAGGATCTCTGATCCATGCTGGGCTCTGCAGGATCTCTGCTCCATGCTGGGCCCTGCAGGGGGATCTCTGCTCCGTGCTGGAGCCCAAGGGCTGCAGGGCAGAGCCGCCTCTCCCTGGGCTGCTCCCCAGGCCTGGGGGAGCCTCAGCTCCAGCACCTGGAGCAGCTCCTGCCCCTCCTGCCCTGCCCTGGGCTCTGCAGAGCTGCTCCTCTCCCATCTCCTCACTCCTTTCTCCAGCTTCACTTCTGCAGGATTTTTTCCCCTCGTTTTTAAATACTTTACCCCAGAGGCACTGCTACTGTAACTGGTGGGATCAGGCGATAGACTTAGGAAGGATCTGATGGAATTTTCAACTCCCATTTCCTGTTGGAATTGTGTTTTACCACACTCCCTTACAAGTCTTAAATGCATTATAAAAAATGTTAATAGCACAGAACATACTGCAGTGTCTAATCTGTTGGGATAGCTGAAAATTAAGAAGGAAATGTTTTTTGGTACTTACAAAAAGAGTTTGCTTTCTAACTGAGAAGACTGTCCAATGGTGGTTGTAAAATTTAAACACTTTAAGTGACTTTAAATATATAAGTGACTTCTAACTGTTTGCAATTCTCACATCCAGTAATTCAGTCCATACCCTTAAGTACATTTATCTGCAAGTAATTCCATTGCACATGAAGTCTCCTCTGCTCCACAAAGGGTGAAGGGGCTACTAAACAATACTCAACAAGCCTCTTGGTTGCCCAGATGAGATTAGATTGCAGAGTTCCCTGTAAAATTATCATGTTTCCGCCAGTTCCCCAGAACAATTCTTCTAATGCTTCAAGCTTAACTGGTATAATTCCATGGATGCTTGTAAAATGAAAATTTGAACTTCATTAGAAACAGAAATGCAAAAAATATTGAGTTCACAAGCACTCAATCCCAACAGTACATTCGTCAGCACTCCTCTCCATCACCTCATCTTCATCTCCATTTCATATTACATTAACAAGGTTTCCATTACAGTATTTCCAGCTGAAGATCTTTTATAACACATTTGTCCTGGTTTCTGAAAGCAGAACAATGAAATCCCTGAAGGACTTGAAGGATGCAGGAGGAGAACAGCAATCAAAAGATTAAGAGACCCAAAATGACCCCCCTTACAATACTCTATAATAGCACTGTTATTTTAAAACATGAGTTGGATCTCTATCTAATACACTGGGACAGTCACCTTTTATGGTTCTGAGAATGCACATCTTAGACACACGTTTGTAGAAAAATGTAATAGTGGTACAGCACTTCTGCTGGGGATTTTCATTCCATTCTAAAGAATGCTCTCTTTGCTGAGACACAGTGGGCAAATCTGAATTCAGTATTAAACCTTCACAATGGATTATATAAGAAGAGTCATCCAATATATTTTTAGTATCCTATTTTCAGTGTAATAATTTTTAAGTTGTTATAATTAGACCATCCTTGTTCAGAATTAGAGGTGGATTAAACTAAGCTACACAACAAAATATTAACACCACACAGAGACACAGACATGGTGTGGGATTTTCATCCTTGTCTGCTACATTGCTCTTCACCTTCCAAAAAAAGAGTTTGCTATTGTAGAAACACAAAACTTTAGGTCTTCATCAGCTCAACTTGACAAATATTTATCCACTCTAAGCCAGCTTGGCTCTGCTGGCTTCGAGGGAATGACACTTATTAGTGTCACCTGAGTCGGTGGCTCTCCTTTTGTTAGGTGAAATCATCACATCCAGCACAGGGCTTTAACAAGTGGAAGCAGAATTAGAGGTGCAATTTTTCACCGTAAAGAATTTTCAAGGTTTGCACAATACTCTGTTGACCTGCACTTTCCTCCAAGATCATATTTCTCTTCTGTCAATAAAACACATTTTTCAGAAAATACCTTACTTTACTCTGGTAACAAAGCAGTTTTATTAAAGTTCTTATTACTTTCCATCAATACAAACTATGGTGAGTCCTTTAATTCAATTTACTAAAAAAACACTGCAATTTAACAATGCCCATCCGTAATTCTGCAGATAAAATGCATTTAGCTCAGTTTTCCTGTCAATAAATAATGTACTTGTTGGAGGGAATAAAAGCCAAGAGACAGAGAATTTCATTTATTACTTCATTTGGTGGGTAAAACGTACTTTAGAGTACATTTTAGTAGAACAGTCATGACCCCAGGTTCCATGAGCATGTCCACTGCTGCACTTGTAAGAGAATTTGCCACTTGCACTCTCTGGGAAAGGCTTTTGATATTACAAATAGCCAAATAAGACTAAAAAATGATTTGATTTTTTGAGGGAGGGGATTTTTTGTTAATGTGGGTTGGTTTTCAACTAAATTCTAACATGACAAGTATTCTGATTTTTTACTTTTAAAAGAAGTTATAAAGGCAAACCTAAAGCATGTATACTTTACTATAGGATTAAATATCCTTCAAAAAGAGTAGGAATCTTAAATGATAAAATTAACATATCAGCCTCCAGCCTCTTTTTCCCCTTTCCAGTCCTTAGGAATTTGGTCAGAGCTCAGATGTTACCATGCCTAACCAACTGATAATCGAAGAGGAAAGTCCTGTTACCCATGACAAAGTGCAAAACCATTCATCAATATCCAAGAGTAAATAACCAGATATAAGACACAATGACAGGATGTTAAAATTCTAAGGGTTTAAAAATACGAGATAGTGTTTGTATAAATTGCACGAAAATGTATATCATTGTGAGGCAGGGTAAAGACATGTCAAGGACAAATATTTAAGATACTAGTCTTATCTCAAGAAATATTAATTTTCTGGAGATTTGACACCCAAAATAAAACATGCTTGAATAATGAGGTGGTTTCCACTCACTTGACAATACAAATGAGATGCTTTACATGATAAAGACTGTGTACATGAATGTCATCTTTGTGCCATTCCACAAACCTGGCTGTCCTGATAAATCAGATCAAAATTTAGTGAAGTCAGAATTTTGAGAAGAAAGCAGAAGCATTTTAAATACTCTACAGGCATATAGCTACCACACACACACCCCCCAAATTAGGTACATACAATGTTTATTTGTAATTAACAATCCTTTTACACTGAACACCAAAACTTCCTGATCTGCAGGTAACTGAATGCACTCCTAGTTTTCCCTCAGACTCTGGCAGAGGCTGCTGTGGCCTGTTGGAACACTGCAGACCACTCTTTTCATTCCTTGTAGAAATGTCAGAGCTGCCAGGCTGCTGAAACACAGTCACAGAAAGAAAGAAACAAATCGCTGACCTCAGCCCCGTTTTGAGGTCCTGAACCAAGGCTTTTCCAACATGAATCTAACTAACTACAACATTTGTTGACTGACCCACCATGCTGGTCCAAGCATTACTGTTCTCTAGGAAATTAAAGTTGACAGAGTTTATTCTGGGAACTGATTAATTAAATGCCTCTCCTGGCAGATCCATTAATATCAACACAGCATGGCATCTATATTGACACAGTGAGAGAAATTGCTCTCAACAATAGAGCTCTGTTGACAAAATAGTGTAACATTTACACCATTAGTAACAGTGCATGGATCTGTCTCCTCTATCAGTCATATTTCTGCTGACAGGGCCCTTTAGCAACAAGACAGAAGAGACAGGAAAAACACAAAGTACACACATGTGAATTGCACATTTAATGTATCATTTTGAAATAAATAATGGGAACAGAAAATGAATCATAATTGCTGATAGTCTCTGCACAGGACAAGCTGAAGTGAGGGATAGGTTGAAGTGAGAAGAAAATACCAAAGAAATCTCTGATGAAGCATTTGGATAAAGTTACCTTTGTTAATAAAAAAAAGGAGCAAAAGATGAAAATATGTAAGGAAATTAAAATTCTTAAATCCAACCAACCCTGATGCTCAAGAGAAGTTGGCACCACAGTACTTTTTTTTTTGTGTCATCAGCCATTTTGTTACTGATTTTATTGCCCACAGCCTAGAACAGCAGCTGAAGAATTCTCTTTAAAATATGGGTAATAAAGGCACTTTCATTCAACAGGTATAACCCATAACACACTGAAACAAATATCCTCATTTTCACTGGGCACAGCTCTCCTGATTTAGGTTATTTGTGGGCCTGGCTCCTTCCTACCACACAACAAGGGAAACATCTATCCTTAGAAACTGCTGAAGATAATGAGACGCAGGTAGGTAATCAGAAATAAGGGTCAAATACAGGATCTCTGCACCAAAAGGCATAAAGTTCTCCATCCTGAGGGAAAGCTGGTGAAAAGATCTTTTCATCAGTCTCTAACTTGGCTCAGAAAAAGACAGGCAATCCAGTCACATCTAGAAGTGGATGAACACAGTTAATACCAAACGTTTATTCAGAGGAACAATCACACTGGAAATTCAAATCTTGCTTTACAGTATAAACTGTCTCCTGAAGTTCTTCCTCTCCCACCTTCCTTATTTAAGGGTTATATATATATATATATATATATGTATATATATACAGGAAAAACAAAGAGAAAAACCTTGATATGTGGCCTTAGCAGTGATACTGAACAGCAGATCCCAGGGGGTTTGCTTGCACACCAGTCACTAGTGGTGTCCCCCAAGGCTCAATAATGGTCCCAGCACTGATTAACTTATTCATCGATGGTGGGATAAAGGGCTTGGTGCCTCCTCAGCAAATTCACTGGTGACACAAATCTGGGTGGAGTGGCTGATCCCCAGGGGCTCTGCAGCCCTTCTGAGGCCTCAACAGCTTGGGGAGATGGGCAGGGAAAAAAAGTCTGAAAATTATCCACGGCAAATGCAGGTCCTGCTCCTGGGCAGGAGCAAGCCCAGCACCAGCACAGGCTGGGGAACCTGCTGGAGCAGCTCTGTGGGGAAGGACCTGGGGGTTCTTGGGGACACAGGGCTGTCCCTGAGCCAGCAGAGTGTCCTGGGGGTTCTTGGGGACACAGAGCTGTCCCTGAGCCAGCGAGTGTCCTGGGGGTTCTTGAGGACACAGGGCTGTCCCTGAGCCAGCAGAGTGTCCTGGGGGTTCTTGAGGACACAGAGCTGTCCCTGAGCCAGCAGAGTGTCCTGGGGCCAAGGGTGCCCTGGGGAAGAGCCCTGGCACAGGGGGGTCAGGGGGATCCTGCCCCTGTGCCCAGCCCTGGAGGCTCCTCTGGAGGGTTTGTCCAGCCCTGGATCCTCAGCACAGGAGGAATTCACATCAGGATTCTTTAACCACAAGAAGCCACTCTGCACAACAGTATCGGTGTTTTAGAGAGATAGAAAAAGACAATATACACTAATACATTATGTGAATATATATGTTTAGAAAATGTTCAGACAGCATGGAAGCTGCATTTCCTGGGCAAGCCCCCATCAGTGTAATTGAGATATTTACATAAATTTCATCAGAATTTTTAACTAAGGATATTTCTTATCAAATTTTAAGTATATTCAATACATTTGATTTGTCAGTTTAATTTTATTTATTTTAAAACACAAACAAAGTATGACAGAACTACAATTCTGACCCCACTTGTATTTTCACTTGCATGTTTTACTCCTCAGTAGAATAAATAAATAATAGCCTTTTCTTTTCTATTTTCCAGGTTCCATCTTTACATAAGCCATATAAATAATTCAAGAATATGGCTGCTTAGCTGCTCTCTGACATACTACCAAGGTTTTTCCTTCTACTTCCAATTTTGTTTATCCAATGGACATCTTAGTGGCAAATAAGGGAATTATTTACTGTAATCCATACACTAAATGAGAGAAATTCTGTTCTACCCTATTATAAACTGACTTCAACAAATATACGTCACATGGAATGGAGAAGCATTTACCTATTCATTTTCTATTTTGCAATGGAAACCAGTTATGTTTCCTGCAAGAATGATGGTGTGTTTATAGAGAAATCAAAATCAATGAGCAGAAATAATTATTGAAGTGATTTCTGAGGAGCTGCATTGCTGAAAACTCCACCTAAGGGATGGATACTGGAGCTGAAGGAGATTCCTACACAGTCCTCTGGTGCCTTTTGATGAGTGACACAAATGAGAGGAGACTGTGGATGATCTCCCTGCACTTTCTTGTACTCCTACAATGACTTCCCTCAATCCTCAGCACCGATCAATGCATCTGAGCACATCCACTGCCTAAATTAAGACTTTCAGAACATTTAAAAATTCTCAGAAGCATAGTCACAGAATGCTAAAAAGGTGTGACTGATTAAGCACTGGCAGAATAAGGCTTTTAATCAAGAAAGAGATGTAGAAAAATTACAAATGCGGTAAAAGCAAAACTCTTCCCTCATTTTGCACATCAGCTTGACGGCTTCAGGCTTTGGGAACTCTGATTGGCATCACAGGCACTTCTTCCCCTCAGCCCAGTCTTATTGCCTGTGACAATCCAGCACTAGAAATGTGGATTCTGTCTCTCAAAAATGCTCTGTTTTGGGGATATCCAGCTTTAGACTATTCCTCAGCACTCGCCCTCCCTGACAAACTGAGGCCAGGGATGCTGAGAGTCCACAGAGTTTGACATCTCGGTCTGGTGTGCACTGAACAGTTCTTAACAGGATTTGGGCACTGCCACACCACCACCAAAAACACTTTGGTGACTTTTACATTCAATTTCCTCACTGTCTCATGACACTGCAAGAAGTGATTAAGCATTTGCATAACACCAGCAATTTATATGTATTTCTTCACAATTTCCCACATTTATTAGAATTCCATTCCCATGCCTGTGACAGAAGATGTTGAAATTTCCTAACATTAAACCTTCTGTTTTTCTCCAGTGGGGAAGCCTAATCAAGAAGGTACTGAGAGCTTCCCTGAATGACTTCGATGTTCAAAGTAATCAGCAGCAAAGTTCAGCTCCCAGAGAACCAGGCTGTGGAGATAAATGTGCCCTCTGATGTTTGAACAGATTCTTGGATGAAGATTTTTCATCTGTATAAGGGGTAATGACAATCAACTTCTACTCAATGTGCACTGGGAGCAGCTGAAATATCTGCTATATAATAGCCAGGCATTATTTATTTACTTTTAGTTTAGACAAAAGAAAAAAATACTTCTCAAATCACCACAAGTGGTAGATTTGAGGTAGAGATTTTACTTTTTCTAATGCTTTGAACTGAGTAAGGTTAGAATAGACTCTGCTAAGGTAATGAAATTTAAAAGAGGAATTTATTAAAAACTTTTCATGGATCTTTTGTGTTTCCTTTATATGACTTGAAAACAAAAAAAAAATTCTCTTGTAACATAGATCAAATACCTTAATCCTGAACTGTTTCAGAGCAGAAGTCATTCAATTTGGAACACCCACAGGCATTAATAAGTGATGCTGTTGTATGTTATGTGCTATATGTATAATACTCTTGGAATCCTGAAATGTGTGATTGCTCTGGTTATGCCTTTAGCCCACAGTAGATGGAATCTATAAGTGGAGGGGGGGTTTGTGTGTATAACAAATAATGCGAAGAGCTTTAAAAAACACTTTTAATTTAGGAAAATAGATGTAAATTGCTGAAGTTGGTCAGACTTCTAGAGGAATTCAGTGACCATTTAAATAACAAGCTTAACATTTTTGAAAACAAAAGGAACAAGAAATACATTTTCTTATTCCTTTCATGTGTTCATACTTCCATAGTTAAAGCTTCTCCTGTAATAAAATCAAGCCTGAAAAAGATATGCAAGGACAAGCAGAGCAAATATTTTTGTCAGGAGTGTTACAGTGCTGTAACACTGCACTGTATTTAATGATGTGAATGAGGAAATATCTAATTCAGGCTCTGCTTATTCTAATGATATTAATTCCTTATTTTTTACACTGATCCATTCATATTTCCTTAATTTTTAGCAATGTGGGTTCCAAATAATTTCTTTCTTTGGCTTCTTACAGAAATCTTTCACCTTGCATAAAATTGTCAGCAAGAGCATTAGAGGGAGCTAAAACAATGAAGCACCCAGAGAGTTCCTCCTGCAATTCCCAGCAGGAGGGAATTGTCACAGGACAATTCCCATTGTCCATCAGAGACCATGGGAAGGGAGAGGGAGGTTTCTGGGAGGGCACACACAAAAACCTGACTATCTTTTCTTGTAGTAACGCTATTCTAAATCGTTCTTTGAAGACGAAGATTTGAAGTCTAAGTTGAAAATTTGATTCTTGTAGTCTTTCAGGGAAAAATAAAGAAAAAAGGAAAAAAGAAAACCTACCTCATATTTAGCAGAGATTTCTGACTGAAGAGCTTCCTCAGAATACTAGAAGTATTTATTTTTGCTCTTTCCTAACAGAAGTGGTTCAGATATAAAATACTGGTAAACAAGTTGCTGTTTGTACAGTAAACATTTCCCTCATGAGTGCCATCTGACAATATGAAGAAGGAACACAGAATTTTTATTATGTTTAAGTATCACTTACATTTATTTCAATTTCAGTAGCACCTTTACATGATTGATTGTTCACTTCAACTGCAGTTCCTTGCCTGAAGTTCGACAGAAGGACAAACCAGGATGGACAAAGTCCTGATCAGCATCAACAACATACAATCAAGGAACTCAGATTCTGATATTCCTGGGATTAACTGGCAAGATTAATTCTGGATTTAATGTTATCTTCTCTGTAATTATATTCTTCCCTACAACTATAGACAACTGAGGCCAAGCCCTTCCATTGATAATTTACAAAAGGCTGCTTACCTGGCAACAGCTACAACTCTTACAAATTTTAGAAGTTCAGCTGTTTTGTCCTCTGAACCATTTGCAAACCATTTACAAATTCCTGCAAGGTTGGGTTTCTTGGGTTTTTTTTGTTGTTGTTTTTTTGTTGTTGTTGTTCTTGCTATTGTTTTGATTTTTTATCCTGTCCTTTATTCTTTGGAATAAATGAAGGCATTAATGGTCTATGTGCAGCAGCATAGAATGCTCAGAAGAAATACTGAATTTTAGGCTTTAGTGCCTCTCTATTCTAATTCAAAAGTGATAATTCTGGAGATAAAAAGAATTTAGAAGCACCTACTGCTTATTTAAATTTTTAATTCCATTTTAATTCTGTTTCTAACTAGGATAGTGTATTTTAGGAGTCTCCTTTTGTTTTCACAGTGGAGAGGGATATTGTATAGTTACATCACATGAGCTCAAAGGTTTCATGCTTATCTTTCTTTATTCCCCCCAGTGTACAAAGTTTTTTACATTTGGCCATGTCATATGAAATACAACTATATTAAGAACAATTAAGTGCTTTCCAGTGCATTAGGATGTATATTGCTGCATAAAAGTAAACCAAACTAATTGCCTGGCTTTGATTGACTGTGTTGCTGTATTTGCTCAGAAAAGAAATGCTCAGTGCCTGCAATATTGTCACTTTAAACCAGACCCAGGGTAATATGTGTTTTTGTATGAGAATAATACATTAAATTAATAACCACATTACAATCACACAGATTTAAAATATCGCTTACCCATGGCACTAAGAGGATTCCTTTCATCTTGAAAGAATATTTAAAAATTAAAATATGATTTCACAAGCATTAATCTGTTTCTTGTGCAGGCCCATAAGGCACATTCTAAGTGCTTTAATGCATCCCTGAGCTGGTGGTTTATATGATAAGATGAGGTTATAATGAGCCACTTCCTAACAATACAATGTACTTGTGTGTTATTGCAATGTATCTTTGCTTGGGAGCAATCTGGAACTCTCATAAAAGAAATAACTATCAGCAACATAAAACAAAATACAAATTTTATACTGTTAGCCTTTGCAGGTTAGCATTTGTATTACATTTGTGTTGCATCTATAGCCTCTGTTTCTATTGTAAGTCATATGCTCCCTTCAGGATCCTCCCACAAGTGAAGATCTTATGGAAGAAAAAAAAATCTGGTATTTCATAATGCATGCTGGCTTTGGAGCCCTCCCAAGTCTTTGCAGCAATTAAGTGGTGCAGTTGAGACTCCACATACACTTGATAAGATCTTCAGTGCCCATTTAGGAGCTGTATCAAGGCTCCCCCATAGTTAAAACTGTTCTGCATTCACAGCTATTCACATCTTAGCATAAAAATGCCAATGTTTCAATAATCAAAAGTTCTAGGAACTGTTCAGTGCCCTTGTGGCTCCTGTCACAGGTAGTGCTGGCACAAATAAGGGTCTCAAAACTGCATTCCTTGTTCAAGCACACAGCCACTGTGCTGAGGGACCAGAGTGAAGTTTTCCTTTGAACTGTTCAACATCCCTACATGTTCTTCAAAGAGGAGTGAAAATACTTTTGATGTAGCCCCACAGAATGGTTCAGGTTGGAATGGTTCTCATTCCACCCCAGCCATGGCAGGGACACCTCCCCCTGTCCCAGGCTGCTCCAGCCCCAGGGTCCAGCCTGGCCTTGGGCACTGCCAGGGATCCAGGGGCAGCCACAGCTGCTCTGGGCACCCTGTGCCAGGGCCTGCCCACCCTGCCAGGGAACAATTCCTGATTCCCAAGATCCCATCCAGCCCTGCCCTCTGGCACTGGCAGCCATTCCCTGCCTCCTGGCCCTCCAGCCCTTGCCAATTGTCTCTCTCCATCTTTCCTGCAGCTCCTCCAGGCCCTGCAAGGCCACCCTGAGCTCCCCCAGAGCTTCTCCTGTGCAGGTGAACAATGCCAGCTGTGCCAGCCTTTCCTCCCAGCAGAGCTGCTCCAGCCTCTGCTCGTGCTGGAGCCTCCTCTGGGCTCTACAGCAGCTCCAGGTCCTGGCTGTGTTTGGGACCCAGGGCTGCACACAGCATTCCAGGTGTGCTGTACACACCAAGGAAGAGTGGTTTATCTGATCCTTTACCCAAATCTTATATTAGGAAACATGGCATTCCAGAACTAGCAGCATTTAATGTTTTTTGGTTTGGGGGTTTTTGTTTGGTTGGTTTTTTTGGGGTGGGTTTTTTGTTGTTGCTATTTTGTTTGTTAGTTTTTGAGAAAAACACAAAGTGTGGATCACTCTAGAACAGGAACATTATATACTAAATTACAGTAATTCTTCCATAAAAATTTCTTTTCAGGTATTCTCACTACACTAGTATAAATAGCTTATGTATTTATGTGTCATTGACCAGGATATGTGAAACTTAACCTAATGTTTGCTATTAATATGAAAGTTGTCATACACTGAATCTTATTTGAAAGAAGCTTACAGAAATTATCACTGCCATCCCTCCCTGAAAGAACCAAGTCTGCAAAGACAAAGAAACAGGTTAAGAAATGCAAAACAAGGCGGGAGTCAATTCTTTCCATCCCTTATGCCACCTGCCATCCATGCAGGAGCACACCTATGGAACTATGGAACTGTACCCGTGTTTAATTCCCATCCACTCCCACAGCTCTGCCACCTGCAGAACAGGAATTGTGTTCTCTGCTTGATATGTGACTGCAGGGGATGCTGGAACAGTGCAGGGTTCATGCAAAGTTACAAGGAGAGAAGAGATATTTATCTAAAGAGGTTACACTGAAATTTGACAGAAACTCTTACCAGAAATTTTCCTGACCTCAGCACAGTGACCAGTTTGTCCTGTTGGTTCCAGCTCTGTGCAAGGATTCACACCCACAACACCTGCTCAGGATCCCCCATGAGAGTCTCTGAAAGCCTGAGTTTCATTTTTAGAAACAGAAAGACTGCAGGACGATTTGTTTTTCACTTTACATTCCCCATTCCTTGATGGTACTTATGCAGACTTTTACAGCTCTCATGCTACACAGACTGTAGATACTCAGAAGTCTGATAGCAAAGTGCAGTTCCCTGCCAGATGCAGCCTCTGCTTGCCACTGGCATTCCTAAATTCTTAATCCATTTGCAACTGGTGACTGAACTCTTATCACTGCACTGCTTCCAGCTTCCTATATTTAAATCTGTAGGGTTTAGCCATTAAAGACAGATCACACCCATCATACAGTGAGAGGGTACAAAGGCCCTCCCCTTCCCAAAGGGTCACCAGAGCAGCAGATGGTTACATTTGCTGCTCCTCTGAGCACAAACACCTCAGTCAAACCTCCACAAACACCCTCTCCCCTTTCCCCTCTGAGAGAGGAGAGGAGGAAGAGAGAATCTGAGCATGCAGACATCTCTTGTGTCCCAGGGAGATGAGCAGTCTCAGGAAACAGCAGATTTCCCTCTCTCACACCCCAGGGAACCTCTGGGAGATGGGCTGGGTGGAAGCACAACAAACCCAATGCACGGCTCTGGAAAAAGCCACAGCGGGCACAATCAAATCTGCATTTTCTTCACAATCACACCAGTTGCTTGTCCAGTAGATTCTCATCAAGAATTAAACCTAAATATAGCATTGCCTTCTGAGTAAAGACCATATTAAAGTATTTGAAATGTCAAACATGTAAAATAATTATAGCATTATGTTGATTACATATTTATAAGTCTCCTTTTCAAAGGTGCAAAGAAATCATCCAGTAAGCCTCTCAAGGCTTGTTGTACTAACAAGCTAAAACTGAGATTACAGCACCATCTACTGATTTAATTCGTAATTTTTACTTAAGCAACAATGCCGTTTTCCCATTTGAAGCAAAAAAGAATACTGCAGGCAGAAAATAAATTTATAGTCCTACAGAACCTGTTTTTACAACAGGAGAAAAGCACCTCCCAGATGGCAGGAGTGGGGTTTTTTTTTGGGAATACATAGCTTGCACACAGCCCAAGGGCGATTCATTAAAATAAAACCAGAGGGGCACAGAATTCAAATCAGTGAGAACCAGCAGTTATTGAAGCACCAGCATGAACACTTTAGAGTCCAGACAGAGATGTGTAAAAGTAAGACAGCAACATTAAAAAAACCCACACAATTTAAAAAACAAGGAAAACAAATAAAAGCCAAAAATACTTTTTAAAACTTGAAAATGCACCCAAGAAAATGCACACTCCAAAAAAAAAACCCCTCATTCAGGGTAGTGCAAAGTATATTTAAGATCATTTTTAGCTACTTTTGCATTCTTAACCACTCCTATCTCTACTTGATTCTTATATTAATTCTTAATTTCTTTAATTTGTGAAGCATTCAAAATGGGATTGAGCGCTATATTCTTAAACTCTAAATTATTTCTCTTTTGATTCTCTAAATCTGGTAAACATAAGGAGATAATTCACAGTAATAATCATGTGCCAGCAATATTCAAAGACAACCTATTCTGGCCTGAAAGCATCAAGTCAAATGATGGTGAGGCCCACCTGGAATTGCTTCTTCCTAGACTGACTTTTTTTTTTTTTTTTTTTTTTTTTTTTTTTTTGTGCAAATATTATGTTGATGAAATGAATTAGATTATAATTGTCCCTAATGAACAGCCCATGGAAAGGAAGACCTGATGTTATTTACACCAGGCAAAAGAGCAACAACATAGATATAGATATAGATATTAAAACTATTAAAACCAAATACAGATGCTATAGATTCAGTGAAAAGTGATATTTGATAGAACTAAAATCTATGGTAAGTAGTGCCAGTGGAAAATATTTAGGAGTAATAGGTCATGGCTTGGGGAGTACTTTACAGCATCCATAAAAAACAGAAATTTTTGTAAGAGACAACACTTTTTGTTCCTGGTTCATCCATTTCCTAAATTCATGTAGTTTTATTTATATGGATACAGATTTGCGTCTTTACTAATGGGGTTTGATTCCCTGTGCTTTCATATTTTGACTGAAAGCTAGTGAAAAATTTGTTTGTTTAATAAAACAAAACACCATTGAGGAATATCAAGTTACAATAAAAATGTAAAAAAAAAATTTAGAATCCCTACACTTCAAGCAGACAATGAAATTTTAAATTTAAGCTGGAAATATTAACTATTAACCTAGAAGACTTCCAAGATGTGTCTCTAAGCATGATTTTGTTCTTACTTTTTAAAATTCCCTCTTCACAAGAATTGCCCAACACTGGCCTAAACCCAAATTAACAAAGTTGTTAATTTAAAATAGGTTTGTGGGTTTTTAAAGTAAATAGTCATAGTCTATTTAAGTAACGAAGAAAAAGGAACAATACAAGTAATTGTTTTGCCCTTTTTATAAGCTAGAAGTCTTTCCAAGAGCAAAAATTATCTATTACTGCAGTGTAGGAGGTAGACAAGTAGTGGCACAAGAAAAAAACATTTGGATCATTGCTCTCCAAGGTACTGGATTCTCAAAAACACTGGATTTGTTTCTGTTGGTTTTAAAGAAGGAGCTTTTTGAATCTACAGCATTCATCCATGTTTCTGATGAATTTAGCAAAGCACCCTTGTCTTGTCAGTGAACTGACAGGGCATGAGCTGGGTGAGGGACAGCAGACAGCTCCACCAGGCAGGCATCTCCACATCCTGCCAGAGCAGACAAGGGCAGCAGCACCGCGGGTCACGCTCACAGCTAAGGCAGCTGCAAACAAAGCTTTCAAAACAAAACCCTCCAGGCTGTGCATCAGACTGTGGAGAGGAGCTGTGAACCCACAACTGCTCTGTAAAAACTCAAAATCGACATGAATTTTAGGAAAACTGTGCCAGGCCCTCCCCTCCCCCTTGTACTGCTCCTGGGAGCTAGAAGACAATACAAATGCAATTTGCACTTGAACCAGATGCTTCAACCTGAGGCAATGTAAAATTATTTCCTATTCCTTGGCACTCCTCTAATGGATTCACAACACTGCAGTGCTTTTCTGAAGTGCTACAGGTAGACAAACTTGGCTGAAAAAATGTGTGTGCCTTCTACAGCAATTCTAAAGCATCTCCTTGGACAGAAGTGAGAGAAATTCCCAGAATCACAGGAGAGTTTGGGCTGGAAGGGACCTTAAAGCTCATCCAGTGCCACCCCTGCCATGGGCAGGGACACCTTCCCACCAAGCCAGGGTGCTCCAAGCCCCAGTGTCCAGCCTGGCCTTGGACACTTCCAGGGATCCAGGAGCAGCCACAGCTTCTACATGATCTTATATGAAGTTCTCTGCTATCACTGCCCTTTTGGCAGATTATCAAACTACTGACACAGAAAGAGTAGTCTTTCAATTTTTAGATCTGACCTGTATCTAAAAGCTGCCATGGTGAGGCAGGTTTAGCCCCAGCCACTGAAGTCCATCCTTTTTGCCCCAGTTTTCTTTGTAAGGCTTTTCTCTGCCCTTATTTTACCTTATCCATAACTGTTATGAAAAGGCAGGCTAAGCATTGAAGAGTTTACATCTCTTTAAATCAATAAGCAATTAAAACAAAAACTAAATTCAAAAGTGTGCCTAGACTATGCATGGCAGCAGCTGGCTGCAGCTATTAACACATCCTTTTTTAATTCTCTGAATAAGCATTGCAGAGTTGCATTTACATTATTACCTTTAATGCTAATTTTAGACCTTAGTTATAATGGCTTCATGGAGACTTGCAAAACTTCTTTCCTCTAAGAGCTTTTACATGTGGGGTTTCATTCTTTTCTCCCATTTCTTTTTTTGTTTGCAAATGCCGTGACCCCCCGTGATCCTGCACAGAACACCTCTCATGTACATCATGACAAGTGTAACAATGCAGGCTGCCAGTTCCACTGCACACCAAAGGAATTTCATGTGTGCTACCCCGAGCATTTCACTGAGTGATTAAAGTGGTACCCAGCTCTGAAATGCCAATAGTCCGGAGAGGTTGTGTCACTGATAAAATAATGAACTGCAGGTTTCTGTGGGATTTGGGAGTAAAACATAAAAAATTATGAAATCATGTTGTAGGAATAAATTAACAAGGTTCATTACTTTCTATTGATTCATTTATTTACCATCAGCATTTCAAATTCCACTCCTCTGCTAACTGCAATAGTCATAGTTTGTCTCTTTTATCCCTCCCACTGCTAAGTTACTCAGATCATCTCTCATGTTTCCAGCAACTACAAAGAAACATATGCACTTCTGCTCTTATGGTGGAAAAAACACATTCCCTGTGCACTTCATGAATCTCACTGCCTGCTGTGCTCTAGGAATCCGAGCCTTATTGCACATATGCTGGGAAATTCCATTGTAATTACATCACTGATGATGGGGTGATCCCACATCCTGCTAATGAGGTTCTCCAGGGACCACGACTGCACCCAGTGCTGCTCAGTATCTTTGTGGATGATCTGGATGAGGGACTGGGGGCACCCTCAGGCAGGCTGCAGATCACATCAGGCTGGGGGGGAGTGTGGGTCTGCTGGAGGGCAGGAGGGCTCTGCAGAGGGGTCTGGACCCTGGGCTGAGGGACAGCAGGGCCCAGTGCCAGCTCCTGCCCTGGGCTCAGCCCAACCCCTGGATCAGCCTGGGGCAGAGGGGCTGGGGAGCTGCTGGGAAAGGCCCTGGGGGTGCTGCTGGCAGGGCTGGCACAGCCCAGGGGTGCCAGAGGCCAAGGGCACCCGGCTGTGCCAGCCCTGGGGTGGCAGCAGGCCCAGGGCAGGAACGGGGCTGGGCTGGCCCCGCTGAGGGACCCCAGGGCTGTGCCCGGCTCTGGGCCCTCACAGAGAGGGACATGGAGGGGCTGGGGGTGTCCAGGGCAGGGAACGGGGCTGGGGAAGGGAATGGAGCCCAGCAGGGCTGAGGGAGCTGGGAAGGGGCTCAGCCTGGAGAAAAGGAGGCTCAGGGGGACCTTGTGGCTCTGCACAGCTCCTGACAGGAGGGGACAGCCGGGGGGTCGGGCTGTGCTCCAGGAACAGGGACAGGAGGAGAGGGAACGGCCTCAGGCTGGGCCAGGGGAGGCTCAGCTGGGGCAGCAGCAGGAATTTCTGCATGGAAAGGGAGCTCAGGCCTTGGCACTGCCCAGGGAGGTTTGCAGTGCCCATCCCTGGAGGTGTCCCAGGAAGGGCTGGAGGTGGCCCTGAGTGCCCTGGGCTGGGGACAAGGTGGGCACAGCTGGGACTGCATGGGCTGGGAGGGCTTCTCCAGCCTGAATGGTTCTATGAGTCCTCCACCAGTTTGAATGAGCTCCTCACCTGAACCTACAATATTTGACAAATATCAATTTCTCAAATTAGAATTTGTGCCCACAGTACTCTGTAAGAAAATCATACCCTGAATTCCTATAGAATTTTTTTCTGATGTTGGGCTTTTCCTCCTGATGTAAACTTTCCATGCTTCCCCTGGATAACTAAAGGGGAAATACCAGACTCATTATAGGTCATAGATCATTTCCCCAGTAAACATTTTTAATTTCTCTGCGGAACTCTTAAAAAAATTAGATGATGGCAACATTTTTATTTTGTTTGAAGCATAACAGACTTGTTCTAGGGAAAGGTTCTTGACATTTGGAACGAGTCGTGAGACTTGGAGAGTGAGCTCAGCTTGGCTGAGGGATAAGCTGAGTGGCAATAATAGATTAAAGGGTGTAAAAAATATTTTTTGAAACAGACTTGAAAAGCATTTTAAGACAGCCATGAAGAAGTATGAATGTTAAATCAGAGAGGTGAGGAAAGCAGCATGGCTCTTTCCCAGGAGACAAGATAGTTTAAAATTTTCTTTGCCCTTTCTAAAAGACAGCTATAGGTGAGTGGGAAATATGTCCCACTGGCTTGGCTGAAAGGAAGCCTCCATATAGTGAAAAAGGTCTTATTTCTTAAATGTTTCTCACAACAGCATGAACTTGGTCACTGATATCTCCTAAAACAAAATTTAAAAAATCATGAAGTGCAAGTCCCCTTAACTATTCCTTGCTTCTCTCAAGGTATTTTCTTACCACATTCAAGGTAATGTGAGTAAGAAAAAGAAAAAAAACACATTTCATACTGGGAAGAAATTTGTCCATATTTGCAAATGTTTAAAAAACCATCAGCTATAACTAACAGTCAAGACTATTAACTGAATGTAAAGATTTAAGGAGTCAACTTGTATTCACACCAGTTGTTAGGGACAATGTTTTTGTCATGTCACCTGAATTGCCAGGCACCAACAAAATCACCTCCTTCTCTCAACTCAAGTCAGATGCTGTGCCCCCATAAATTGATCCAAATCAACTATTCCATCAAAAACCAAGTCAGCTGCAATAGATATAAAAATAAATGTGGGTTTTCCACCCCCGTCAGTCTGAAGGGAAGCAATTTCAGTGAAAACAAGGGAAGTTGAAAAAGCCTATATAAACTTAAATGAAGACAGTTAAACTTCTTTTCACATCTGTGAAATAAGTTTAACAAATTACTCCATTCATTTCCATGATGAATGGCTCCTCATGTGCCAGCTCTTTATTGCATCTAGCAAGAAAGAATACAGCTTTTACATGCTTCTGCAGTTGTTTTTTCCCTTCCCTTTTATTCTGATGCTTAGTATCCATATTTTCAGTGGAAAAATGTGACAGCTATCATACGCCAAAGAAGTGATAATTAGTCTTATATGGCTGTCTTTATGTTGTCTTGGCTTTTCTAAACTCATTTTCACACAATTACCTAATCCACTGTTATACAGCCTCTTTCAAAATGAGAGAGTTGTTGTGGGTTTTGGGGTTTTTTTCATTTAAGCACAGGATTAAAAGGATTTTTCCAGTTTTTAAAGATTCATACATTTTAGAAAGATTGCAATAAGGTCAGACCAGATAGATTTAATTCTTGCTGTCTGGTGGACCAGAAACAAGAAACCAGGATGCAGGTAAGTATCCTAATCTAAAACCTAAATTTCCAAACACTTGTCTCAACTTTAACTTAATAATATTTTAAAGATTATATAAACTGAAGAAAAACATTCCAAAACTGCTGGGAAATTCAACACAACTACTTATGAAGTATCTAACAACCAACAAAGCAACAACTCACCAATTATTCTTCCTTAACTTTCCATTTGGAAATAGCTAGAGATACTTGGTGCAGCTTTACATCAGTTGAGGGTGGAATTTAAAGCAGCCAACAGGACTCTTTATGGGCTGGATTAACCAGGTTGTATGTGCAAATTTCAAAGCCTCAAGTCTCTGACTAGATTTAAGTACAACTGAATTCTGTATCTACCTAAAAGTTTTGAGGAGCAGATTTCCATATTTTTATTTCAATAAAATGCCATTGAGAAGATTGCTGTTGATGGCATTCAGCCCCAGGAACATATACAGGCAAGAGACAGCAAGAAGCCAACACAGATCCAGGCTGAAGTCACTAAGCCAGGTCTCAGGAGCACAGCCAGGCTCCTTTGCTCAGAGCTCACCAGGAGAGACTTAACCAGACTTATCCCATTATTCAGAGGAGCTCTGCCCACCCTGCTGTCCCCTGAATGCAGCACTAAACCTGGGCATGCAGCCCAAATTTCCTTCTCACCCTGACTTCACCAAACATCCTGAGTTGGAAGGGATCCACAAAGAACACTGGCCCAGCTCCTGTCCCTGCACAGACTCCCCACAATCCCTGCCTGTGCATCCCTGAGAGAACTGTCCAAATATAAAGCAATAAACAAAACACCCATTTTCAGTTTTCTGGGTGATTATTGTACCTGTTGCAATGAGAATATATTTTATAAGAACTACCTAATTGGAGAATTTAACAGGTGGCTGCTGCTACGTACTCCTCCACAAGCCATTCATACAAAGAGCCAATAAACAACGTTTTTGATGCCCACTCAGCAGGGCTTAGCCAGAGAATATATGTTGAACTGGGCTGTACAGGGAGGCTAGGTGGAATAAATAACAGATTATAGAATTTGGATTAAATTTTTGCATGATGGGCACTGAAATGCTCAAAACCTGATGCATACAGTGCATGCACAGAACAAGAACTCTGCACATCAAGAGAGCTTTAAGCACTATACAACAGCTGATCCTGATAATTCCACACAAGTTTCTGTGATCCTTTACTGAATCTCATCCACAGACACTGAAATTCTGCTCCTGCATCCCTTTAAGCAAAAATGCACAAATGTGTCTTTACAAGTTCAAAAACGATGACTTCATGGTGTCATCCAAAGGACATTTAGGAAATTTTATTCTCCACTTCAAAACATTTCTTCTACATGACTGGCCAAGCAATCCTAATAGCCTGTGGTGTGGTCCTCTTTTCAAGATCTTTCTCCTAGAAAGTACCTTAATATTGTCCAAGTCATGTAAGCCAATTGGACATAGTACAGTAAATTAAAGCTTGGTTAAAAAATAAGAGTCCACTTAATATTTCCTTAATGGCTGCCACTGAATGGAGTTTTCTGCATCATGACCAGGTTGAAGTCAGTATTTAAATTAATTATGACAGCCATATAAATTAGACATAGGAGACTTCTAAAGCTAATTCAAGTCTGAGAGTTTTAATTTGATGTCTGTCTTGGTGTAATATCTTCTCTATGGATTAAATTAATAAAATTAAGACTGCATCATTATAAATTTCCACTTTCATAGTTCCATAAGTTTTACAATTATATGCCATATTTGAATAATAATTGAATGAAACAAAATCATTATGTTCATGTCTGCTTTTCCAAAGACTTAAAAATAATATTTCTTATTTTCTTCCATTCATAAAAGTCATAGCTGCTGTACTGATCCCAGTCCAATAAACAGTGCACAGCAAGGGTCAGTATTAATGCAGGAGTCTCTTTACAGAGCTCTCACAGTTCCAGCAATAACACATCTTGTAGCTTTTGCCTTTATCAGATTTCAGCAAATAGTTATGTGACCATGATTGTTAAAACATGAAAGAATAAATCATAAATTAGTTCTTTTCCTATCAACAAAACCCACATCCAGTCTCTGAAGAGGGAAAAAACAGGTTCCCTTCATGGTCAGAGTCTGCACAGAGGGCTGTGTCCTGAACAAAGCCTTGTTCAGTGCTGGATCAGGAATTCCCAGTACCTGAAAGGGCCTAAGTTCATCTCTATTGTTCTCTTGTTTTTTACTGCTTTACTTGCAGGAAACAGCATTTTAAATATGACATTCTGGGGACTTTCTTGGTGGGATCATAATGAACCAGCAGTTTCTGGTATGAAAGAGTTACTGAGTTGTATTTTATGGAGAATCACAGAATGGTTTGAGCTGGAAGGGACTCAAAGCTCATCCAGTGTAACCCCAGCCACCACAGGGACACCTCCCCCTGTCCCAGGCTGCTCCAGCCCCAGGGTCCAGCCTGGCCTTGGGCACTGCCAGGGATCCAGGGGCAGCCACAGCTGCTCTGGGCACCCTGTGCCAGGGCCTGCCCACCCTGCCAGGGAACAATTCCTGATTCCCAAGATCCCATCCAGCCCTGCCCTCTGGCACTGGCAGCCATTCCCTGCCTCCTGGCCCTCCAGCCCTTGCCAATTGTCTCTCTCCATCTTTCCTGCAGCTCCCTCAGGCCCTGCAAGGCCACCCTGAGCTCCCCCAGAGCTTCTCCTGTGCAGGTGAACAATGCCAGCTGTGCCAGCCTTTCCTCCCAGCAGAGCTGCTCCAGCCTCTGCTCGTGCTGGAGCCTCCTCTGGGCTCTGCAGCAGCTCCAGGTCCTGGCTGGGCTGGCCCAGGGCTGGCCCAGCTCTGCGGGTTTGGGGTCTCACCTGAGGGCAGAGGGGCAGAATCCCCTCCCTGCTGCCCACACTGGGCTCAGCCCAGGGCAGGTTTGGGATCCCAGGGCAGGTTTGGGGTCCCAGCACCCACTGACAGCTCAAGCAGATCAACCTGTCAAAACTGGTGGCTTTGAACCAGAATTTCTGATTAGGATAGCTTGCAATAATTGGAAATAAGTAACAATTATAATTAAGCAAAGAACCTTCAGGTCCATTCCTTAATTTAGTAATAAGGACTCTGCAATTTCATTAACTTATATCCACTAAGAAAGTTCTCCTTTGTCTCCTATAGCTCAGGGGCTCTGTGTGCACACTGTCCATGTCACACTGTGTCATTTAACCAGCTATACCTTATGCTCCATTTGATGTCCTGGCATGCATCAAAAACCTGACATGTTAAGTATAACTGTTGCTGATATCATATAAAAATTGAGATTATCTTCTACTATCAACAACACACATCACATGCATAGCACAACCCAATGTTTTGAACTAGAACTTTAGGATATTCTGTGGAAAACATACTTCAAGTGAAGAAAACACTTATTTTACTTATAAATGGGAACATAACATCTGTGACAAAGGATCATAATATCAGCTTGAAGATTTGCTTTTGACATTTGTATTTTCACAGGCAATTAAAATTTAATTTGGCCTATGATGAAAAGCAAATCCTTTTATCCCATACTTGCAGTCACAGGGGGAACATATTGCATTAGAAAGCAGCACTGTAGCTTAAGGTTTCATATTTGACATTTGTAACATCATGAAAAAAAATAATTAATAGATAGGAAAGTTTACACACACTCAAATCATCCTTAAACTTTCCTACCTATAAACTAAATGTGATGTCACTGGTATTTTAATATACAAGATATCAGTTCAGATTGAAAGCATTATTTATAGTAAAGACTACCTGTTTATCTAAAACCTTTGGCACCTTATCTTACCAACTAAATGCAAAACAGTATTGCTGGAGACAGTGATGAATGGGAAATGCAGAAGACAATATTAATTCATCTTTTGAAAAATACTGAATAACAACACATCCTGGCTGGAGATCTCAATGGTTACTGTTCATTATCTCTGGTTAGCCTTCTTCCAGACTGGACACTCTATTCATCCTTTTTCTCCACATAAAAATTTATAAATCTATAAAAATTTGAGGGCATTTCCCCCTATTTACAATGAACAGAAACTGCATCAGAAATATTCTAGTAATCAGCATCTCCACCAGTTCATGAGGAGAACAGCCAGTTTCACCTGCATGAAACTATCCATATTAATGATTTTGTGGCATCACACAAGCAATAACATGCACACATCAGAGAGCAACAACAAACTGACTGAAGTTCATGGGATAAACATGGGAACAAAATCCTCATTCTAAGCAAACATCTTTAAGCACTGCTTAGATACATTATTAGTATTTCCTTCATGCTGTAAGACATTCTTATTTTCTTTCTCTGGTTTTATTTTTAACTGCCATTTACAAAATAAAACCTGGATGTTTCAGACATATGCTCCAAGAAAAATCAGCTTTGGACTGGAGTAATCCCATGCTCAATTCCCAGCTAGACCCTGCCATGACTTAGCATTCCATGTGCTCCTGAAACCACTCCCAGTAACAGAACTTCATATTCCTTTGGGGGAGGGGGAATCCTCCAATAATTAAGAGTTGATCTGCTGCATCTTAACTACAAATCAGAGTCTAATTCCCCACTTTGGAATACAGTCATGTCTGGCACAAAGGTAAAATCTTTTAGTTGTTCCACTAGTGAAATATCCATGAAAAGTCCAGGGTAAGTAATGCCTGGAGTAAGCACCAGAGTTGAGACCTGAGCATGTTTAGCCTTCCAAAGGTGCCTTTTGCATGGCTCTGCCATTTGTTTGATTTTTCTTGTGAGTGGATCCCAGTTAGGTCTGTCTAGAGTTCTTTCAAATGTCAGCTTAGGCTAAGGTGGACCTTTACTCACTTTCTGTGGCCACCTCTGGACCAGCACTGGTTTGCAGTTCAGAAGATCTGTGCAGGTCATGTCCAGTGCACCCAGGTTAATTAGAAGCATCAGTAGCTTTAATTAGCAAGACCTCATTTGGTTGTCATCTGTAATTCCATATGTAACCCATTGAAATTTAGAATTAATTAATACCCATTTGTACAATAGCACTGCCCTAAATCTCAACAAGAGTGATATGTTCTGAGATAAAAGCACATTTAACACAGCAGATCCAAACACAAAAATCACTGCATTGTTTTAAAATACAATTTGAGATATTTTGCTTACTATACCAAATAAAAAATATAAAGTGATAATTGGCCAAGAATTTGTCAAGCTCTTATAATTATGTAAAATTTAAGAAACAGTAATCTCTGTCCTTATACACAGATGACAGGAGTCAGAGCTGTTCTTATCACTCTGCTGCAATAGGCAAAGCAGTAAAATTCTCAATAATAATCAGTCTAACAGCCATATTCATGTAAAATAAAAGTATTTTTCCTCATGTAAAATGCTATTAGCCATATTTGAAGGCATTATGTTCTGATATCATTTTTCCATTTCACTAAATGACAGCTATTAAATGCAATGGCAACTGCATGACAGGGATATTTTTTATTACTTCAAAAGGAAGAAAAGGATTAAAATGAGTTTATTCAAAAGTGTGATTTGTCAATTTTTTCTTATCAAGGGCTGCGTGGGACAGCTTTAAACCTAAACACTGTGATCTGACCTCCTATTTGAATAAATTAATGTGATCCAGGGTTCTTAGAAAAGTAGTGAAACCTATCTTTTATATGCAGAAGTCCCAGGAGGAATTTATGCTTTTATATGGTCAGCTGCAAGGTGCCATTTCCTTTTCATCATTCCTGCTTTTATCATATTGTACTTCTTGACAGCTTAGAGGTTCTTTTTAGAATCTGGTGGATGAGCAACTATATAGAGACATTTTTTGTATGAAGGATTTCTTGCCAGCCTCCAAGGCTTTACAGTCAAACAGAATTCTGCTGCCAGAAATCCCTCTCTTATATTCAAGAGGGACTAATCACCATATTTGATAGAGCAAGCATCTTACCTAAACGTCAAATAGAACTATAAATTACCACCTTAGAGCATTAAAGAAGGATTTTACACACATCAGGTTCTTGCATTATACATCCTAGGAACATCTAGTAGTGAAAATCATTTCATGTATGTACATCCACAGAGAGAGGTAACATCTAGCTGGACAAAATATGGCTCATTAGGGATTTCCTTGGAAGGATTATCCTCCTCCCAGCAGCTCTTTCTCACAGGAGATCCTACACAGTGCATAACTGCCTGTTTTTAGTGTTCTCTGTACATATTCTCCCACTTGCTTACACTAATTTGCATTTGAAAGCATTTATATAAAAAGTCGTGGCAATTTAAAAACCATTACATTAATCAGAAAAACTAAATCTAAAAGTATACATTAATATAGTATCTTTTGTAAACCACTATTTTAAAGCTCTGGCATCTCTTGGGTGACTCCCTGTAGAAGCTTATCTCCTCTAGGGTAGAAATTCTCAAGGCTTCAAGACAGGAACTAAAAGTTTTGCAGGCCAACATTCTCAGCTAACCTGGAGCAAATCTGTCTTGTGCAAAACAAAGCCAATTTCTACAGGCTGCAAATATCATTCAACTGAAAGCTCATAAATCAAATAATTTCATAGATTAATATTGGAACTTGAATGTGAAAAGCAACCTGAGACAGAAACCTTGAAAGCTCAGTCTCTCAAACTGAACTCTTCACAGTTATGGATAAAACTTTTCTTTTGAAATGTCACAATTTTAACTCTGCAAAATGGAAACTGTTCCATCTTTCAGTCTGTAGGCCAAGGAAGTGTTTTGGTATCGAACCATACTGGCACAAAGGGTTTCTCCAATTACCTCAAGTAATGAAAAACTAGTGTGGAATAACATCAGAAATCTGCAGGGGCCATATCTTTACCTGTTTCCTCTGCTATTAAACTGCTATTTCATAACCAGAGTTATGGTACCAACAACAGACAGACTTTCCTTGAACATCTTTGCTACTCTGGTCTGTGGATTAATATTTTATACTCACGTTCTATGTAAAAATGTGGCCTATTTCTAACTCTGGGACAGACCTGTGGGAGCTGAAAGCAGTTCCCCTGACTCCAGTTCTGCTAATCTTCTCTGCTTTGAACCAGGGAAGAACTGCACAGCCCCTAAATTCTCAATTTTAAAAGAGCAGAAAAGCGGTGAGAACACAACTGTTGAGATACGTTGTTATCACCCATCATCAGTGATTCCTTTTCCCCTCGAGTCTGCCTCGGTGCCACATGCAGAGAGACATTTCAAACAATAAATCAGCAGAACAGCACCATCCAGAGGGAAACCCTCCCAGGCACGCCAGGCCTGCACTGCAACCCCAACTGTGTCTGCCTGGGTTTGCTGTGAAAACGAGACATGGAGAGGTCACAGACTGCCTTTGTCTAGGGATTGTCAGAGCAAAGCTCTCAAGTACACTTGGCTTCACCATCTCAGTTCCTGACCAGCTGCAAACACCTGTTTACACCAAAGCTGTTCACTTGCTGATGCACTGCTGGCTAGTTTATACTGCTGGATTTTTTCTACATTTCACATTTCTGATATAAGACATGCTCTGTAACTCTTGTGTCTACAAGTCAGCAGCCAGTCTCAGGTTTAGTGCATGCAGTGACATAAACAATATAATCAGACTGTTCAAGATAACAAAGAACATTATCTGAGGACATGAATTCTTTCCTAGCCAAAAGCAAACCCCAGATTAGTGAAGACACCCAATTAAATGCCTTATTGAACACTTGAATTTAAAAAAAACCCTTTAAATATACATTACACTGATAAAAGATACAGCAACTAATTGCTGTAAAACAAAGGGGAAATTCATAGACATCTTTTTTCCTTCTAACAACCTGTTTACAGTACTTTTCCATAATGCACACTTTTCTTGTCCTTTATCCTGTACTTCAGCAAGCAAACTTCCTTGGCCAGCTAGAGGAAAAGGGCAGCTCCAAAGGTTCAAATGGCTTTCCAAGCTTGTGTATTCTGCTGCTGGAGAGAGGCACAGGTTTGTGCATCTACACAGACAGGGCACGATGCAGGTGCTCCTTAGAATTCCCTTCTTGAGTGATTCTGTCATCAAAAAGCCAAGTAATATTTCATATATTGTTCATATATTGTCAACACACATCATGAGGCTGATGAGAGGGCTGGAGCAGCTCTGCTGGGAGGAAAGGCTGGCACAGCTGGCATTGTTCACCTGCACAGGAGAAGCTCTGGGGGAGCTCAGGGTGGCCTTGCAGGGCCTGCAGGAGCTGCAGGAAAGATGGAGAGAGACAATTGGCAAGGGCTGGAGGGCCAGGAGGCAGGGAATGGCTGCCAGTGCCAGAGGGCAGGGCTGGATGGGATCTTGGGCATCAGGAATTGTTCCCTGGCAGGGTGGGCAGGCCCTGGCACAGGGTGCCCAGAGCAGCTGTGGCTGCCCCTGGATCCCTGGCAGTGCCCAAGGCCAGGCTGGACCCTGGGGCTGGAGCAGCCTGGGACAGGGGGAGGTGTCCCTGCCATGGCTGGGGTGGGGCAGGGTGGGCTTTGAGGTCCCTCCAAGCCAAATCTCCTGGGATTCCATTATTATCAGTTTGTGAGTGTGTGCTATGTTTTATCACTGTCAATATAACACACCTTAAACTGTGAATTAGCTTTCCCATACTAGAAAATTACAGCAGCTTCGCTGGAAACACTGACATTTCCACAGTTGGAAAGCATTTCTCTGTTAATGAACTTTTTTCTTAAGTCTGTATTGGAGCAGTTACTGATCTCTGTATGGACAAAATACAGTGGGTTTGGCACAGGCCATTGTTTTTGGTGTCAAAATGTATGCAATAATAAGCAATTTGAGACGATTAAGATACATAGTTCTTATTTATGGCATTGGAAATGCACTAAGGCAGTTCCTGTAAATACTTTTCAATATTATTAGAGTTGAAAGCAAAAACTGTCAAGTAACTTAACAACAGAATGATGTTGACAATAACATTTAAGTCTGTGAGATAATTTGAAAGATAATTCACCTTTCTCCACAAGAGTAGCCTTAATATTATAATTGGTCCATTTATTTCATAAGAACACCCATTTTACAAATAAATGTGTATTTTATTTTGAGTTCTTTTATCAACAATTCCTATATACTGGTATATATTCTATTCAAAGAAAGCAATCTTACTGAAGACTACTTACATCAATTGTTTCACATTCATACTTAAAAGATTCAGCACCTATAAAAAGCTCCATTTTAATCAAACAGCATCAAAACAGTCACACTTATTGGGTTTGATAGCTTTCCAATTCAAGTGAGCAAGATAAACTACTTAGTCATTGACTAAATTATTTCTAGTCCCAATTTGTGTGTGTTTGGACTTAGCAATTGAGAATCACAACACTGCAACCTGTCGAGAACTAATTGCTATAAATATACCAGATGTTGTAAAAATCTGGACTTATTCCTTTTAAGGCAAAATTAAGAAAATACCATAAGAATGCAGAAATGAGTGATTTAGTAGTGTAACCTTTATTTCCAGCACTATAGGTCAAATATATTTAGTAAAAATATGGACAATTGACTTCTCTTTTTTGTTAATATTTCAGCCCTAACAGGACTAGGCTGGGCTATAAATTTCCAGATTTGCTCAAAGGGCACCAACTCGTGGCTCAAAATGAAGCCCATGTGCACCTGAGCACTTTAGCCCACATGTGGGGCCAGTAGTAAGAGTTTCCTATTTTTGCTCCTTCGTACAGCTAAGAGCACATCTATTAGATGATACAAACATGAATGCTCCACTGTCTTTAACATATCCCATCACAGCCAACTCAAGTCAGAAATAAAATCTGAATTGACTCAGCTGCCACCTGAACTGAAGCACCATGACCTTAAGTAATAACTACACACACAGGAGTTGAGCACTGAATTAAATTTTGTTTCCTTGTGAGATTTGCCAGAAAAAAACCTCAAGAATTCATGAAAAGCTATACAGGATAATCAGCTATTTCTAATGAAGAAGCAAGTTTTACAAGGAATATTGCCATAACCTATTTTGATTTACTGAATTTTATCTAAGTGCAGTGCACATACTATCTTGGCATGTCACTAGATGCTGAGATATGAAAATCATGCTAATTGCCAGCTATGTTTTATGATTTTTTTCTACTCGTGTTTAAAGGTAAGAAATGACCAATTGCACAGGCATGAGCTATATAGCATTAAACAGCTGGGGGAAATTCTGCTGTAGGAGAAATCATAATTAATTCAAGCCAGCAGAATCAGTTTTGCTTCCCTTGTCTTCATTTTCACACGAATAATTACAAATATGTATGACCAAATATTCCTCTACTACTGTTATGGGTGCAAAGCTATAGATGAGAGCCAGAAACAACTAAATTCCTGTTTACAGGGTATTGTTGGCTCAAGCCAGACAGCACAGCTAGAGACACCTGCAGGGCTTGGTTTATTTTTGAGATGGGCTTCTTTTATCCTAAGTTATCAAATGCTTCCAAACCCCAATCTGCTGCAGCTGTTAATTTTTGGAACACCCACATGTACATTCAAAATATTTGCCAACCATTATCATAGAATCCTTGCATCAGTTGCCTTTCAGGGTCCAAACCCATACAATTGGCAAGACAAATATTCATTTAGCACTCAGTTTAGCACTTAACCAGATGCTTTAAAGCCAGCACATTTATTTGCAATATTCAGGAAGAGTGTGTCCCATTCAGGTATTTTGATGCAGATATAAAGCATCAGATAACCTTCAACACCCTCTTTCAAGCCCAGGGTTTCTTCAGAGCATAATAATAGAACTCTGGTTTTTCCACAGAGAGAAAATTGCTTGTGAAAATAAAACAAAGACCTCTTCAAAGCAAAGCAGTCAGCTCATTATTACTGCAGGGACAGAAAGCACAGTGTGGATATCTTTTTAAAGGTATTCTTCCAGGATGCATGAAATATATCAGGTAATTTGAGAGCAAATCTGTCAGATCTAGATTTCACAGGACTAAAAAAATCTGGTATATAAGATCTCCACTGAGACAAAAATGCAAACAACAGACCAGATTTGTAACTGATGCTGGCCTGCATCAAAATTTGGGCATTCAAATTATATCAACAAAATCCTAATTTAAACATCAATAGATCTAAACCCACATTATACATAAAATAAATGTCAATAGTTAGTGCCCTTCACAAGCTTTTAGTTTCTCTAACCTAATTTTTGATACAAGCCACTTTTTTTCCCCTGAGAATCTAAAATCAACTCCATGCCTTTAATCTAAGTATTCCTCTCTCAAACCATCAGTGAATTAAGGTCTTCTACTAAAAGACATGGGATAAAGGCTGCTGATATCTTTATTGTTGTGAGCAGAGAACTACAATAGTGCATTGATGAATAAAATGTGAATAATTGTAAAAAAAGTTTTGAGTAAAATGTTACAGCCAAAGTATTGGTTTTCTTTTTTACTTTTTGGATCAAGTCCTCCAGTGTTTCCCTCTACTCTGCTTTATAAAAAAAAATATAGTTTTTAGCATTTCATTTTCAGAATTCTGCCTAAAATCAGAATTACAAGATCAGCACTACTTAGAGTGAATGAATTTCTTGAATTGCTATTGTGTTTTACAACTGGCAACTGGTCCAAAGGACAAGTGCAGTAAGTAAAGCACCTTTAAATCCAGTGATTTTCAGTGTGTTTATGTTTTAAGTGAGGAGGAAATGCCTTCACACAACACATGGTAATTTATCCAAGCTCTTGTCTGACAGACAGGAACAGTAAATAACTATCAGACTCTGAAGGCATTTCTGTTACACAAGCTTGACAAAAATCACACAGCCTTACCTCTGTGTTGCCAAATGCAGAGCAGTCACTTACCAGACAGTGAGATTATTTGGGAAGATCATTATGGGAGGAGATCAAGTACTTAAACATTTTCTGGGAACAGTATCAATCTTATGGTAACTTGGCATTAAAACCACAAACATGGTATCCTAATGGCTGTCCTAGGCAGGGAATTTGGACAATGCTCTCAGGGATGCACAGGGTGGGATTGTTGGGGTGTCTGTGCAGGGCCAGGAGTGGGACTGGATGATCCTGGTGGGTCCCTTCCAGTTTAGGATATTCTGTACTCGAGGACAAGGCAAAATGAAGTTTGAGAGTCTGGGAAGTCAACTTTACCTCTCATAAAAATATCCCCAAGCACATTCTGTCCTGAGAAAGATTTACTCTGCCAGGGATTCACAAGATGGTGCTAAGGACAAGGAAATGTTTCTCTGTCAAAGGACAGGACCTGCAATATAACAGGTCACAACAACATTATAAAAGATTATTTCATTCAATTACTTTTCAGCATGAAAAACAAGCTTGTAATTTGAGTGGGGTTTTTATATTTTATCCTAAAAAATTACTTCACGAGGCAGCAATTCATTGCTTCAATCACTGATTACAGAAACCAACCTCTTCACGCAAAAATATTGCAGAGAAATTTGGCATTTTAAAAACTTATGACTAATTTTACTTTTCAGCTGAAGCACAGCATTAGGACTGCCATCAAAGGCTGAGAACATATGTTATTTGATGTCTCAGATGAATCATGCTATGCACTGGATGTTCTGAAGTCTCATTTTTAAGAGGATCATCAGAGTGAAAGCTCTTAATACACTGCTTTAGTGTGTCAGAGTCTCTAATACCTCCAGCCAGAGTGCCTGATATGCCTCAAGGTAGATCCTGCTTGTTCCCTCCCAGCCCAGCACACAGAGCACGGTGATGGGTGCGTGAAGGGCTGACAGCCACTGGGTGCCCCTGCACAGTGCTCCTCTAAAGTCTGATTATCTCCGGGCCCAGGCACAGCCAGCACAGTCAGTGATGCCCCCACAGCACAGGGCCTCGGGCAGCCCTCCAAGGTCACTGCAGCTCTGTGTTTGCCACCTCTGCCTTTGGTATTGCCTTTAAATGCAATTACTGCCCCGTGTGGCCGGGCTTCTGCAGTCCCCCAAGAGAAGCCACCAAATGGGGAACCACAAAATGCAACAATCCTTGCACCTGCACACAGACAGCCCTTCTGTGCTGCTCTCTACAAATTAAACATCACTTTTTGCATTACTGTAAACAAGGAAAAAATACTTGAGACAAAGATCACTCAAAATTGCACCTCCCTGAAATGAGTAATCCCTAAGAATAAGAGATTGCACACTGACAGTCTAACAGCATACATTGGGTTTGTGGGGGAAGGTTCTGGTAGCTGGGGGGCTTCTTCTCTGAGCAGCTGCTGGAAGAATCCCCCAGGTGTGGCACAGGCAGCCCCAGGTGGCTCCAGGCACACAAGGCTGGACCCAACAGCACCAGCACCCCTGGGTAACACTGAAGGGGAAAATCCTGCAGAATTGCAGCTTGGAGAGAGAAGTGAGAACGTGAGAGGAGCAGCTCTGCAGAGCCCAGGGCAGGGCAGGAGGGGCAGGAGCTGCTCCAGGTGCTGGAGCTGAGGCTCCCCCAGGCCTGGGGAGCAGCCCAGGGAGAGGCGGCTCTGCCCTGCAGCCCTCGGGCTCCAGCACGGAGCAGAGATCCCCCTGCAGGGCCCAGCATGGATCAGAGATCCTGCAGAGCCCAGCATGGACCAGAGATCCTGCAGAGCCCAGCACGGATCAGAGATCCTGCAGAGCCCATCATGGATCAGAGATCCCCCTGAGGGCCCAGCATGGACCAGAGATCCCCCTGCAGGCTCCAGGATGGAGCAGAGATCCCTCTGCAGGGCCCAAGATGGATCAGAGATCCTGCAGGCTCCAGCATGGACCAGAGATCCCCTGGAGGGCTCAGNCCTGCAGGGCCCAGGATGGATCAGAGATCCCCCTGAGGGCCCAGCATGGATCAGAGATACCCTGCAGCCCCTGCAGGGCCCCACACCAGAGCAGGGGTTCCTGAAGGAGGCTGTGACCCCAGGAACTCCACACTGCAGCAGCTCCTGGCAGGACCTGTGACCCCATGGAGAGAGGAACCCAAGCTGGAACAGCTTTGCTGGCAGGACCTGTGACCATGGGGTGACCCATGCTGGAGCAGCCTGTTCCTGAAGAACCACACTCCATGGAGAAGGGCCCTGCAACCCTCAGGAAGGACTCACCCTGGAGAAGTTCATGCAGTACTGTCTCTGCTGGGGCAAGGAAAGGTCCCCTCTCCATGAGGAAGAAGGAGCAGCAGAGATGTGATGAGCTGACCACAGTCCCCATTCCCCCTGCCCCAGCCACACAAAAACTCTTCTGGGGGACTTCAAGTCCATCAGTGATCCAAGGCTGAGGGACATAAAGAATTCCCATTGCAACAAGTTAGCTTTGAAAAGGGAGGAGAGAGATGGAAGCAGCCACAGCGAGCAGAGAATCAGGACAGTGAAAGGACTGAAATGGCTGCAGTGAGGAATGAGCAGTGGGACCTTAACAGGACAGCACATTGAACATCAGTTTCATGTCTGCTTCAGAGACAATGCAGATTTTTCTGCCTCCAGGTAATCAAGGAAAGAACTGATATTCTACAGGGCGAGTCCTACATAGGAGTCCTTAGAAGCAGATGCAAACTCAAGAAGTGGGGTAGGGAAGAAGAGAAGTTACGTGGACAACTCTCATTTGTTTTATTGTTATTTGGATTACATTCCTGTAACTTTCATTTAACACTTTCAAAAACTTTTGGTGAATAACATTCTTAGTGGTCACTTGCCTATCTAGCAGGCCCTATTCTCTCAAAGGTTTATGCTGTCTATCTACTAAGAGTGGTTTGAAAGTCCTCATAAAATTTAATAATATAAAAACTAAGGTCTATTTTTTTAAAGGAACTGCAGCACATTTTTATTCTTATATCAAAGGGTTCCAGAGCAAAACACTTCCCAAACAAGTAGCCACAGCAGTCACTTGCTAGGATTGTAATCAGTACTAAACCCATGTTTAACAATACCTGTACTTGCTGCCCCTGGGGCTATCAGTAAATAGCACCAGTGAAATATGTCACAACTAAACCAGGGGAGATTTCAAAATACATCTCAGAAGAAAAAAGTAAAACCGAGCTAGAACTCCTCAGAGAGAACTTAAAGCTATTTTGTTCAAGCCACAGAAGCCCTCAAGACGAAGAGAGAAGCCTGTAAAACTCTGGATGGAGAATCTCACTAATTGGTTTACAAGTGTCAAAACAGCACGGAAAAGGAAGAGCACAGAACCACTGCTTCAACTTCCACACTTGTTCCTGTGCTCAGTGGAAGGATGGGGAGGTTTGCAGTCAGGATGGCCCTGTGCACGTTTGAGACAAACTGCCAGACAGTGCCACCCTCTAATGAGACCCAGAAACAGCCAGGTCACAGGCTGTGTCTGGTCTCTCACTGGTAGCACAACGAGGTCATTATAAAAAGCAATATCAAAGCATTTGTCTTGCTATTACTTACTTGGACACTGTTTTCCCCAATTCTGCCCCTTTGAAGAAGTGTTCTGTTAGTTTTCAGGCACTCGTAGTCCCAGATTAAACTCACTTCCAATCTCTTTCTTCCCTTATGACACTTCAGAGAAGAGTGGCTTTTTCCCTTTTGAGAGTGGTGGCAGCCTGCAATCTGCTGCCATGCCTGATTAAATACCAGAGTCCAGTGACCAAGTGTGAGGGTTCAGACTTGCTGTGACAAGGGACTTAATCCTCAACAAATACAACCAAAAGGCTTCTAAACACTTGATTTAGAGGATGGTGCAAAGAACTTAACCGTTCCTTTTTTCTTTATATGACTCCTACTCCTCTTAGGGGGTTAAACTAATTCCATTGAAGTCTCACTTTTCATATTTCATATAACATGTTCCCAAGTTGGAGAAAACTGCACAGCTGAGTGTGCTATGAGAAAGTACAAATACAACACAAAATAGAAAGGGTATGCAAGGGTAATAGGGTTAAGGTATGGGAGTTCACAGTTTAAGTATCCAAAGGTTACATCAAAATCTAGAAAACACTTAAGGGGATTGCATAAGGTATGAAAAAAATCCTTTATGTGTACTAACAATTACTTTAACTTTGCATATTTTCTACTGTGAGAGTCTCTGCAGAAATAACAGAAACAAATGGCACAGTGTCTGAGAGAAAGTTTTGTTTGTTTCTTCCGATAAAAAAGGAAACACCCCCAAATTAAGGTAAAACTCTTACAGTGAGTAAATGGCATTAAAGTAGCACACAGGCAAAGAAAAACACTGAGTCCCTCCACCAAGGTGAGAACATGAGAAGGAACCAAACAGCCAAAGGTTATCAAAAACATGTCTAGTATTGCATTAGTACTTACTATTTAGATAATATACTGCTATCCAGTCAAGGGTTTTTTGGTTATTCAAAACATGAATCCAAGTTTAAACCAACAATTCTGTAGTACATAATTAATAAAATTAAAATGCTAGAATTGGAATTAATTCCCCTACAAATCACCTCTGACCACCTATGGTTTGTAAGCCACAGCTCTGAAATAAACTGGAGCATGAGTAAAGACATTGAGGGATATTTCTTCAGATAATACATTATTTGAAGCCTTAGCACAAACAAAACATGGTGTGTTTATATATACACACACCAAATTATAGCATCCTGTTGTCATTGGATGTAAGGTTATGTTCACCAGAAGCAGGTCTTGCCTTGAGCTGCTGCAGGGGCATCACTACCAGGGCTTCTCACAGTTTGTAAAATGTGTTCTTGTGTTAAAGTGTTCCCTGTATTCAAGAGGGAATACAGTAATTTAGTTTCTACCTACCCAAGAATTTGTTTCATTTCTTTTTAATGTCTATTTTTAGAATATAGACCTCTAACTGTCTCCATTTCTTGCCTGCAACATCACTGTGGTTTATGCACTGTCAAATTTCTTGTATTACAAATATTCCAGCAAAATACACTAATTTGTAGAAGTAAAAACAAAATTCACATGAATCAAGACTTTGTGCAAACTATGAAGAGGATCTAGGGGACAGCACAGAGTCAGAACAGTGTTGGTCAGTTTGGATATTCCCACCTCTGGATTTCTGAGAGCAGGAGGGAAAAGCAGTATTTTTCCATTTTGCCATGCAAAATATCTGAAGCCTGATGTGCAAAAGAGAATGAGAGAATGTGTAAATCCACCTGGTGTTAGACTAACAATTTGGAAAGCCTAATATAACTGATCAATTAGTGCAGGTACAGAGGAATAATGAAGAAATTAAACAGCACCAACACTGAGGAAAAATGCCATTTGAATGTAGGCATTCATACAAAAATTAATTTTAAAAAGAAAACAAATTATGGTAAAGAAATTATGTGAATCTTTCAAATATTGACCAGGAAATGCCACAATTCTTCATAACCAAAATATAAAATGCTCTTCCTTCTGAACCTGTGTTTGCACTCCATAAAAAGTTTGTTTGTCAGGAAAAAAATGTGATGGTATAATGAATGCAAACAAGACTTCACCACTAAAGGATATGTTATCTTTTTAGAATATATGTCATTATGTGCATTTTTTAATGACACACCCACTTGTGCATTACCCTGTGTGAACACACATGGAAACACAGCTTGCCTTCCTCCACAATCCAGAATTACTGGTTCAGTGAAAAACACAATCCTTGGGCTGGGTTTACTTCCAAATTAAGGAATTAGGGCTGAAAAAAGCCAAAATGAAATGCCCTTTTTATTAATTACTAACACCTAAAACTACCTGAAGCAGGTTACTTTGGTGAACTAAAGGAACTGTGGGATTGTACAAGTAGCCAATCTATATTCCTAAAATCATTGACACCTTACTCCATTACCAAGTATTAATGCAAAAATAACAATGAAAAAATTATATTGCTCTCTATGTAAAAGACACACCTCACTCCTTTTAACAGGGCATAAAAAGCAATTAACCTTGAAGTGCATTAATAAAGTGCTGGATTTGAAACATTGAAAAAAAATGTGTTCAGCCTGTGATGCTGGGATAGGTTTTTCAGTAGTACCTGTAAGGCTCATTGTAACCACTGATTACAACAGTAATGTTTTCAAAAGGTGAAATTAAAAAAAAAAAAAAAATAGCCAACAGGTATAGCTTCTAAGTTCCCACTTAGTGCAGGGAATAAAAAGTGCATTTAAATTAAAAAAATAATAGTATGTAAAGATCTCATAGAAGGATATTATGTTTTCCTTGTTAAAACACAAAAGCCTTGAATTATCCACCTGCCTTTCATTGTACTGAAGCAGCCTAGAAGCCTTTTATTGTCAGTGTAACTTCCTGGTGTTTCCAAGCTCCCTTTGTGTCGGGGCTGCAGCTTTTCCCATTTGTGTAGTGCTGCAAGGACAGTGGCTCCTGCTCCAGTGCACCCAGCACCACAGTGCAGCTTCACAACTCTGGCTGGTACTACACAGAGCAGGAAAAGGTGCAAATTCCTGAATAATTCCATCTCTCCAGCTGCCAAAACACAAACCTCTGTCACTATTGGACATGAAATAAAAATGCTTGACTCCAGTTCAGCAGGCAGAAGAGAATCAGAAGGCTTTATTTACAGTTCCTTCCAACCTTTCTATAACATGCTGTGCTCTAAAGGCAAATTGCTGGTCCATATGATGGACACCTCTCCATTGGTTCAGTAACCCAAACAACACCTGGGAGAGAGGTTGTTTTAGGAAAGGAATGTTTTTTACCAAGAAATGCTATGGGAAGAAAAGTTATTTACTCAAATCTTCTTGGGAAAGGAGAAACTGCTGAAAAGTTTCTCTTGGGAAAGCCAGCAGTTCTCAGGCTTCAGAAAATCGGGCCCACAAACCTCGGAGTTTGCAGATTCCCCTTCTTTGAAGGCTCCTGTTCAACCCTTACACAGAGCAGCCAAATAACACATGAAAGGTAAAGCCTGTATTTCATCACAGCCGTGGAATTTTCCCACAAGCACATAGCCTGGCATTAAAATTGCACCTCCACTGACATCATAAGCGCTCAGGCTCTCCGAGTGCCACCTAATGACTCCTCTGGGGCTGTTAGCACACGGATGGAAGGCTGAGAGACACTTCATTGACACTGAAACAGCTCCAGTGTCTGCAGTGTGGTGGTAATGACTCCTCTGGGGCTCTTACTGTGTCACTAGAAATATGAAACCTTTCCATTAATGTTACAAAAGCATTTACACCGCTATCAGAAGTAAAACCCCAGGAATGCAGCAATAAAAAAATGAAATTATTAAGCTAAAAAACCTCAAAAGCTCAAATGCTCAAGGGAAACAAATTTTCAGGAGACCTGTGTGTTTGTTTCAGCTTCACTGAAACATATTCATACATAAAAATACTGCCAAAAACCCAACAAACACACCCACTCCCTCACAGACAAGACATCAGCAGGCAGAGATGAAAGGGGTGCCTAAAACTGCCCTCCACCCTGAGACTATAACTGATACAGGCCCTTTATGAATTGTACTTATAATAAACTTTGTCTTTACAGTAATTCTGTAGCAATAAAAATGTTAATTAATGCTTCATCACCTCTCAAGAAAAGGAATGAATGGTTAGGAGTCAATAAGTAATATTCAGTCTGTGTATTTCATTATTTACTTGAACTTCTTGGCAAACAATTGTTAAAAAATGTACATTCTACAGTCCTGACCTTCAAAAAATAATGCTCATAGGAGAACTGCTAATGTATTGAATTTATTATCTGAAGTCACAAACTGATTATCAATCCATGTGTGATTTGTTGAACTAAAGAAACAAATCCAATTATCTTTCCCCTGTTACATGTAACTGACAACAACTTAGAACTATATTATAAACCAACAACTTGGAATGCTGTAATAAACCATGAACAAAGCTGCTTCTGTGTGTAGCATTTTTAAAAAACAACTTATAGTGTTTTTCTTTTTACAACCACTTCATGGGTTCAATTTTTCTGATAAAAAAGTCCCCTTGAATAGATTTTCCAAGGATTACTTTTGTGTTTTGTACAAACCCACCAGGATCACAGAACCAGTGCTGAGGACCCTTGTTTTATAACCTAGAAATCCACCAGGAAAAGTTTAGGAAAACTCACAACAGGCAAACACAAATTTAAAAAAAAAAAAGTAATAATTATTAACTAAAAGCAACAGGAAGGTTACAGCACATATATATTAGTATGCTGCAAAGCTCAGAAGCCAGCTTCCCCACAAGAAATAAATCCATCAAGACTGACTTTTCCCTGCAGTAGAAACTCAAGACAGGAAAGATGGGGAACAAAAAAAAAATTAATGAAACCAAACCAGCAAAACACCAAATCAACCAACCAAAAAACTCGACTAGTACCAAAGGAATTATCAGCAAAGATTAGATTAGAAGCCCATGAAGTCCTTGCTCTTATCAAGAAACTTCACTTTTGGGACAGGCGGGGTCAAGACAATTCAGGAGAAAAACCTGAGAGAAGGAAAATCAATTTTCAGTTTGTGGAAACAGGGACTGCCTGAGATACTGAACATGAGTACTGCTTGAAACTTACTGGGTACAAGAATCCACAAATTGAGTAAATAGCATGATAGGTAAAAAGGAGAGAGAAATCCAAAATTTCTGAGCAGATGTAAGGGAAAAAAAAAAACCATGAGGAAACATTTCCCAACATCTTCAGAGTAGAAGGAGGAAAAGAAGGACGGCAGCTGGCCAGTTCCATGTACCCTTAGGCACACTTATGGGCAGGAAGCCAAAACTTGCAGAATTCTGGATGTTTCAGTAGCTGTGAAAAATATTTTCTTACTATTACTGAGGGTACTAAGTGTTCACACTCTTGTGCCAAGTCAAAAGCTGCTGAAAAACTCTTCACCAATTCAGCAAAGCCATTAACTAGGTGGGTTCAGTGAAGGTTTTTAACACAGACTTGACTTTAGCAGTTCCCAAACTTGACAGAAACCAAGATGAGTTTAGTAGGCAACAAAGGAAAAAGTAAGTTCCCTGAGAGGAACAGATCAGGAGCTTTGTGTGCAAAAAATGCCAGCTCCAGCACTTTCACAGCTGCCCAAAGCACACAGCTCAGCTTTAAAACAGCAGTCAGCTGGGAGTCACAGTGGGAGGGCTCTCTGAAAATGTATCTGTGCATCACCTGGACTGCACAGCCTCTCCAGCACTGGGAGCCTCCAGCTCAGCCCTCGGAGCACTGCTTCTCCCAAGGATGGGAACCCAAGGATGGGAACCCAAGGATGGGAACCCAGGGATGGGAACACGATGTCAGCAGGGCCAGCACTGCCACCATCAGCACTTCCCATGGAATTCACCACAACCAGCACCCCTGGCTCTGAAAACCCCTGCCAAGGAACCCAGCCCGTGTCCCTGAGCCGCCTGCATGCCAAGGCTGAGCACAGCACATCCCCCCTCCACTGCAGCTCCCCAAAGCCACCCCAAGATGCCCATCCCTCTGCCCCACAGCCCCTGCCAACGCCACTGAGCCTGGACAGGGGCTCCCAGTGAGACACAGGGTCAGGGATTAGAGGGGCATTGATTGGAAATAGAGGTTTAGATGATGTATATTGTTTAATATTTGCTGTGTTTTACTGTGCTAACTGCCTGTAAAGGAAGACAGGGTGTGCATGCAGCAATATGAAATAATGCAAGGATGTGTGATAAGGGAATGGTGCTGATCACCAAAAACAGGACAAAGTGCACTAAAACATACAAGGCTACTGAGATAACAGGGCTCAGACCCCCAGATTAGACCAGCCTCCTGGTTTGGATGTGACCCAAGGATCAGTCAGCATGCACAAGGAGGTGGGGTGGGAAGGACAACCTTGGTGAAGACCACTTACTTCATCCCCTAGGATGAGCACCAGAGACAAGAGCACATGCACAAGGGACTGCTAAGTGAATTAGCATGTGAAGCAGGACAGCATGGGACCAGGAAATGAATATGCAGAGGTGTATTGCAAAACCCAATGTATATGTAACATTTTAGAGGATAAAAAGGAACACTGAGAGTGAGTAGATGCCCAGCTGTTTGCAGAGTGATCCCACATGCACCAGCTGAATAAACTACATACCTACCTTATAACTCACTTTGTGTTTGAGTTTAGAGTCTTTCCATGTATCTCCAGGATGAGGTACTGAGATGCCACACAACCCCACTAGCCCTGCGCCTTCCAGAAGCTTCCAGGCAGAGCTGCAAGATAACTCCATTTCTAGAGCACTGCCACTGCATGACAAGAACCTGAGGAATTTTCCCCCTTTTCCAAGGTGTTTTAAATAGCCCCCAGGAAGGAGAGCAGCTTTACCTCCCACATTCCCCCATCAGGCTGTGCTAACACGGCCAGCTGGGTGTGCCCTGGTTGTCACCATGCCCTGCCCTGCTGGAGCTGAGCCCATCCAACCCCTGTGGCACTTTCTCTCTTTTCCCAGGAGAAGCTGCTCCAGGTTGCAGCTCTGCCAAGGAGGAACCATCTCCAGGTGATTCTCCAGTGCAGTTTGGCAGGGATGGGGTGCCCCTGTCCCTGTGTGAGCTGTGCTCTGTTCTGTGTGAGGCAGGTGCTTCGTGGCCTTCTCCTGGATGAAGTTTAAAGCCAGGGCTCTGACTTGGGTGTCATCTGTACATGGAAGTGATGGGGAACCTTGTTTAGTCACATATTTTGTGTCTAATGAAATTCCGGATGTAGACTTAGAGATGGAGTTGGTTTCCTGCAAAAAGAGGAGAGAAATCTCAAACTCTCCATTTTAAACTAGGAAGGTTGGACTTTCACAATAAATTCTAAGCCTATTTCAGACTTGCTGTCCTTGAATATGAACTTACACACTTTTAAAAGCTCAGAAAATGCCTTAAAATGAGTGAGTTGTCCTGTATTATGTCCATGGGAAAAAATTGAATGGTTAAGAATTTAGATACTTAAAAATTAGCAAAATTGGGAAAAAGATAAATGCTTTTCTTACTGGTATCATTAATATTGATGGAATGGTTGCATTTCTTTTGATGCTCCATACTTGGATATGCACTGGCTGCTGTCTGGGTAATACAAATTTATTCCCTTGTGTTTATTGTCATAAACTGGAGACTTCACTATCACTGCTCTGCTGTGGGTAAATTTTAACTTGACATTCTCCACCAGGGCATTGCAAACTGCCAGGTCTATGTTATGTTTGCCAGTGTATGCCTTGGATGATACTCACACTGGCTTTAGGTAGGTTTTTTTATTTATTATTTTTATTTTAAATAAGGATGTGGCTCAGTGGGTTGCATTTGATAGTAGGTGCTATCTTAAAGAAAATATCATGATAACAAAACAGTTGTGTGGAAACAGTGAACTTAGGATATTTAGTGATCTATAAAAATCTTATAGGGCTATAAGTTGTATGTTGCAGGAGATTAAATAATCAGTTGTAGTTACACACTGGTAAAATTTTCCTGCTTTAAGTATATTAGTTTCATGTTTCAGCACTGCTGGTCTTCTTCCATATGTGCTAGGACATAGAATATTAAACCCTGTGACATTTTAAATAAAAACTCCTGTTTGTAGCTTTAATTCATCTATTTGCTTATGCTGCCATAGTAGAATATTTGAAAATGAGGAAGCTTCATCTTAATCTGCTTAGGTTGTTAGAACAGCAGTCTGCTGAAAAAACTTGATTATTTCTTCGTTCTGTTGTCTTCCCATGATATTTTAATTTTTATCCTGCACTAGTTTCTCATAGGGTTTGGAGTTTTATTTAAGGCTTACAGGGCAACACCAGTGTCCTGTTAATTCAGGGCAGCTCCTTTGTGCTCTTGCTGCAATTCTTTCATGACCCTGCCTTTTTATTTTTATAAAATAAATAAATATT